>JARFIZ010000255.1:0-78539 GCA_036325965.1 Sinopyrophorus schimmeli
ATACTATGAACTGTCAAATTAACTTATAAATGTCATTACATTAGCCAAGCGAATAGTTGTTCTGACAATACGTCAATTGAGGATACGTCAGATAGTTATTTTGACGATATTTTTTTCTCCGTAGAGAATTATATTGTTATTAAATCAAAGTTATTATGAACAGAGTAGTATTCTTATATATACACGGATACAATATAGATAAAGTTTTTTTTACTTTACGGAGAATGAAAGAATTAAAATGTCAATCGGGCTTAGAATCATAAATAATGCAGGTAAATGCATTTTGTTTAACGTACGCTCGCTTTTGTAGCTAATATCTATAGGTACAAAATTTTCTAAGTTTAAAAAATTTTGAAAAGTATCGGTCGCCCAATTAATAGTCGCGGTCGGGTTAAAGAGTAGTCACCTAAAAGAAAATTTTTAAGAAGAATGAAATTACGATATATCTGTTCTGAAGCATAATGTCCGCTTTTTGAGGTGGTCTCCTTATAGAGATGATCGCCACGAGAGATTTTACTGTAAATTAAATCGAGTGATCCATGATTTAGTCACAGGGTATACATGTAATCAAAAACATCGAAAGAACCAAAAAAATCATATAATTAGCTAAAGGTTAATTTGACATTTTTTGAATCGAGCGTGAATGGACTTGATTAATAACTTCGAAAGAATTGCAAAAAATTAAAAAAATGATTATATTGTCAAATTTCTCAGGTTGCATCACTCTTGCTAATCACATGGAATGCTTTCGAAATATGCTTACTTATAGAAAAGTTAACATATCAGCGAGCATGGAAAATTTTAACAGGGATATTAAAATTTGTTTTTAGACTTTGATTGTTTGTTTAATATATCTTCGTCTTATACTACCCTATTTAGAGTCAAACTTGCTACTTATTACGTATTAAATGCAAATTTCCCTTTTGTTAACGGTACCTACGTCTTTTGCCGATAAATGTCGAATGAGAATATTGTTTAGCTAAAACGAATTAATTTTGAGGTTTTTTTTACATCCTAAACGATTTAATGGCACCCCGTGATGTACACGAACGGAATCCTTAAAGTTTCAAGATCATTTTCTTTATAATTTTAATTTCTTAAAAGTTAACTTTGGCTTAAAATATGTTAAGAAACCAATTAAAAGGTAATTTTTTTGCCGATTGCAATTCTCACTATAAAAACGTGTACTTTTAAAGACTTAAAAGGAAAATGGAAAAAGCTTTAAAATTATGGTATACACGATATGACGCGGCTTTAGTAAACAGAAAAAGTTTTAAAAGACCTTCACACCAGCTCGCACCCCTCTGATACCAGAGCTTGCGGATCACAAATGATTCGTGGATATTTTGTTCTTCTGGAGGTAAATATCGTATCCTAACACTGCCGGCAGCGGCACTTCACAATCCAAAAACAAAATCAAAAGCTCTATTTGACGACATTTGCAATGAATTTTTAAAGTGTAAGAATGGTCAATTTGACATAAACTTTTTTTTAAGAAAAAATTAATAACTTAGCAAATATTTTAGTTCCATGGTTATTTGAAAAGATGCTTCTACATACTTTTGCTAAGAGCCGAAGGCCTTAAACGCGAAAGCGTTTATTTACAAAAAAATGAACAAGTAGTTATTTCATTATTAAGCGGCATACAATATTGATAAAGTTATTTTAATGATGGTAAGAGAATTAATTTTACTTTAATTTACTTTTTGTTCACAAAGCAATTTTGTTCTGATCACACCATTCAAAAGTTTTGGATGTTTTTAAGAAAATATAACTTTTACCATGAATCGAATGTCTTAAACGCAAAGCATTTAAATTATATAATGAAATTAATTTCACAGCAATGCATTACACAAAATCGCGAAGCGATTTTGTCTTGCAGAATTCGCAAAGCGAATTTTGCTAGTTAACAAATAAAGAGAACTAAATTATATGTAAAATATGGTTTAGTGTTTGGGCTGCTGCGCTAGCGAGGTGGATTCGAAGTGGTTCGAATCCCCGCGCCGACCATCGAAAATTTCACGCTCCTCTTCTCTTCGCAAGGCTGAGCACCTGGCAAGAGTAAAACTGCTCAAAAATTTCCTTAGAAATTGCCGTGGTTCGCAACCCACGTAAAACTGTAGGTGCCTTGAATCTTTGAAACACTACAACATTCACAACAAAGTTTCAAGCGGGGAAAAACGCCTAAACCTGATACAGGTATAAAAAAGGCGCCAAATCATCATCAAATTCTTGATTTGCCACCTTTTTAGGGCAACAGCTGGGTACGCCCATGGGAGTTTTTCAACCTATCTTATGGCAAAAAGTTTGAGAATTTGAAATCCAGGTCCAATTTTAATGATTGGACCAAAAATAAGAGAACTATTATTTTTTTCAGACTCAAATTAGAAATGTAAAATTCCTGGGTCTGAAAGAAATTACTTGAGGAATCAGTACAGTGATGTTTTAATCAAAGTCGATGATTTTATTTTTAATTGAATAGTTGAATGTAGATTGAGGATTTAGTCAACGACTGATCCCATAATAAGTTTGTAGATCTTTGGGTCACAAGTTGGAGAGTTCTACAGTAGAGCGATAGCGTCTCGAAGGGAAATAAGGACAACACATTGGAAAACTTATATAACGACCATACAGCCGCAACCTTTATTTACACAAATTTTTGTGTGTACAAAATAATGTGAAATAATAGATATAATCTGTACAACGGTTTGGTGGTGAATATTCCAAGTACCGCTTTACACATCCGAGACCAGCTCGAACCATAACATTTTAATACGTAACAAAAACAAATGACTTATGGAACCACTACACACATGTGGTAAGTGAAAAAGTGATCTAGACTAATGAATATTGACGTATTGTGGACAACACTCAGAACTTAAGCGAAGAGGCTATCTCCTCTTCTATGTTAGTTGTATAACTCGGAGCTCGTTCAGAGCTGACCTCGTCTTAACACACAATGTAAAATACACATTAAATTTGTCTAGTTCGTCATTTATAGTTACTTTAATCACAGGTCTTTCGGGGGAAGACAAATAGGCGACAAAACAACACATCTGTCAACTAATTAATGAATGAAGACAGCAAAGCAATAACAAAAAAATAACATTATTTTTATAATTAAATACCTGCATTTTCTGTCTTTATCATTATTGAACATTATGTACAATTCGTAATTACATAAATGCAGAATTTTCATATAATTACGAAAACTCCTTTTAATTTTAGTACATTTTAAAATAAATAGGTAATGCGTTAAGCAAATTTTGTTGAAAAAATTTTCTAGAGAAATTAGTCTATTAAATATAGAAATATAGGTAAATAGAATATTTACTGGCTTCTGATGAAAACTAGTAAGTTCTTGAAAACTTAAAGCATCTAGAATCTATCCACAACTTGTTCTCCAACTGTAATAGATAAAATATATGCAAAAGCTGATGGGCTAAAAATTACCCATACACAAATATTCTATTTCTATATTATTTTCAAAAGATAGAGTAATAGTGTGTTAGTATGAAATAAAAATAGATTTTGTTAAGGCTGTTAAAAAATGGAGTTTGTTATAGTGTATCCTCGGGTTGAGAAATCAACACTTCTGGTTGTACTTCAGAATTGATATGCCGTGTCATAACCGGCTTTATTCCCTATACACCGTTTCGGGTACTGTGAAAACAAAAATCAGTTTTAGTTACAAGTTTTAAGATAATTCACATTTCACTTATAATTACATATATAGTACTTAACTTATGATAAAAAAAATTACAGGCAAAAATCTGTATCAAAATTAATACAAAAATGTTTATAAAATTCTTTAAAAAAAATTTTATATATCGTTGGAATGATTTTTAAAAATAAAAATATTACTTACTTACCTATTTATAAAAGTTTTGAAGATAAGAGATAAGAGAGAAATACGTTAATAAATGCACTATTAGGAACATTAATTTTAAGGGTGGCTTGGAAAACAAGTTAGTAGTCCATGCAGTTAACACTCAGAAATGCGGCCAAAATCGAAATTTAAAAATATATATGAACTTTTTAATCATACTAATATTTTAATTATTTCTTTCTATAAAAATATAGTATTGAAACAACGTTGGCAAATCATGAATTGGGAAAATACGATAGAAAATTAATTGATCTGGATATTGAGTACAAATTCAGAAAAAAAACAATTTCTCATAATCAAAATAATAAATTACTGGCCATAAGAAATGTAGCAAGGATATGATGATTACATTATTAGCAAGAAGATATTTTTATAGCTATAAACGCGTTTTAAATAAGTGTTTAGAAAAAGCATATTCGTTGAGAACACAAGTAATTCTCACTATGTTAACACACCACATCAAAACAGCAGGATATTAATAACAAAAATACACGTAACGAAAAACATCAAACCAACAATAAAAACGTCCATAACTTTATTAGTTTTTAACACTTACCCAATACAAATATATACAAAACTAGAGGTTACAGAAATGATGGACAAATAGTTTCATTCTAACTTGCTAAAACCTGATAAAATTAAAACATTTACTAATTATTTGATTATTACTTTCAAATATTATTTCTTACTACGATTTTAAATACTGTAAATGAAATGCTTTCTGGAAATTCCTTACGTATTGTAAGATCCAAGTTAAATAAATAAATAAATTCGAAACCATTTGTCAAATATCAAGGGTTTTGATGGATAATTTTTTAGAGAATATAATAAGTTTCATCTATATCAGTCACAACAATATAACACACTGATATAATTTGTAAATATTTAAAAATCAAAAAGTTTTTGTAAACGCTGTAGTAAAAATAATGATGTCGTTTGAAATTTATTATATTCTTAAAGGAGTCGTTCGAGACGAAGTGAGAGGAATTAAATTAAATTACACCACGTATCAGTTTTTGTGTAATTTAATTTTTTTATATTAGTTTTACTAACACAACATTCGGTGAGATATTCAATTAAGATCACACTGTTATTAATATCTGTGTTGTTCATTCAGTTTTACGCTAAGTACAAAAATAATGTTGGACTTACAATTAATCAACATATTTTAAATCAAAATACTAATACAAGTAAAACTGACTGAACATGCAGTTGAATTCGTTATCTACTTTAATTACCTATACAAATGGAACATATGCAACATAGGCTAATAAGGGTTTCGTTGCAATTTTGCCGTCAGTCTTTATTCATCATCAAAAACCATGCACTTAGGTTTATGCGAATAATCACAACACTTGAGGTCTTCATGCCACACACCAACTTGCCTGATTTGAAATGTCCTTGTTTGCCATAATATTTTGAATATAAAACACAGAGTGGCAACTGGTTTTACATTACAGCCTACGTTTTATATACAAGATATTGAACTGCACATAATAACCTTAACGTTCTTTGTATAAAGTTGTTTAACATTTAGTGGCTAGCTTAGTTAACATACAGCAACAATTTTACGAAAAATATTATTCGGAAGTTTATATTTTATCAATCGATTTTTTCCTGAATGCATCTGAATTTATTTGACCAACAGAAGTAATACCTAAGTATCAAAAACTTTATATTTCTAAAGCTCATAATATTCATATTCAATTCTAACGTGCTTCAAACTATCGGGAAAGAATTCAAGCACCAAGATTGTTATGGAAAAATTAAGCCTTAAATGTTATAATTCTATTCCATTACTATTTTAAGCTTAGCTTAGGCTTCTAAAATGAATAAGTAACTAACCTGAAATTTTGAAAATATAAAACACGATATTTCAATCGATAAGAAAAGATTAGGAATTTTGTAAAGCGAACGGTATTTACATTAAATCTAAATTAAAATACATTACAATATTAGTGTGAAAGTACTAAGATGCTCATAAGCAACGGAAAATAGTTTTGCTATTTGTGAACCAGCTAGCTATGTGTCACTTCGATTAGCACCCGTTTTACACATTTCACTGGCCTCGTCAAATGAGGCTATTGTTTAATAAAAAGGCCAAATGTATAGTATGCCAAACCAAATAGCCCACATTAATACAATCCCGTGCACAGTATATATTGGGTTCTCACCATCTGTAATCTTTCTTGCTACAAACTTGAGGGATTCATCTAATAATATCACTGGTATTGAGAACTTCATTACAGTTATCCACTCTTCCACTGTAAGCGGACAAACTTGGAATACAACCTGCAAATAGAAACAATCGTTTTAAAATATTTCTCAAACTATTTGAAGCGTTAGATACGTACAGAAAGTACATCAATGTAAAGGATGACGAAGTGAAGAGTGAATGATAAGATCATGGAACCAATCAACCAATAGTTGCACCATGGAGGCATTACCAATAACGATTGATTTTCAGACAAGCTACAGAAATAAAAAATAAGGTATAATTTTATTTTATTTTCGGTTAATATAACTTTAATTACCTGTTCATTGCGTTCAACATTTCAATAGTTACAAGAACGGAGAGAGCCATTGTCATTGGATGAGGATCATCAAATACTTTACAGTCAACGCCTTTAAATTCTTCGGGGCTGGTTATACAAGCCAAGTGATGTGTCTAAATTGATTAACAATACATTTTAACTAAGATTTAATTTAGAGCAACCATCTTACCAATTGATAATATGACATTTGTGGTCCATTTGAGAGTACATGTACCACCAACCAGCTGCGCCAACGGTAGCAGCACCTACATATCCACCAATAGCCATGTATCTGAAGAACAGCCATCCAGATATCAAAGATTCGTCGGCTTTACGTGGTGGTTTATTCATGATGTCTAAATCTGGGGGATTGAAACCAAGTGCAGTAGCTGGTAAACCGTCAGTTACCAAGTTGACCCACAAAAGTTGTACAGGGATTAAAGCTTCGGGAAGGCCAAGAGCAGCAGTTAAGAAAATTGATACTACTTCACCAATATTGGAAGAAATCAAATAACGGATAAATTGTTTCATGTTGTTGTAAATAGCACGTCCTTCTTCAACGGCAGCGACAATAGTAGAGAAGTTATCATCAGCCAAGACCATCTCAGAGGCCGATTTAGCCACAGCAGTACCGGAACCCATAGCAATACCAATTTCGGCCTTTTTCAAGGCAGGAGCATCATTTACACCGTCACCTGTCTGAAAACAGATTAAAATTAATATAAAACTTAATCACTTGAAATAGATTTTTACCATAGCAGAAATTTCGTTCATACTTTGTAAATATTCAACAATTTTAGATTTGTGAGCAGGTTCTACGCGAGAAAATAGCCGAGCACGTGCACAAGCTGCTCTTTGTTCGGATATTGGTAAATCATCAAATTCACGTCCAGAATACGATTTGCCAGTTGTATCTTCCTCTTCGGTGAATACTCCAATGCGCCGACAAATGGCTTCTGCAGTAGCTTTATTGTCCCCAGTAATAACGATAACGCGGATACCAGCAGCTCGGCAACGAACAATCGAATCTTGTACTTCTTTACGAGGAGGATCTAACATACCAACTACACCAATAAAAGTAAGATTAACTTCATAAGTATAGAATTTCGTAGAGTCTCCCAAATCCATCTCCTCTGGTTTCAATGGATTATCAGCAGTAGCAAGGGCTAAGCAACGAAGGGTATCACGGCCACAACCATATTGTCTTGTAACTTCAAGAATGCGGTTCTTCAAGGTAGAGGTAAGAGGAACTTTCTGGGAACCAACACGACAATGTGTACATCTATCAAGTACACCTTCAGGCGCACCCTTAACAAACAATTTAGGACCATTACCCAATTTCGTTGGTTTAAGAGGTATGCAATACGAAGACATGGATTTACGATCACGTGAAAATTCGAGGGTGAATTCTTTCTTCCATTTGGTCTCAATGTCTTGCCTGCAAACGATAGCAGCAGCACGGCGATCTCCAGATTTAGAAACTCCGAAGGCATTAATTTTCTCGGCTAATACAATAAGAGCAGTTTCGGTGGCTTCGCCGACTTTTTCAAAGGCTTGTTTAAATTCATTGAAATCAATAGCGGAGTCGTTACACATTATACAGATAGTTGCAAGTTCGTGAAGAGTTTCATATTCACTGCCTTTAATTTTTTGACCTTTTAAGAAGACTTCGCCAATTGGTTCGTAAGTAGAACCAGTAATTTCAAACTCGTGGAAACTGCTGTCGCTTCCTTCAACCTTATCGAAAACAAACATTCTTGAAACAGACATTTGATTAGTTGTCAAGGTTCCAGTTTTATCTGAGCAAATTACGGAAGTGCAACCTAAAGTTTCTACAGATGGCAAGGATCTGACGATGGCGTTTTTCTTAGCCATTCTTCTAGTACCCAAAGCCAAGCATGTTGTAATTACAGCTGGTAAACCTTCAGGAATGGCAGCTACGGCTAAGGCAACGGCAATTTTGAAATAATAGATTGCACCCTTAAGCCATGAACCGCCGTGAGCGGGATCGTTGAAGTGACCAATATTAATAGCCCATACGGCGACGCAAATTACTGAAATAACTTTCGATAATTGTTCACCAAATTCATCGAGTTTTGTTGTAGTGGGGTTTTAATTTCTTCAGTTTCTGACATTTCTGTGCGAATTTTACCAATGGCAGTATTTAAACCAGTGCCAATTACGACGCCACGAGCTTTTCCGGCAGCTACATTTGTACCAGAGAAAAGAAGATTTTCTTGTCTTGATTTACGGCACGTGGATCGGGTACGGGATCGGTGTGTTTAATAACGGAAACAGACTCGCCAGTCAAAATTGACTGATCAATTCTGAGTGTTGTTGAAAAAATTTTGATAATTCTTATATCGGCAGGAATCTTATCACCAACTGAGATTTCAACTACATCTCCAGGCACTATTTCTTTTGCTCGAATTTTCTGCACACCCGCTTTGTCACCCCTGAGAACTTTGCCCATTTCTGGTTCATATTCTTTAAGAGCTTCAATGGCCGATTCTGCATTTCTTTCCTAAAAGGACAATTATTTTAACAATCACTCTTTACTTTAGCAAAAGTCGAAACTTACCTGCCATACACCAACCACTGCATTAGCGATTAAGATAAGAAGAATTACAAAAGGTTCTACAAAAGCTGTGAAAGCTCCATCGTGTTCTTCAAATAACGCAAGAACCTGAAAACGTTTTAAATTAATTTATTTTATTTGTGCGGAGCAATCTCCCATGTTTGTTAGTGAATTAGACACAACCAAAAATAAACCGAGAGAATTTTAATTGAAACGAAATAGAAAAGAAATCTTACATTAAAGGCTATCATAAAAGCTCTTGATAACTCTAGCAAATTCAAACATTAAATCTGGCGGTACATACACAAACACGAAACCATAAAATTTAAATTGCTATATAATTAGTCGTAATTTAGACCAAGTTATACACGAAGACAGATATAGTAAAGACAAACGTATATTTAGCATTTTAAAATTAAATACTTACAAATGAAATAATAGCGGCTAATAATAAAATCTTTACTAGAAGATCGTCGAATTGTTCTAAAACTAATTGCCATATCGTTTTTCCTGAAATACATAAATACTTATGTAAAACAATATTGTTAAAAATTCTAGATACACAAATAAGTTTTGTTATAAATTCAAAACAAAAAATGTAGCTTAAAAATAGATTTATGGTATACCACAACCTTTCAAACAAAATGAATCTCTTCTACACCACTATTTCATTTTTCGACGCGTGTGGTATAGGAACTCTATTATGTTATGAAATAACCGAAGAGTGGAAATTAGCCGAGATAGAATCTACAATATCAAAATTTTATCTTCATCTTTTCCAAAAGCAATTACATGTTACTGCCTGTTATTCAGGAGCTCTTTCTTCCAGTTTTTCTTGATAGGTTTCAAATCTTATTTTTTTTGTGGAAACTAAGCTGTAAAAAATCTACATCTTATATTTTATAACTTTTTTATAATTGGTTTAAAAAAATTGCAAACATCGCTTTGCTCCCTAGAAGATTCACACCCGGGGCGACAAAATGCAAAAAGTTCGAGAGCGAATGCTTCTCCATTCGACCATCGGATCATATTATGTAAAGTGCAATTCGCAATGTTCAAAAGCGAACACCAGTTTTGACAGATTAACACAAACTTTGGGGCTTGTCTTGTCGTAACCCGAATCATTTCGCAAAATTTGAAAACGGTTTCTAGAGTAGTTTTTGATGCCCTATCGAATGGTGTAGGTCTCGTTGCGTAATGCCACGGACCACTAAAAGGGGTCCCTTGTTAGTCATTTAAGAAAATAAATTAATTATCGTGAATCACGTTTAAAACTGATTGTGCACATCCTCATATTTGTTGAGTAAAGTTGCAAAAAAACTCCAAATATCAGAATAAAGTATTCACCGGGTCGTAAAACTAGAGTTGAAACTTAAAAATTATAAAATAAATCGTGTACATTTTCTTAATGACACAATGAAATTGAAAAGACTCCAAAAATGTCGTCAAATGATTAGGAAGGTCGACTTAACCAAGTACTGTTTACAAACGAAAAGATTTTTACCGTTGAACCAATACACAATAAACAAAATCATTGCCAGCTACTTCGTAAAGGTTAAAATAAGACACATAATACAAAACTTGCTCCGTAACATCATTTTCCAGCTTAAGTAATGGTCTGGGCAGGCATTTGAGCAACAAGCAAAACACCACTCGTTTTTATAGAAAGAAATTGCAAGATTAATGCTGCATTCATAGGCGTTAGAGCTTTTTAATGGTCAATTATTTGTGAATCAGCAAGACTAAGCTCAAGTCCCCCTCAACAATCAACAATTGTTTGTCAAGAGTTGTTTCCTGGCTTTTGGGAAAAAGAGATTTGGCCGTCAAATTCCTTCGATATAAATCCTAAGAACCATTTAGTATGGTCCACGTTGGAACAGAAAATGTCAGGAAAGAAGTACAACACCATAGACAAACTGAAAATTTCGCTGAGGAATGCTTGGAACAAAATTACTGTAGAACATTGTGAGACCATAATAAAATTTTTTAAAAATTAAAAATGTATCGAAGTCACACGTGACAATTTCTAACATACCAGGTGTGCAACCTTAAAACGGCTGTTTTTTTATTTGGCAAAACACAATAATTAACGCAGAAAAGTGAAAAATATTTTATTCGAAGTAATTGCGCTCGCTGGCTATACATTTTTCCCATCTTCGAGGAAGATTGTGGATTCCACCCCAAAAGAATTCATCCCCTTTGAATAAGAACCACCCATCGAGCCATTTTTTAACATCTTCATAAGAATTGAAGTGCTGCTCAGCAAGTGGGTGTCCCATCGACGCAAACAAATGGTAATCTGAAGGGGCCAGATCAGGAGAGTAGGGCGGGTGGGGTAGCAACTCCCAGCCAAGTGCATCCAATGTATCCCGGACCAATCTTGCTGTGTGTGATGGTGCGTTGTCGTGCTGGAAAATGATACCCTCATGCCGATCCGCGTGTTCGGGTCTTTTTTTGCACAATTCACGATCCAATTCGATGATTTGTTGTTGGTAGCGTTGCGTATTGTTCGTTTCACCAGGTTTCAACCGTTCGTAGTAAACCACCCCCTTCTGGTCCCACCAAACACACAGCATTGTCTTTTTCCCGAATCGATTTGGCCTAGCAGATGATGTTGAGGGTTCTCCGGGGTCCACCCACGATTTTTTGCGCTTAGGGTTTTCAAAAAAGATCCATTTTTCATCGCCAGTGACGATTCGATGCAAAAATGATTGTCTGTTGTGCCGATCAAGCAAGATTTCGCACGCGGTCTGGCGTCGTTCCATCTGTCGATCGTTCAATTGATGTGGCACCCACTTCCCGATCTTTTGGATCTTTCCCATAGCAAAAAGGCGGTTCGAAATTGCTTGGTGGCTAACATTCAAATTCGCGGCAAGTTGTTTCTGCGATTGGGTATCGTCTTCGTCCAATAAATCTTGCAATTCGGTGTCCTCAAAAACTTTTGGTCGATTTTCGCGCTTCTTGTCGGTGACGTTAAAAATTCCGTCTCTGAATTGCCGAAACCACGCTCTGCACCGAGTTTCACTAAGACCACTGTCGCCATAAACCTCCACAAGAATTCTATGCGCTTCGGCGGCGGATTTCTTCTAATTGAAGAGGAATAGCAGTGCTCCCCGCAAATGCTGTTTATCTGTACAAAATTCGACATGTTTATCGTGATCAAAGGACACGTTATTGTCCGAAATTGCTGACTTTGTCTTTTGTTTACTAATGGCAAAGATCAAAGCAATGAGAAAAAATGGCAGGCAAGGTTGACTAATGCCTAATTGGCGCGTATTGCCACCTATTAGAAAACGGCCGTTTTAAGGTTGCACACCTGGTATGTTGTAGAAAAATTATTTTTTCTTATTCTTATTAATAAAATAAAAGTTCTTATTAGTTTACACTAATAAGAACTTTTTGTCTTATACCATAACAGTGATAATCTGCTAAAATTGTATGAAAAAATCTGGGAACTTTTGCCGCATCCTATTTTTTGCAGTGCATCTTCTCCCTTCATTTCCAATTAAGAAGCATTCTAAAACGTGTACATAAAAAAAGCAATTTTCCGTGAATGCATAAAGAATAGAAGGAACAATTAGAAGTTGAATAATGCAGAAGTTTTATCGTGATTCTTGCTCATACCAAGAAGCACGTTTCGATGATGCTTGCAACAATTCGCATACTTGTTTTTAATTGTGTTTAGCTATGCTTGGCCTAATTTGAAATTCATAAGTGCATTCAAGAATATGCCACTATAATCAACGGTCAAGTGAAATAGTAGATTATAAATATGTGACGCTACGCTGGAAGATGAGCTCCTCGAGAATACGTAGGTGCTGGCAGAATGACGTCAATAATACGGTTGCTTACTTTAGCGGCATGCGTTGAGGTCATTAGCAATTTGCTAAGCACCATTTCGCACCTGCTATAAGGACAATAACTAAATGAAGCAACTTTTACACCCCTAGCAAAATTTTAATAATTATCCATTATGTAATTTATCACAGAAAATCGATTCGGGAATGACATAAAACAACAAAAAAGCGAATAATTTAAAACGAAAAAATAGAAAGTCCATCATTTCGAAACATTAATAATAATCGTATTCGAAAAACCTTAGAATTTCTGAATCAGCGAATATTTTAATTTGAAAAAATTTAAGTATCTGCTCCTGCCAAAAATAATTTTAGAATATTAAATTAAAACTAACAAACCACTGTATTATAAATCTTTTCGATGTGCGTTAATTTTTCTAATCGTTTTCTTTGATCGTGGTACACTTACATAAATCTACTTAAAAAGAAAAACTCGACTTTTATCAAATAATTTAATTCCCATATTTTAACATTGATTTCTAATTGCACGAACTTTAAAATTAGTTACTGGTCGAAATCTGTTCAGGATTTTAGTCGTAATTTTATCAATTAAAACTTATCACAGATTTTCGTTGAAGTTTTTTCGGTGCGCACACTTACCCTCTTCCGCAGGAAGTTCTGAAACAAAGAAAAAAGTAATTAATAAGGATTTATGCGATTACATAATTAAAAGAATGAAAAGTACACGTTGCCTTAATAAAATGATCTGATTACTCTTCCAACCACTAAAGTTAAACATTTAGATTCTTAATTAAACCGAAATTGTTCATTCGAATCCTTGAAAACTTAATTAGGTAATTAGGTGATTCGGTATATCCATTAGGATGTCTGATTTCTGTATAAACATACAAAGATAACCATTTTTATCTTTTAATTTGACGAGGAACATTGATAGATAACAATATGTTTTCGTTACACATATTACTTTGTGTTCTATTTTCTATCTATATGTATTTTACTTCTATTTAAATATTTTTGATGTAGATTTTTAAATCTAAAATTATCAACAGGAATTAAAGTAATGTGAACAACAACAAATTGCTAAGTTAATAATTCAATGATAACATTTGATAACTGGCAATATTGCGTTTAAATCATAATTAGCTCATAAAAGTTACCACAACATTTCCACTGTGTACAGTAAGTCATATTTTAATTTTTTTTTAAGTTATACTTCTTTTGGCGACCGAGAGTAAAATTTTAGCAGGCAATAGAAGTTGCGCACTTTATCCTTTGATCTTTCAAAGAATGAAAACTATTTAAAATATAAATTTTTGATACACAAAATGTGTATTTTTAATTATGTTTTAAGACAATTCGATGGATGACACTGACATTATAGCGAAAAAAGCAGTTCTTTTAATTTTCAACTTAACTAACTTTCCATGGGTTCCTAAAACGCATTTCCCTAAGTTTGTCATTATGCCTAATCCAGCACTGACAACATGCCAGTAGAATGTTAATAATCTTATATATAAAAATGAATTGGCGAGTGTTAGTCTGACTAAAACTCGAGAACGGTTGGGCCGATTTGGCCAATTTTGGTTTTGAAATATTTGTAGAAGTCCAAGGAAACTATAGGTGCGAAAATATGAAGAAATTTCAAGGAAAATAGTAAAATCAATAATTATATTTTCCCATACAAACTGATCGTATTGTAAGAGTGTTTTTTTATCAGTCACGTTTTATTTCCAATTAAGATCATAAGAAAATAAAATAAAGCCGGATGTTGTCACAACTGAACTGCTTACATAGAAGATTTGGAGTATTTTAAATTAGTATGTTTTTGTATTACATATTATTATTTGATACTTTCGAATCGTGTTAGAATGTTATATTTATTAATGAAGAGCTCATACAATTTTATATTTTAAAGTTACTACATACAGTAATGTAACACATTTTTAGAAATGGTACCTAAAACAATAAAATGAGCATAATAATAAATAAAGTGTGTTTATAGTACCAAATTTGTTTATTCTATGTTAGATGAAATATTCTTCTACTCGATTTATTTATTTTAATTAAAATATAATTAAAAATGTTTACGCAAATAAAATCTAAAACACAAACACATTGAAAGAGGCTGTGAAAAAGTTCTTGGAAATCACAATAACCGTTTAGTTAAAAATCTGCAAGGTACAATAAAAATGCAATATTATTATTTCAAAAATACACTACGGGCTGTTAGGGTAAGGTAGTTTGTTTTTGCAATTAGAGCGATGAGAAATATTTTTTCAAACTGTAAAAAAAATAAAATACTTAATACCAACATTAATATTAGTTCTGTTATCATTTTTTATAAAGAAAAAAGGAACAACCCTTTATTCAATAGCGGATATGTTTCAATTAAAATTAAGTACAGTACATGCTACATGTTGCCATAATTTAAAAAAGGTAATATTGAAGATAAACCACGTTATGGGAGCCCTAAGATATTAACAACCAGTAATGAAAAATTCTCACTTAGAGAAATAGGGCAAAATCACAGATTAACAACCACTGATTTTGTTTCAAAATTAGAGCAATTTAGTGCCAAGGAAGTAGATTCTTCGTTATTACGAACAAAATTAATTTTTAATAATTATAAATAATATGTTAATGTTCACTGGAATTGGACACAATAAAACACAAATTGTTAACTTGCAACGTTTCGTTTCTTTATTGAAACTTTATCAAGCAACTGAAAATTAACAAACTATAACAACAATAACTACAAGTATTTTATAAAATAATATAAATTATAAAATACCTTAACAACACAAAAAGGAAGTTAACCATTAAAACTCAATAATTCTACATGTGTCAAAATGAAAGATTTTTAAATATGAAAGATTGCAACTATGATTCTAAATAATTATATACGTCAAAATGAAAGTTTTTTTTTTAAAATATGAAAGATTGTAACTATGATTCTAAATAATTACATGAAAGGCTGTAACTATGATTCTAAAAGAAAATTATTTGTAGTTGTATAATTTTGATTTAAATTTTATGATTAATTTTAGTTTTATGTTTTAATTTTATTTAAGATGTCATTATATATTAAACTAAGGCCTTGAGTATCCGAACGCAAATTTACAGTTTTATTAATTTTGATATAAACCATTTCACTTAAATTTCTTTTATGTATATTTTGTTCACGATGTAAAATGGAAACGTTTTCAAATTGGAATTGATGTCCAACATCAAAATGGTGCATAGCTAATGCTGTTTTGTTTGGTTTAACATAATTTATATTTTACAATCATTTTATGTTGTTTTAATCTTTCTTCAAGTCTTTGATTTGTTTGACCAATGTAACTACTTCACAGCTACATGGTATTTTATAAATCAAACCAGATTGTTGAAGAAGAGAATTGGATCTTTAATTTGCTATAAACTGTATTAATTGTTTTATATTATAAAATGCTAGTTTTCCACCTCTTGGTCTAATAAAACGATCTATACTACTGGACAATTCTTTGATGTAGAAATTTAAAGTATGTTGTTATTTGTTGGACATCTTTTTGTTATTACCAATTTATAATTATTTATAAATCGATTAATGAGTTTTATAGGGTAATTATTATTAATAGAAGATTTTCATGCGTAGTATATTATCTTCATAAAAATCTTCATGGCAACCGTAAAGCTCTATCCATAAGACCTTTAATTACACCTATCTTTTGACTCATTGGGTGATTAGAATAGTAGTTTAATAATCGCCCTGAACTGGTAGGCTTTTGATACCAATTCGTTTTAATTTTCCATCTGAACCTCTATTTCAAAATCTTCAGGCATATTAAACTACTATCATAAACCTAATAGTACCAATTAGGTTGTAATTAGAGTTTTATGAATAGACTTTAATAATGCCCTGAAAATCTTATGTTATAAATAATATAATGATAAAATTCTTAATAATCACATTACTACTTATAAAAGCTAGTTAGATCGATTTATTAATAAAAAATTTAAATAACAAAAATGATTTTAACAAATATTACAACTGTTTAATTATTTAATCCATAGAGCTGTACAGGTATAGATTTTTATAGACAAGATAAAACTAGCATGAAAATAAAACATAATACAGTTTTAAAATAATAATTCCCTTAAAACTGGTTATGATTTATAAAAAAATTATAAATTGGTAAAAAAAAAAACAAAAAGATTAAAACAAATAAAATATTTAAATATCTAAAGAATTGTCCAGTAGTATAGATCGTTTTATTAGACCAAGAGGTGGAAAACTAGCATTTTATAATATAAAACAATTAATACAGTTTATAGCAAATTAAAAGATCCAATTCTCTTCTTCAACAATCTGGTTTGATTTATAAAATACCATGTAGCTGTGAAGTAGTTACATTGGTCAAACAAATCAAAGACTTGAAGAAAGATTAAAACAACATAAAATGATTGTAAAATATAAATTATGTTAAACCAAACAAAACAGCATTAGCTATGCACCATTTTGATGTTGGACATCAATTCCAATTTGAAAACGTTTCCATTTTACATCGTGAACAAAATATACATAAAAGAAATTTAAGTGAAATGGTTTATATCAAAATTAATAAAACTGTAAATTTGCGTTCGGATACTCAAGGCCTTAGTTTAATATATAATGACATCTTAAATAAAATTAAAACATAAAACTAAAATTAATCATAAAATTTAAATCAAAATTATACAACTACAAATAATTTTCTTTTAGAATCATAGTTACAGCCTTTCATGTAATTATTTAGAATCATAGTTACAATCTTTCATATTTTAAAAAAACTTTCATTTTGACGTATATAATTATTTAGAATCATAGTTGCAATCTTTCATATTTAAAATCTTTCATTTTGACACATGTAGAATTATTGAGTTTTAATGGTTAACTTCCTTTTTGTGTTGTTAAGGTATTTTATAATTTATATTATTTTATAAAATACTTGTAGTTATTGTTGTTATAGTCTGTTAATTTTCAGTTGCTTGATAAAGTTTCAATAAAGAAACGAAACGTTGCAAGTTAACAATTTGTGTTTTATTGTGTCCAATTCCAGTGAACATTAACATATTATAAGATATTGGACGTGAACATTATGATTAATTATAAATAATGTGTTGCAAGAAGCACGCCACTACTAAGTGATATGAATAGAAACAAGAGGCTGCAATTTTGCTAAAAAATACGCAAATAAAGATATTAAATTTGGAAACAAGTTATTTTTATAGACAAAAGTAAGTTTTGTGTATACAAAATGATATGCGCCGCAAAAGAGAAAGAAGAATATGAATTACTGCCTTAAATTAAAAAAATATTAAGGCATGAGTTAAGCAGAATGGTAAGAATAGGTCACTTTTATGCTACAAAAATGTACCTAAAACTTCAACTTTTAATTTCTCGAGAAATTCGTAAAAATTTAGGGTGTTGAAGGAAAAGCAGGGAAGAATGGCTCCGGCTATGCGGTTTCGCGTTTATAGAAACGTCCCGTAAAAATTTAAAGCAAATCCATTATATAATTTTTTTTCTTCAAATATTTAGCAAAGGGATTAATCCAACGTTGTCAAACTGAGAAGTGCGTCATATGATTAAATATTTTAGAAAGGAGGCGAGGTTACATATAGTTTGAAAACCGCTGTCCTAATGCCTAATGGACTCAACATTGATCACAATAAACAAAATATTGATAATAATAAACGAATAAATTGTAAGGCTTTTGTATTGGGTGGACCGATTCAAAGACAGTTTGAACACATTAAGCGGTTGATAACATTAACCGTGATCACATTAAGTGGCGTCTACTGTATTTGTATACAGGGTGTCCCAAATTGAGTAGGCTAACATGGGTATCTTTCTTATTAGTGAAGATAGAAGTTTGGTTAAATGGGCAATGTTTTGCAGTTTTATGTGCCCATTCAGATTCTGTTAAGAAAATTTTAAAATTCCGAATAGTTCCAAAGTTATCGTAAAAAAACTGAAAATCGTCATTTTCTTTAATGTCAAATAACTTTGTAATTATAAAATTTACAAAAAAAGTTTAATATAAAAGTTTCTAGGTTTCATAAAATACAAATAGAAATTAAGTCAAAATTAAATTCAAAATGGCGGTTTTCAAGATATTGATACCAACTTTCTTATTTTAAATAGACGCCATATTGAATTTTTACATAGTTAAATAGCATTTTTTTTTCTCTTTTCAACCATGTATAACAACCCATATTTAAATAACAAATTATTAATATTATTAATTTTTTTTGTTTTAAATCAAGTAGCCATGAATTATGAAAGAACAATTAAACAGCATAATACAAGCCAACGTCATTATATTTATTTTTTGACAAATTGACAAATTGTAAGTTTTTTGAATAATAATTGTTATTGCCTTATAATTAATTTAAAATGGAAAAGTTTTTAACTGAGCAGTATCATAGGTTTAGTACCTACATTAAATATTACAAAAGCTCCTGCGTTGCTGCACAAACATACTTTAACAGTTTTCCAAAAAAAAAGCAACCAAACGTTAAAATTATTAAAAGATTGGATGTGAATATGCAGAAGTATGGATGTTTACAGTAACCAAATTGAAAGAATGTTGAAGATGATCTTTATCATTTTTTTCTTGGAAAACTGTTAAAGTATGTTTGTGCAGCAACGCAGGAGCTTGTGTAACATTTAATGTAGGTACAAAACATATCATACTGCTCAGTAAAAAACTTTGCAATTTTGAATTATTTATAAAGCAATAATAATTATTATTAAAAACTTACAATATTAGTCAAAAATAAATATAATGACGTTGGCTTGTATTGTGGTGTTTAATTGTTCTTTGATAATTCATGGCTACCTGATTTAAAACAGAAAAATTTAATATTGTTAATAATTTTTATTTAAATATGGGTTGTTATACATGGTTGAAAAGAGAAAAAAATGCTATTCAACTATGTAAAATCCAATATGGCGTCCATTTAAAATAAGAAAGTTGGTATCAATATCTTGAAACCGCCATTTTGAATTTAATTTTGAGTTAATTTTTATTTGTATTTTATAAAACCTAGTAACTTTTATATTAAACTTTTTTTTGTAATTTTTATAATTACCCAGTTATTTGACATTAAAGAAAATGACGATTTTCAGTTTTTTGACGATAACTTTGGAACTATTCGGAATTTTAAAATTTTCTTAACAGAATCTGAATGGGCACCTAAAACTGCAAAACATTGCCCATTTAACCAAACTTCTATCTCCACTAATAAGAAAGATACCCATGTTAGCCTACTCAATTTGGGACACACTGTATACATATAGGTATATATTTGTATGTTACCCTGTGAGGGGTTGCTGGTCCCCCATCGGGCGCCTCCTCGGGTGGCGGATAGAGGAAACAAGAAGAAAAGGTGAACAATATTTTCGATTGGACTCAGGACACACCCTGTTCTGCAAAGGGAAAGACGAAGATGGACAGGGAGGAGTTGCGATAATAATAAATAAGAAATTGCACAAAAACATAAAAATTCTGAAAACAATATCAGATAGAGTAATATACGTCGTGATTACTATAAATAAAAATATAACCCTGAAATTTATACAAGTATACATGCCAACCACCACACACGAAGACGAAGAAGTTGAGACAGTCTACGAGGATATAACAAGAGCAATAAACGAAAATAAAACGACACATATAATTATGGGAGGAGACTTTAATGCCAAAATAGGTAAAGAAGCAGAACCAACAGAGGCATTTATAGGAAAATTCGGACTTGGCACCAGGAATGAAAGAGGAAAAATGTTAGCAAACTTCCTAGAAAGAGAACGACTATATTTGATGAACACTTTCTTCAACAAGAAGGAGAAACGTAAATGGACATGGAGAAGTCCGAATGGAAAAACAAAAAATGAGAATGACTTCATCATCTCACGTCACAAATACATAATCCAAAATGTAGACGTAGTCAACCAATTTAGTACGGGAAGCGACCACAGGATGGTCAGAAGCAAAATACTCATACATACCAAAATAGAGAGGAAAAGAAAAATGAAACAAACATCGACAGAAGTAAATAGGAAAAAACTAAGAGAAAAAAGTAAAGAATATAGAAATCAACTAAAAGAAAAGTTCTCAAAAAATCCAGGGCATATAAACGAATCAATAAACGAGGCCAATAAGAGAATAACAAAAATCATAAAAGAGACAGCAGAAAATGTAGCAAAACCTGAGAAGAAAACTACAGACAAACTGTCTAGCGAGACTAAAAGACTATTAGAGAAAAGGCGAGAGTTAATCAAAAATGGAAAAAGAGACACTATCGAATATGCAGAAACCAACAAGACAGTGAGAAAAATGGTGAAGAAGGACATACTGAAACATCAAGCAAATCAAGTACAATCATTATTGGAAAATAACCATGGTCTAAACATATTTAAAAGACAAAACACACAGAGAAAAGAAATAACAAAAATCAAAGACAAAGCAGGTAACACAGTTGAAGATAGACAACATATCTTAAAGATGGTAGAATCCTACTACCGGGACCTGTATGAATCAAAAATAACAGACGCAGATATACAGGAAGAAATAGAAAAAGGAAAAGAAAAAGAAAAAGACAAAATAATAATAAATGTTAATTCAGAGGAAATGCCCGAGATAGACGTTGAAGAGCTGGAAAAAGCGATGTCCAAAATGAAAAACGGCAAGGGAGCAGGAGACGACAGTATAATACCTGAGATGCTTAAAGAAAGCGACATAAAGACAAAGGAAGAACTAGTAATATTATTTAATAAATGTTTAACAGAAGGATACATCCCTAATGATTGGGAGAATGCCGTAGTCGTATTGCTATACAAAAAAGGAGATCCGGCCGATCTCGAAAATTACAGACCTATAAGCCTGTTATCTCAAATTTATAAACTATTTACTAGAATAATTACAAATAGACTAGAGCGAAAACTCGAGATCTACCAATCAAAAGAACAGGCTGGTTTTCGATGCAAATTCAGTACGACAGAACATCTCCACACAGTAAGGCAATTAATAGAGAAATCTACGGAATACAACTTAACAGTCTGGTTGGCCTTTGTGGATTTCCGAAAGGCATTCGATACCATAGAGACCTGGGCTATAATAAAATCACTACGGAATGCCAGGGTAGACCAACGCTATATTAACATTATTGAAAACACCTATAAAACATCCACGACGACGATAAGAATACATGAGACAACGGACAGAATAAATGTCAGAAGAGGAGTCCGTCAAGGGGACGTAATCTCACCTAAATTATTCACCCTGGTACTTGAGGACATCTTCAAAAAACTGAAATGGAAAGATAAAGGTTTAAATATACAAGGAGAACGCTTACACAATCTGATGTTTGCTGATGATATTATATTGTTCGCCAAGGATAAACAAGAGCTAACAGGCATGCTGGAAGAGCTACAAGAAGAAGCTGCAAAAATAGGATTACATATGAACAACACAAAAACACAATTTACAACAAATGAACCAAATACAGACGACACCATTCTGATTAGTGGGCAAACAATACGTAAGACGCAATCATATATATACCTAGAACAATCAATAACACTAGGCAAACAAAACCAGGAATTGGAGATTGATAGGAGGATTACACTAGGATGGGCAGCCTATGGGAAGTTAAAAAACATACTAAACATGAAAATACCAATGGCTCTAAAAACAAAAATTTACAACGAATGCATACTCCCAGTTGTTACATACGGCTCTGAGACATGGGTCCTAACTAATAAGATTAAGAACAAACTAAGAGTACACCAGAAAGCCGTAGAGAGAAGGATTTTAGGAATATCACTGAGAGATCACAAAACAAACCAGTGGATAAGAGAAAAGACCAATGTAATAGACATCATAAAAAGAATCGGCTCTTTAAAGTGGCAATGGGCGGGACACGTAGCCAATCACACAGAAAACTGGAGCGGCTACATCACCAGATGGAGACCATGGGGAGAACGAAGAAGCACTGGAAGACCTCAACAGCGTTGGTACGATGAGATAAAGAAAGTGGCAGGACTTAATTGGTACCAAGTAGCACAAAATAGAAACACATGGACAATTATGAGAGAGGCCTATATCCAATGGATTGATAACGGCTAAAAAAGAAAAAAAAGAAAATTTGTATGTTACCGTTTCACTCCAACACCGTTCAACCCATAACCATGAACATTGGCATGTACCAGGTTGTTCAATAAGTTTTGTCGTTCGATAAGAGAGGGCGTTGCTACTAGCCCAAAATTTTTTTGTTTTGTTGCTACACTCTTCATATGAACGTATGTGAAGTTTCATTTCAATCTGTCAATTCATTTTTTGTTTACGAGCCATTTAGTGTCGCCGTGTCACAGTATTTTTTTACAATGGAAAAAATTGAATATTGTGCAGTGATAAAATTCTTATTTTTGGAAGGTGTAGCACCAAAAGAAATTCACGAACGAATATTAAAAGTGTATAATGATTGTTCACCTACAATTAGAACAGTAGAAAAATGGGTTGCTAAATTTAAACGTGGTTGTACAAGCCTTGAAGACGATCCACGTGAAGGACGTCCAAAAAGCGCATCAACACCAGAAATCATAGCCAAAATTCAGGATATGGTTTTGGAAGATCGTCGATTGACTGAAAGAAATTTAGTAGAGGCTCTACACATCTCATTAGGCAGTGTGAGCCATATTTTAAGTGAAATTTTATGTTTTAGAAAGCTGTGTGCACAATGGGTGCCGCATTCGCTAACAATGGAACAAAGACACATTCGAATGCGACTTTCTCAGCAACATTTGGAGCGTTTTAAAAAGGATAAAGTGGGTTTTGTGCGTCGATTCATCACTATGGATGAGACTTGGGTCTATCACCATGATCCTGAATCAAAACAAGAGGCTAAAGAGTGGTGTGAACTTGGTTGTTCGGCTTCGAAACGAGTTCGTGTCCGGAAATCGGCCATGAAGGTTATGGCATCTGTTTTTTGGGATGCGAAAGGAATTTTGTTTGTGGATTACTTGCAAACTGGTAAAACAATTAATTCTGAATATTATTCCAACCTTTTGGACCAGTTGAAGGAAAAAATTCGTGTAAAAAAATCCTTTTTCGTCAGGACAATGCACCGTGTCACAAGAGCATTTTGACAATGGCTAAAATCCTTGAATTAAAGTTCGAATTGTTGGAGCATCTACAGTATTCACCAGATTTGGCCCCCAGCGACCTCCATTTGTTTCCAGAACTCAAAAAATTTATGCGTGACAAGCGTTTTTCATCAAATGAAGAGGTCATAACGGCTGTTGAAGCGTATTTTGCAGACCTTCCGGATTCTCAATTCAGGGATGGGATCCACAGATTGGAGGATCGTTGGAGCAAGTGTATTAATCTTCAGGGAGATTATACTGAATAATAAAGTGTATTTTGAACCATAAAATTGTGTTTTTCTTATTGAACGACAAAACTTATTGAACAGCCTGGTATATGTATTTTTGTGGAAATAGTGTATCCGTATTTTAGTTTATTTTTTGGTTTTCTGCTAAATTTTAGTTATTGAATTTTGACACATTATTCAATTTTGAGGCGGTACGAAGTTCGCCGGGCCAACTATAATTAAATAAAAATAAAAAATAAATTCATTAATCTTAATGACTGCTAGAGCAACAAACAATCTTTTTGAAAAGCGTCGCAAAATTACAACCTGTAAAGGGAGTCCCAGTATAAAAAACATTGGGAACCGCTGACATGCTAATTTTATTTTTAAAAAAATTAGTTTTGAATTCTAAATTCGTAATACCCGTGCGAAGCCGGGCGAAACAGCTACTAATATATACAATTCCCAGTGAGATAATTAATTGATGTAAATCGAATCGTTCACTTTAAACTGAATAGATAAATTTTACTGACTGCGAGCAATTAACATTTGCAAACACTCCCCTAATTATTAAAACAATTAACTCCATTTAAATTGGATGTGTATGCAAAACTGCTACTTGTTTGAAAATATGATTCTCGCGGTTTTTCAACGATTCAATAGTAGCGCTACACTTCTACAATTAAAGTTTTGCCAATAATGAATTTTAATTCGAACGAATTGCTATCGAAATAATAAAAACTTAATATGCTACTAAAATCTAACGTATTTATTTCAGTGCAAAAGTAACCTATAAATAACATTTATTATTTGTAGCAGATTTTTAAAAGTACGCCAAAGTAAACTACTACATAACGAATTTAGAGCATGTTTTACATTTAGTCAGCAAATTGGCGTAGCTTTACTAAATAGTTTTAGTATGTTGTCGAAAATCAGAGCTCACTTTTTGAAAATGCAAATAAGATATAACAAAAAAAAGTAATGATACACAATTAAAAAAAGATTCCAGGTCGTTTTATTACATACAGTAGAACTTCGATAAGTCGAATCTCAAGGAAGACGCAAAAAAATCTAGTTATAGAGGTTTCGACTTATAATTTAAGAATTACTTAAATTTTTTTTAAAGTAAACTGATTTTTGCGTTTAATTTATTGACCTAAATTATTGTGAATCATGCTTAAAATCGAGTGTGCACATTCGAGCTCAAAGTGGCACATTCCGATCTCAGGAAAATAAAGCGCGCCGCTCCGCGTCGCGCTTCATTTGCCTCCCTCGCTCGGAAATGTGCCACTTTACGGTCGAATATGCACATCTTCGTTGTTCTTAAATTTACCTATATTCATTCTATCTCTTTGAAATCAAAAACTTACATTCAGATTTTCAATTCGAAAAAAGCTGTTTATTTTTTTAAAATAACAGTTTAAAAGTGCTGAATCAACGCGATTCACAAAATTTTGACTATACTCTGTTCGGCCAACAGAAATAGTTAAGCCACGCCCCACTAAATTGAACCAATGTATGCAGTGCCCAGTTTCACACGGTACAAATTAAAAATCACGTTTGTCCCCGTTCTTGCAGGACATAAATGCTTATATGGTTGCTTGTGTTACGTGCTTTAAAAATTAAGCCAATAGAAAAAATTCTATTAAAATTTAGCGCACATTTGTGGGAGTGGCTTAACTATTTCTGTTGGCCGGACAAAGTACAATAAATTAGTCAAAAAATTAATTAAATAATATAATCGTTTTCTCTCACTCGCACCTACGAAATTATCGTATCTTTTCGCTCGCTTCCACTCATTGCTATGGCAAATACATTTTTTGAACATAAAATTCATAAGGTACCGGTTTTGGACATTTTACCAGTTGTGGACAGTTTCCACTTTATTTTGACAAATGTTAAATATAAGAATTATCGCTACTTGCTATAAGTGTAATTAATGTATGTTTAACTACGATAGAAACATTAATGATGTGTTTTTCGTATTTTTTAAGGTATTTTATCAAAATTACTCAAGTGTCTAAAACTGGGCCTAACGTGTCCAAAACCGGTACTTTTACATTATTTACTGGACTTTTAATGTTGTGAGTTGAAAGTAAAAAGATTAATTAAGGCAAATCAATAAATACGAAAATGTGCACATTCGAGCGAAAAGTGGCACATTTCCGAGCGAGGGAAGCAAATGAAACGCGACGCGGAGCGGCGCGCTTCATTTTCCCGAGATCGGAAATGCGCCACTATGAGCTCGAATGTGCACACTCGGTTTTAAGCACAATTATTAAACGTCCCGTTTTAACCAGGAAAAAATTGGTCAAGTTAGTTATAAAGAGAAAATATCTACTGAAATACCTTGTAGGGAATTAATGATAATATCGACTTATTGAAAGCTCAGATATCGAGATATAGAAGTATTTGGTGCTTGAAGGGAAGAGAATAAGGGTTTCTTTCCAGTTATAGAAATTTTCGACTTATCGAGGTTCTACTGTATATTTAAATTAATATCAAAGTTATTAAAAAAGAAGGCAATAGAGCCTCTTAGAACTAAAATATTTTTTCTAAGATCAAACGTATTGATCAAGAAAAAAACGGAATCGTTCTGCTGGTAATCCTTGAAATTTTAAAACAAAACAGTACTTGAGTTTTACATTTCCGATAGCAAGGAGTCGGCTTTGATTAACAATAATACTTGCTAAACTATTTCAGATGTTGAAAACTGCTGTGATATAATCGTTTTTAAAAGCTTTAAGTAATCATATAAAAAAATTTTACGTCATCAAAGTTTTTTATTGCATCAAGCGTAAACGTCAGATCATTGACGCAATATTAATAACATTTCCTAATACGAAGTAATATTGTAAAATGTTTGATCGATATTTAATTTATTTCAAAAGAATATTTCGACAAATTAACAATAAAATGCTTTACAATAGATACTTTTGTAGCAACACTACATAAATTAAAATAAGTCTTTTCGGTAAAAGTTTCTCCATTGTACCGTGCGTGCTAGATTTTCATTCATAATTGCCAATGAACAACTAGTAATTATCACAATTAAAACTAATAAGCAATTCTCGGTAATTAAACAACGATATTATGAGATTAACGTAAAAGTTGTCGCATTATTAGGACATTTAATTTTTGTGGCTATTAATGACATTCGTCATTTTTACGTGGGTAAAATTTAGCACAAAATCCAGCAATTGAAGTAACTTTTCGGTCGATTTCTCATGATTATGCGACTATTATATTAATTTAAATAATACTAAACGCTTTTAACGCATTAACTCACAGATAAAATCTAGTAAATAAATTATTATTGTGTAAGTTAAAGAAAGTTCAATTTATTTATAGTAATAATTTCATAAAGTTGTTTAAAAATCAAAATTAGAAGGTTCACTGAAGCAGGATTGGATCTAAACTTAGAAAAAAAGGATTACTTAACAACAAAAAAAGGATCCACAGAAGAACTAGAAATAGAGCAAGGTATAACAATTAAGAGAACAAACAAATTCATTTACTTGGGAAGTACAAGGGTACATCAGAGAAAGAAACAAGGGTCAGGTTAGGACAAACGCTATTTTTACAGATAGTTCGTTTGTTTTGGACACGTTCGTTCAAATTTTGTAAATTCATTCTATTATTCTAATTTTTTGATATTCGAGGCTGCGACGCAGCCCAGCGATATTTATCGATGTTCCGGCTTTATAACCCTATTTTTACAATTATTTTGTTTGTTTTGGACACGTTCGTTTAAATTTTGTATTTTGCATTCGATTATTCTAATTTTTTGACATTCAGGGCTACCATGCAGCCCAGTGATATTTATCGATGGTCAGGCTTTATAAGATTTTGTTTACAACTCTTTCGTTTGTTTTTGTCACGTTTGTTAAATTTTGCATTTTTCATTTGATTTTAAAAGATTTTTGTGTCCTTTGTTTGTACACTTCTGGACACAAGAGTATTTACATGGGAATTTTAACATGGGAAGTTAAAGCTGTGAAAGTTAGAGGACTTATTCTACAAGAGCTGCATTTGAAGTTAATTACCGATGAAAACCCGCTTGTCTGGTTCACAGTATAAGTTTAATCAGGGAGTGGGTTTCAAGTCGTCGCTGTAGCTCAATGAAATCATCGTTTAACTTTGAAATGATGGACAGCGGTTCGAATCCCAATAAAGTTTACTTTTTTAGAATTTTTTTTTTGATTATAATTTTTTGCCAAAATCAAAATATAACAGTATTCGATTAAATATACAACGGGTTATTGAAAAACAGTTAGTATAACGACAATATAAGAGATGGAATGATAACTTTAAAATTATAATAAACTATTTTATTGGGATAAATTGATCGTCAATATTATAGACCAATTAGATTTTAAACAAAAAATATCGTAACCTACTTAAAAGTTTCAAGACAAGCTCTATAAACTAATAGTTAATATAGATTTCAAAAAAGTTGGGAAAGGAATTCTATTGTGTCAGGTGTAAAATCGGTTGAATTACTAAAGCGAAATAATCTTTGGGTGAAAAGAATATCCTAGTCCAATGTGGTTGTTTCTTTTCTTGGGTGCAATCTTTGCGAAAGGCAAGAGTACGGTTTCGAGATATATTCCCTTCCTTTACACCAAAGAGGTAAAATATTTCCATTAAACCTGTCGCATCTAATTTAAACCTTAAGGTGTTATATTTTTCAAACCAATAAAGATATTACAATTTTTCAGGTGTCTCCAAAAGTGTGATTGTTTTTTTCTTTAGTTTGAAACTTTTTTACTAATTACTTGAAATAATTTATTATACATATTTTATCAAATATTTAGTGACATTGTTAAATGTTTAAATTTCAAAAAAAATTGTTTGAAAAGACTGTAGCTTAATAAGTTAAAGGGTAACCTCTATTTTTAATCCTCTTAGCAGTTTTTAGGTAGTTCTGCACCCTTTTGGCGTTTGTCGGAGCAATTGTAAAAACATAAAATTTAAAATTAGATGCGACAGGTTTAATGGAAATATTTTACGTCTTTGGTGTAAAGAAAGGAAATACAGTAGACGCCGCTTAATGTGATCACTTTGGGACCGAGATAAAGTGATTACATTAACCGGCTGATGTTGTATGCTCACCACAACATATTAGTATTAATTAACAATACTTATAAGTTAAGCTATTCTTAAGTACCAAATCATTCCCTAAATTACACATTCCTACATTCTCTTTTTTAAATCAATAACTTTCCCACAATCAGAATTCCCTAATTCTATAACTTTCCATAATTATCCTAATTAGACCTTTTCCTATATATATTGTTTCCAAATCCCAAATACAGTTAGTTATAAAGTTAGTATAGTTTTAGTCAATATTTTAGTATAATCTATTAGGTTTGTGCAATTCTATATTTATAATAAAACTACTGTAAAAATACAGCGAAAATTAGTGTCAGAAGTGGGACTACAACAAAATTTGGTGTCAGAAGTGGGATTGCTCCAACTCCAATACGTCAGAAGAAGACAGGAGACAACTCCGTTGTTAAGTTTGGACAAAGCCCAAAAACAACATTTCGCAGTAAGTTGACATATTCTATATCAATTGTTTTATCTTGCTATTTCTATTTCCTTTACTATGTCTACCTCTCAAAGCTCACCATTATCCTTAGATTTTTTATCAAAATTGATCACAGAAACTTTTGATGGTGACAGTTCTAAGCTACGAAATTTTATAAAACAAGTGGACAGTGTGCTAGAGTTGGCAACGGAAGATCAAATTCTTCCTCTTTACTATTTGTTAAGACGAAAATTACCGGTAGGGCTAAAAATCAAATTAATATCAACTGCAATTTAACGACTTGGGAAGAAATTTCACAACTATTAATAAATTTATATCAAGATAGGAAAAGTTTAGATCAATTATTAGAAGAATTAAATAATGCTAAACAAGGTCTAAATCAAGATATCACATCATACTACGAAATGATCGAAGACACTACTTCAAAAATACTCGGTCAGATTCATTCTACAGAACAAAATCAAAATTTATTATTGGGAAGAGTTAGTATGATAACAGATATTGCAAAAAATCGATTTATATTTCACTCAAAACCTCAAATTTCCCAAATGTTAAGGCTCTACAGCACCTAAATAATATTTCGTTTCTCTAAATTCCAAACTGGTCGCTGGAAGTTTCGAAGCAAACCCTTGTTTAGTCAAGCATAAGCAACAATAGCTAATCCTCACAATTGGTTTCTGTTTGTTACCTTCAATACTGACCGACAAATAAGCCATATTTTAGAGTTTGTTGACAATAACATTTAAAACTACATTTAAAAAATCTTAAGAAAAACTAAGTTTCAAACATTCAATATTTCTAGTATTCGTTTTTGAGTCGCTCATTGCAAAAGTTTTTACATTTTTTACTGTATTTTGCATAAATCTTCTTACTTTAATACATTTGTTCCTTACAAGAATTATTTTTTTATACTGTAATTATAGTATTGTGGTGTTTGGTATTCAACGTAGAAATTACGTTTTTTGCATGCATTTTTTTAAAATTTATACATAAATAACAATATTTTTTACAAATAGTGCTTTTGTAGGTGTATTATAAAGTATATGGCACATTCTTCGTCAAAGCACAGAGGTCGTGGATCCTATCATTTTTTCTTTAGCCAATTTTTTACATAGTATTTGTTCAAAAATACATGTATGACCCTTTTCGAATTTTTATACAGACTTCGCAAAAAAGGATAAATTTTGGGCAAAACTTTTTTAAATGCCTTTACCTCTAAAAAATACACCACCATCATCTAGCCTGTTTCAGCTCATTTCTAGACATAGGCTTTCCCATCCAGATAATTATATACAGGCATATATTTTGTTCATCTTTAAATGAACTTTCCATAAAAAATATATAAAAATTTTATATTTTTTTATTTTAATTTGTTTATCATTTATAACAATGAAAATTAGATTTTGAAAATGTATTATACATTTTTTTTCTAAAAAAAAATTTAAAAAAGTATATATTGTCACAAAAATTTTGAACTGAGTCTGGTCATTCGATTCCGATCTGCTCAATTTTTTTTTAATTTAATAAAAAAATTTTGTTATCGTAGCTTCAGGTTATTTTATTGTGAAAAAATTATAACGTTATAGGAACAGTGGGTTTTTGAATTATACAAATACAACTCTCAATTTGTTTGGGGGCATGACTCGTGCGGCAATTTCAGGAGGCGGTAAATTTATATGTTTGAAAAAAACTTGTTTCACTAAAACGATTATTATCTCAAATGTTGGAGGGGAAGGTGTTAATGTCAAGTTTTGTTCCGGCTCGAAAAGATTGTAGATCCGGGGCTGTACAATACATATTTCATATAAATATATATTTTTTACATTTTTAATTTAAAATTTTCACAATTAATTTTTAAATTTAAAATTCCAAAAAAAATTGCTAAAATGAAAATTTGAAAAACTGTTATTGAGTTTGACTGTAGTTAATGATTACACCCGTACCCCGCTTTGCGTCGTTTCTTTTTGCGTTTTTTCGAAGTTGCGTCGCTACTTAATTAGTACTAATTTTCACTGTGCGTCGTTAGGTTTTCGAGGTTGCGTTGTTTTGGGTTCGAGTCTTTAATTTTTGCTTGATTTTAACAGATGGCTCCACTTTTTTTTCTAATTTTTTCTTAATTCACATTGCGTCCTTTCAATTTGCGTCGTGTTTTTTTGGAACGTAACCCCGACGCAAAGTGAGGTATTGGTGTACTTCTAATTAAAATATATGAACTGAAATCCATAATCAGATAAAAAATGGAGGGTTCATTTGAAATGATTCGACTCTGATATTTATTATTATTATAATAGAATAATTATATGATTCTACCAATATAAGAATAGTTTGTCTAAACGAGATTCCAACCATAAAACTCACTGCCGTTAGGGTTAAACTATTCTTCTATTGTAATACACTTGTAATACCTTAAAAAGATTAGATATTGACACCTACCCCCAAACGAGACTCAGGTAAAGAAGTAAATTTGGCGACCCATTTGACCAGTTTTAAAATAAAATTGCAATTACATTTTTGGTTTTATAGCTTGATGAGACTAGAAGAAAAAAAATAAATAGGATTTCCCTAGAAAATTTTATTACCTATCTACGGGTTAAAACTTATGTCGGTAAAGTAATGCACAAGCGTGATATCTCTTACCAAAGAATATAACTTTTATCAATTATAACGATTTCAAATCAAAATTTTGAAAAATTATTGAGGATGTCCCCTAGAGCTCAATATGTCCTACACACTGAGCCTTTGAGAATTCGGTAGACTATAACAAGGCGTCTATTATCTCGAAAAAAGAAATCAAATATTTTACATTGACTATGAAATAGGTGCTGTAGAGCCTTAAGACACAAAGAATTTAATAGTATAAACGAAGCGTTTTCGATCGCTAGGCAGGAAAAACAAGTTTTAAAAAATTCGAGTCATAATACACGAACTTTTGCCAATCCAAAAAGTAATGTAAAAATTTGCAGATATTGCAAAAATGTAGGGCACAATATCGATGAATGCCGAAAAAGGCAATATAACGAAACACAACAATTTCGTCCTAATTTTAATTTAAACAAAAATAACTATAACCAAAAACCACATAATTCTAAGTCTAGCTTCTTATACAAAATCAAATAATAATTCTAATTCTAATTCTAATTCTAATTCCAATTCTAATTCTAATTCCAATTCTAATTCTAATTCCAATTCTAATTCTAATTCTAATGTACGCGTTAAAATCGACGATCATTACAATTCAAATTCAAATCAAACGCATCCTAATTTTAAACGTAGAATAAATACAAATCCTAATTCAAATTCAAATTCCTACTCTAATTCTAATTCAAGTCACAATTCTAATTTTAATTGTACATACAACCTAAATCAAACAAACCACGAATCTCCTCATCCAAACCAAAATCCACAACCTATAGACTACCAACATTCAATTAATAAACCATCCACATCAAAAGATTCTCTCATAAGTGCAGAAACTGCACTAGAAAGTTTTTGCAATTTTAACACTTTTTATTTAAATAATGATGTCACTATGACAAATCAAGAATCAGAGCATTCAATTGCAACTGCAATTAACACATCAAATGTCCAACAAACAATTCCAATCCCTACACTTGATGTAGATCTTTTGCCAGAACAAAATTTCCTATTTTTGAAAAAGCGGACATATCGCCCGTTGAAACTCGATCGGAACCATTACATAACAATCTTCATTTGAATAAAGAAGAGAAAATTTCTAACTCCGAAATATGTTCTAATTTTAATGACAATTTTAATTTACCAAATGATAAATTATCCTATACTAACGCTTTAAGTCACAACATTCCAACTACAGATGGCCAACCCATATCTTCCAAAATTTATAGATATCCAGAAATTCACAAAAAACGAAGTAAATAAACAAATTAGAAAAATGTTAAAACAAGATATCATTAAACCTAAGAAAACATTTATTTTAATCACTGATGCATCAAACGTAGATGTAGGCGGTGTATTGTCACAATCGCACAATGGTAAAGACTTACCAATAGCATTTTATTCCAGAACTCTGAATAAATCAGAGCAAAACTACTCTACGACATATAGAGAACTTTTGACAATTATAAATTCTATAGAAAAATTTAGGCCATATTTACAGTAGCGCCCAAAAGTGAGTGCCGAAACCGTTTTTCACGCATAACTTTTTGCAATCTCGGCCAATTTACTTCAAATTTCAGTATATTGTACAGTTTGATGTTGGAAAATATTATTAATAGTTAACTGTTGCGCAGATACGGTATTTTAGGTTATGTTCCATTTCTACTGCAATAGTCATTTTTTACATATTCCGCGCCGTCACATTATTGGTTTTTTCTTGAATATTTGGGTTATTTTTTTTGTGTTCAGTAACAATTGACCAAGTTTTAACAATGCCAAGGGTTGAAACTTCTCCAGCCATTCGGAAAGCAATTATAGATATGAAAAACTCTGGCATGAAGGCAGCTGCCATTTCACGGATTCTAAAGATGCCAGCTCGTACTGTCTCAAGAATTATTCAAAGGTTTGATCAGAGAAATTCTGTTGAGAATGATAAAAGAACTGGTAGACCACGTGTTACTTCTTCCCGGCTGGATACACGCATTGTTCGTCGCTCCAAAGCGGATCCGATTCTCTCAGGTGTGGATCTGGCAGCAGAATTCAATCAAAGTGAAGGTCTAAATATTAGTCGAATGACAGTTTCCCGAAGATTGAGTGATGCTGGTTTGAATGGCAGACGTCCAGCTAAAAAACCTTTCATCAAACTCAAGAATCGAAAGGATCGCGTGGATTTTGCAAAGCGGTACTTGCATTGGACATCAGCCGAGTGGAGTCAAGTACTTTTCACAGATGAATCTAAGTTCAATCTATTTGGAAGCGACAGAATACAATACATAAGACGTTCTCCTGGAGAAAGATACAATTTAAAATATATAAAACCGACAGTAAAACATGGAGGTGGATCAGTTATGGTTTATGGAGCCTTCTCTCGTAATGGCATGGGCCCCAAAATATTAAGAATAAAGATGAAAAATTTGCCGAATTGGACAAGGAATGGAATGCAATGCCTGATTCAGTCTTTGAAAATCTTATTGATTCAATGCCATCTCGCTGTCAGGCAGTTATAAAATCTCGTGGTTTCCCAACTAAGTATTAGGCATTTTTATGATTATAAAATTGTTTTAGTGTATTGTTATAAAGTTATTTTTCATTAAATCGTTCTTAGTGTTCTGTTCTGAAAAATGCGTTTTTTACACAAATGAGTCTGAGCTCGTTTAACTACCGTAAATTTTTGTTTATCACGTTTTAAACATAATAATTCTTTTTCTCATACAAAACTGTATAACATACTCAAAAATGAAGTAAAATGGCCCATATTTTAAAAAGTTCTTCCCGAAAAATCATTTAGGCACTCACTTTTGGGCGCTACTGTATATGGTAAAAAATTTATTATATATACTGATCATCGACCACAGCAATGATTATTTAGCTGTCAAAACTCATGTTCTAAGCTGATACGATGGAGAGTAAGACTTAGCGAATACGAGTACGACGATTATGTCTGATCAATCCAAAATGAACTAAATATATCGTTCAAAATTGCTAGAGATAACATAATAACAGCAAAAGAAAAAAGTAAACTAAAATTTGATCTGCTTATTGCGCTTGATTACAGTCACGTTCATTTATTTTATAAATTAATTAGCCTACAAGTTTTTATTCATTTACTATATATAATCTAATCCCTCTGCCAATCGAACAACTTAAGTCTTCTATTTTTACCTATATCCAACCAACAAAACCTTATTTACTTTTGTCTCAATCCAAAATGTTCCATTCCTTCTTGCAAGATATTAACAGTTGCAAGGCATATTTGTATCAATATTACATTTGCGACAACATTCATACAATCAAGAGATCGGATGAGCGATCTTGCGAAATTCAACTTTTCTACCACAAGTTACCAAAATCCCAGAAGATTGCAACACAAAATGATAAAAGCCAAGATTGAAACTTGGCACCACCTCAAAACAACCAATGGATATACGTGCTTCACCAACCAACATCCCTAACTCTTCTATGTAATGAAACTCATATAGAAGACATAATACTACATCAAACTGGACTAATACAATTGGAAAACCACTGCAAAGCAAGTGGTGCGAATGTTTCAACATCATAGCCAAACTCTGCTGTTTCACCCGGAACCCAAGGAATAATGAGATCATCCCACCAGTTATAAGGAATATTATTTCTAGAAGAACCGAACCAACCTCAACTTCAGCTTCAGCTCCAGAAGAAGCCATACCACTCCAGGAGGAACCACGCAACCATTACAAGTTGAGACCACTCCCTGGAAGCAAAAGTACAACTCCATTCTAATTTCGGACACCGTCCTCAATCTTAAGGAGGGAGGTGTTGTATGCTCACCACAACATATTAGTATTAATTAACAATACTTATAAGTTAAGCTATTCTTAAGTACCAAATCATTCCCTAAATTACATATTCCTACATTCTCTTTTTTAAATCAATAACTTTCCCACAATCAGAATTCCCTAATTCTATAACTTTCCATAATTATCCTAATTAGACCTTTTCCTATATATATTGTTTCCAAATCCCAAATACAGTTAGTTATAAAGTTAGTATAGTTTTAGTCAATATTTTAGTATAATCTATTAGGTTTGTGCAATTCTATATTTATAATAAAACTACTGCAAAAATACAGCGAAAATTAGTGTCAGAAGTAGGACTACAACAGGGTTTATAATCATTCCCATTTCCAATACAAACAAAGTACACGTTTTATGTGAAAGAATAAGATATTAAAATAGATTACAAATGCTTAGCAATCACGCTGAAAAAATTAAACGTGAATCTCGTGAATCGAAGTTTAAGAAAACATGGAATTTTTGGAAATTACACGATTAAAGATCATTAAAAAGCAAAAATGAGCTACACCCATATATGGGTTAACATTTGATAATCGGCCGAAACACATTTCCAGCATTTTTCTGTAATTTTAATATAATATTTAAACTTAATAGTATTTTTATATTGTAGTAGGGGGAAAGTGGCATGAAACAGCCAAGTTTTGAAAAAGCCGTTATCAATTACGCGGTAGTTTTCATACGAATTAGAAGTCGAAAAATATCGTTAATTTTGAAAAATATTTTATGACATTACGTACATAAATGCATGAAGAATTACAGATTTAAAAAAAAATTTGATTTATTTATGTCCTTCTATATTATTTATCCCTTTTTTTAAAACTGGCTGTTTCATGCCACTTTCCCCCTACAATACTTTATTTATATGTGTACACACTTTGGTAAGTTTATGTTTCGTTTATAATTATCAAAAAAATTACAGAAATACTAAATGTCATATATCCTGTCAGAAGAATTTTCCATTTCGTGCAAATTTGTGATTATGAATTAAAGATTTAATAATAAATTACAAAGACTTGACTATTTTTACATTATACCTATAGATATAGACCTAAAACTATTTTACATTTTATTTAGAATCGTATGATTTTGAATACGTGAATTTTTATTTTAAATCAAGGAGAATCGTTAACGCGTCATTAGCTTGCCGAAGTTTAAATTTGAATTTTCCACGTTTTAAATTAATCCGGAAAAAGACTGAGTTGCGCATATAGCTAGACGCGGTATCCATGATTATGATTGGTGAAGAAGAAAGCGCTATGTCGGCAGTTGGTCCGGTGTTGTAGACAAATATAATAAAATTTTTGTACTCATTTTCGGCTGATTATCAAATATTGACCCATATATATATACATATATTAGGGTAGTTGTTAAAAAATAAATTTCTTCTGACGCCCCAAAAAAACCTTCCTTTTAATGAAAAAATACGGAAATTTTTTTTTTTAATTGTTGTCACATAAATAATGCGTGCCTCAATAGAATCAAAGTTCATTTTATGATACAAATGTAGTTTTTTGTAAGTATCTCTTAAAGTATACGGATTTGAGAAAACGTTTTACGGGAATTTTGTAGGAAATTTAATTCTTTACAAAAAAGGTCTTTTCCAGTTTCTTCATGAAATTAATATTTATAGAGATATTCTCATTAATAAATTTATTAACTTCATATAGTCAACATTTTAAAACTCTCAAACGTCATTCTTTCTTAAATATATATAACTATAGATAAGTATACACTTTTCTTAAAGCATGTCAAACTTGAACAAAAATAAAAATAACTACAACAGGTCTTATCAATAGATCGACCATTTAGGATGTAATTTATTTCGAACAAAATTTTTGGAAAGCCTCATTTTGAAAAAAAAAAAGAATATATTGAATTTTTATAAGGTCTATTTAAATGCGCATTGAGAATTATTCGTTCTGGAAAAACACGTGACTAAGTAACAAAAATTTTCAAAATTTGATACGTTTATGTGCGCGACGTTGTAGTTTCAAGTTTTTTATGTTTATAATTACATATAAACTTTATATAATTTTTAAAGGTTTTAAACATTATTGTATAAATTTTAGATAATGTGTAATTTTAATTTTAATAAATGGTTTAATTGGCTATAAATATTTTTTTAATACTTATTTTAATGAAATACAGTGAAAGCTCTGTTAAGCGGACACTCACGATCGGAATATTTTGGTCCGGTTATTAGAGATGTCCGGTTATTAGATAGTGACTATATTTAAATGCACAAAAAATAGAATTTAAAATATTTTTATTTAATGTATTGGAATAGATGTAAGTAAGGAAAATGGCCTAAACCGGGTAGGTTAAGGTTCATCGATCAATATGAACCACTTCGGCTAAAAAAAAGTGTTTTTTTTTCTTACATTTACGCAATACAATTATTAAACTTTCATTTTATAAAAAAAAATAATTACATTTCTTCTTTAATTATAGAAAAAAACACAGGGAGCCTAAAGCGGGTAGGTTCCCATAAACCAATCAGATTAATCAAAACATTTGAAAACAATTATCTACACTTAACATTTGATATTATGTTATTAAGCATTTTAATGTTATAAACTGCTAATTACTAATTTCAATGTAAGAGTTTTTTTTGGAGCCATTTTATTAAGTTTTTGCAAGTTACACGTTCTTATCCATGTAGTTCTGTAGTCTACTGAAGTTTATAATCGAAGGCTTTACGAGAATTAACGAACGAAAAAGACGGTATATGGTAACACTAAACAGGTTCTAATTGCTACGGAATATAACTAACAGCTATATGTCCGGTTGTGGGAAATTTGTGGAAAAATTTGATTCTATATATTTTTGTCCGGTCAATGGAGATGTCCGGTTATTAGAGCTGTCCGCAAAGAGAGCTTTTACTGTATATTGTCGATTAGATAGGACGTGCAGTTTAAAACGTCCTTAAAAAAAAGTGCGGTTAAAACTGCACGTCTGATATAATTCACTAAGTAAGGTAATAATTGCACCATATTTATTTGGAGGTCCCCTACATTGATTGTAATGTAACTTACATAATAAATTCGTGCAAGTTTAGTAGTTACCAAAAGGCGAAAGAAGCATAAAAATATTCAATGTAGTACATTTTATTTTGGACTTTTAGTTCCGATACATTTATGAATTAGATGTGTATAAAATTGTTTCTACTGTTATGATAGTTAAATTATATGTATGTTTTAAAATGCCCCAAATATGGAATGTGATTTACAGTGTTTGAAGAATAATCTTAGTTATGTTAATTGTCAAATTTTAATTTGTATTTACGTTCTATTGTCATCATTTGTTCAAAAATTGTTGTTTTATGTAATAAATACAAATTACGCTATTTATTGGTACTACCATTTAAAATTTTGCTTACAATAAACTTTTTATGGTTTGCTTATTCATATGCTTCAACAACATTTAGAATATATTTATTGTTTGTTGGAAAAAAACGGTTCTAAATGGAAAACATTAAAACGGGCATTTTCAAACGCATTACCGATTTCGCAACAGTAAACAACACATTTCGTAATAACTATAAAGCCTTCTTTATAATTTGTGTTGACAATTCTTTTTATGGAAACAATCTCAATAAGTACATCATAACAGCGAGCAAGAGTGTCCATTTTTGACCGACTGGGTAACATCTAAACTTATTGCGCTTTGATGAGCCGCTGTAATGGAATCTCCTGTAGGTTGTTAAACTCTTATCAAGGGAGGTTCAGGAATGTGGCGATAACTTTTAAGTGTCCGACAACCGATGCATTCACCCTACATAGAAATAGAAAACATTTACCAAAGTCTCTAGAAAGTTATTTAAAATTATGGATATTCGGTAGGATAAAACCGGTTTTAACATAAAATTTAGTGGTTTTTTTACTAAAGGATTTAATATTTTTACAACCGATTTTACCAAAGAATTACATTTGTAAAATAAAGTGTTAGTTTTCGCCGCTCACTGATAAAATTTATTATAATACGTAATATAGGTAATATTCATCTTTTTCCAATTGTTTTTTAAATAGCAAAACACATTAAAACATTTCAACTTTTGTTCAGTAGGGGGAAAGTGGCATGAAACAGCCAGTTTTAAAAAAAGGGATAAATAATATAGAAGGACATAAATAAATCAAATTTTTTTTTAAATCTGTAATTGTTCATGCATTTATGTACGTAATGTCATAAAACATTTTTCAAAATTAACGATATTTTTCGACTTCTAATCATTTATAAAAAAAATAAAATTTGGCTTTTTCATAACCTATAGGTATTGAAACAGCCAACCCAATTTTTGAAAAAGCCATGTTCTTATTACAAGATTAAAACTGCACATTAACGAAGATATTATTTAATAATAAACTTAAGCTATAATTTTAGATCTTATATAATTATAAAACGTTTTAAATAACGCAAACTCTCAATAAAATATTGACTTACATAAATCTAAGAAACTGTCAAAAAATTTGACGTTTGAGATCAATCATTGCAAAAACTTAAAAACGTTTTTAGCAAAAATAATGCAATTTCCCTTTTATGCCACAGGATTTATATGCCCAACCATTACAATTTTGCATCGGTATAACTCTTGATTGCTGTTACTACAATTATTATTGCATTTTATGCAATTAAAAGGTGGCTTTTTCATTACACTGCAGTCCGGCTATTTCAAAACATATTCTCTCAAGAAACAAAATCTCGAAAATTACTATGAAATCAAAGATTAGTCTACAAAACATATACGTTATTAGAAGGCCTAATATATCTATAAAATTATAGTGTAATCATATTATTATTAGTTTTGTACGTATAGGCGTTAGAAAACAAATAAACTGAACTCAAAACCTTACTTTTTGACGACAAAATCTTCAATACGTCGTATCGGCGCCGTTTATTGACGGTGAACGGTCAAATTTTTGTGGGGGATATCTGGCTAGTGTTGCTATCTTACAATAATAATACATAAACGATTCGTATGAAAACTACCGCGTAATTGATAATGGCTGTTTCAAAACTTGGCTGGTTCATGCCACTTTCCCCCTACAACTTGGAGTCGTTATTGCTAAAAAATGCGCTACCGAAGTAACCGAAAGCGTCGCGACGACGGAAATTTCGGTATCGAATTCGAAATCTTTAGCGCTTTTTCGAACGATAAAGCGAAAGTTTATCCAAAACGTAATTTAGAGAGGTCATAACATTTACCTATTGCAAGTAAAGTCCTTTTAATTCGTTTAAATTGCGCCCAAATTAAGACTTCTTCATACAGTAAACCCCCACTTATAAATATCCAAAACGTAATTTAGAGAAGCCATGACATTTACCAATTGCAAGAAAAGTTCTTTTAATTCGTTTAAATCGCGCTCAAATTAAGTTTTCTTCATACAGTAAACTCCCCACTTATAAATATCCAAAACGTAATTTAGAGAAACTATGACATTTACCAATTGCAAGAAAAGTCCTTTTAATTCGTTTAAATCGCGCTCAAATTAAGATTTCTTCATACAGTAAACCCCCACTTTTAAATATCCAAAACGTAATTTAGAGAAGTCCATGACATTTACCTATAGCGAGAAAAGTCCTTTTAATTCGTTTAAATCGAGGCCCTAGAGAAAATTTCTAAAAATTAATTCCCACTACTATAATAATTTTAAGTGTTACCTTCATCTGCATTTGTATCCTTGTCACAACCGATTGATATCAGAAGCACAACTAAAATAACTATTAAAACGTTTGAGCCCCTCTAATCTCTAAAACCATAAAATATATACTTTACGATGAAACCCTGTCAGAAAGAGAATTACGTTAACCTAAACTAACTAATAAATTAACTATGCCTATTCTATTTTTAGATACGACGTCGTTTTGATATGCAGGACTTTTATTAGGCAGACACCAGACATCCCGCTTTTGGGGGTCACGACGTCCTCGGACGTTTCCAGAAACCCGTTATAGGACTCTAAAGAACAATTTTTTTTGGCTGGACGGAAAAAAAATTGTAGTTTGGGAACGCATAGGAATATCGGGACGCGGTTTTTGGTAACAGAAAGACCCTGCAAGCGCGCAAATTTTGTTTTCGGGCTGCGAGGTGGTATCTCGCGAAACGGCGCCGCTACGCTTTCCGAAGCGAACGCTCGAAAACGCAACTCAAGAAAAAGGCCGTAGCTCGAAATTTTTCAACACGACCATCCATTATTTTTGTTTCTAATCGATAGCCCGTTCAATTTGAGGGGTACCTCCTCGTTTCTCGGAGGTACGTCGTCGCATTGGATTTCGAGAAAATCTAAAGAGAAAGCGAACCAATGCGATTTCGAAAATCGTTTTTTGCCAAAAAGGCCGCGACCGAAGAGGAGTTTGACAATTTCGACGCCGCCAAAAGGCGTCGATTTGTATCAAGCGGCGATTTTGAAAATTTAAAGCAGATCCTAAGCGGCGTTGTGGAGTTATCGCGAAAAAACAGCTTTAAGCGGCTTGTTTTATTATAGAATTTTATTAACTAGCAAAATTCGCTTCGCTCATTGTACTAGACAAAATCGCTACGCGATTTTGTTTAGGGGTGGGGGCGGTAACATAAAATGCGTACTTGAAACGCTACGCGTTTAGTGCCTTCGGCGCCTAGCATAGACTCTGTATTTATAAAAGAGCCAATTTTTCATTGTGTAGTTAAAAAATGGTCAAAATCGGTTCATAAATAACAAAGATAGAGCTAAAAAACATTTCGACTGGTTTAAAATCGAATGGTCGCTAAGCAACGCCAAATGTCGAAAAAATGATCGACGTAGGTTAAAAAATGACAAACTTGACCAAATTGACGCTTTCAACTGTTTGGATCGAGCATACCATGACTTGGTCACAAATAGTTCATATGAAACTAAAAAAAATTAAAAACTGAAAAAAAATTGAAAAATCGGTTAAGTCGAATAGTTGATTAAAATTATAACAGCGATTGAATAAAATAACTTGGTTGCTATGAAAAGAACAATCATTAACATTAAAAAAACTAAACTATTCAATATTCTAAAAAGTTGACACTTAAATAATAATTTTAAACCGTTTGAATCGAGTTGATTGGTTCTCAAAATGTATAGGTACAAACAAAAGATACGAAAAAACTATTAAAATCGAATGAAAAATGCAAAATTTTAACAAACGTGACAAAAACAAACGAAAGAGTAAAAAAAATATTATAAAGCCGAAGTATGAATAAATATCGCTGGGCTGCTGGGCAGCCCCGAATGTAAAAAATTAGAACAATCAAATGAACGTGTCCAAAACAAATGCAAGATTTGCAAAAAAGCGTTCTATGTAAAGTCTAAGCATTAAAAAATAGTTGCGTGGCTATGCAACGCTAAACGTAAAAAATTATTAAAATCGAATAAAAAATACAAAATTTAACGAACGTGTCCAAAACAAATACAATAGGTGCAAAAAACCGTTATAAAGTCGAAGCATTAAAAAATAGCCAAATTTAAAAAATTATCTAAATCGAATGAAAAATGCAAAAGTTAGACGAACATGCCCAAAACAATTGGTTGAAGATTAAAAAAGTTAGCCCAACTACCACTATAAACTAAAAGAACATCAAAAAAATTTAAAAATCGGTAACCCGATCAAGTCGACAGATAAATATTAATTTTAAACCGTTTGGATCGAGTGTGCCATGATTCACTTACAAAGTGTACAGGTACAGTCAAAACCATCCATTAAACTAAAAAAATCTAAAGGTTAATCAAGCTGACACGTTAAAATTAATTTTAGGTCGTTTGAATCAAATTTGCTTTGATTTGTTCACAAACTGTACAGGTACAACCAAAAACATTGAAAAAACTAAAAAAATTATTTGTCCGATGAAGTGGACACGTAAAAAATAATATTGCGCCGTTTGAATCGAGTATGCCATCAGTTGTTCACAAAGTGTGTAGGTACAATGAAAAAGTATCAGAAGAAAGTTAAAAATGCAAAAGACCGAACGTCCACAATACAATTGAAAAAATTGATAAGGGAAGGATCAAGTATTACATAACGCATTTTTTGAAGATTTTTGACCTTCCCTCCCTCTCATGTAACGCGCCGTAACGGTTTTCTGAATCCCTCCTCCCCCAATCTCTAAACGTTAACTAACAACCAAGTGACTATATTTACCTAAAAGTCACAATTATGTTGCGCAAAGCACGTTTTCTTGACTTAGCCTTGTCCTTACATACATTTTTGACTTCATCCACCATTGTTCCCCGTAAAACATAAACCAAACGGTTTGCGAACTTGGGAGAACAAAATAAAAATGACGTATACTATAATTGAAGGATTTCCCGTAATACATAAACGAAAGGGGTTGCCAACTTGCGAAATTTTAATTCCCTAGCTTTTTATTTAAATGAAAAAAAAATGTTACGTAACGCGATAGTCAAACCCCCCTCCCGTTTCTGTAACGTACCGTAACGTTTTACAAGCTCCCCCCCCCCCCCCCACCCAATTGCGTTACGTAATACTTGAACGCTCCCCTAATAAGGCAAAAAACGAAAAAATACAGATTTGGTTGTTAAGCAACGCCAATCATCGAAAAAATAATCAAATTTGAGTAAATAATGCAAAAGTTAAGTAAAGGTGCCCATAATTTGTTAGGCAACGCCGAACGTTGAAAAAATTTTCAAAATTGGTCGAAAGTTGTAAAAGTTATTTGAAGTTTAAGCAAAACTTGCAGGGTATTTCCGAAAAGTTGTCAGAGCCGAAAATAGGTGGTGGGGGTGATTTTTTAAAAGCGATTTCATTTGGTAATATTTTGTAAATTCATTGATTTGAAAAAGTTATAGCAAAAACATAATTAAACCCATATTTTGAAAACCGCAGGTTTTTTGACCTACGACAACGTTAAATTGCCTAATTACGAAAAATATCCGACGACCTCAAACGGTAAAATATTTCATGTTGTGATACTACACATAAAATGATTTGCTCATAATTTATTTTTATTTTTAAAACAAACGTGCCTCTGTTAAAATATCGAATTTCAATATACTTATCAGCTACACTTCTTTTCTTTTTAAAAAGAAACTTCCCATGTTTTCGTTAATCACTTCTAAAACTTGAAAATTAAATTAATTGAAATTAAATATATTTGGCGAGTTAGAAGCAAAAAAAAAGTCGGCTTGCTAATTTTAACGTATCAATCGTAATTGTACAAAATGGTTGCGCTCTCATGCATGTGAGCAATCATTTTTTTTTATCATACACCGTGTCTACTTTCCTTTGTTCTGGTTCTGGTGCCAGCCAGTCGGGCTGATTTCTTCATTTTCTGGGAACCAAGGGAACAAGAGGAGGTGACCCGTGGTGGTATTAAATAATTCTTGTTTCTATTTAAGCCCTTCAAAGAGCGCCATTCATGTAAGGCCATTATACGTGCCTTTTGGCGTTATTGCTGTGGCATTTATTGTTATAAACTTAAGTTGTTCCTATTAAGCTCTTCAAAGGGCACCATTCATGTAAGGCCATTATACGTGCCTTTTTATGTTATTGCCGATGTAATTAATATAAGATTGATTGTACCAATTCTGGGTACGAAAGAGGTCATGCCCTTTTAGAAAAACAAATAGTAAGGAGATGGGTATAAAAGCCTTTCGTACCCAGGAAAGGGATTATTAATGTCACGATTCTTGAAGTGACGATTATATTTTGTGTATTGTGATTGCTCAATTATATTTTGTGTTAAAATCAAGACTGTGTATTGTGATTGCCATTATTATTTTGGTCAATATATTTATATCGGAAGAATAGTGATTATATTTACAAACCCTGTCACTTCCAAGCTGACATGCACGTATAAGAGGTATTTTAGCTCGCATTTTTTTTATACAAATTAAATTTAAAACTAAACAATCGTTAAAGGAAATGAGAAAAAGTGATCCAAAAATACTTCGACTACAAGAGAACGTAGTTATATGTAAGTAAATTGATAAAATTGAATTTTCTGAGGGGAAAATTATAAACACGCTCATGACGAGTTTGAATAACTAGTCGTTGTGCATAGACCCTTTGTCGCCCTTATTAATCGTTGCTAATCCTTTAGGTATCTACTATTTGTTAATTTTAAAGTTATTTTTAACGTTATTGGAAATGCATTCTATTTTCTAATTACGTACGCATTCAGATTCGTACCTATCCATATTTTTCTGATTATTTGAAATAGGAATAACTTTATTTATATGTAGATGCCATTATTTTTATTACTTTAGTTAGAATATTTTAGAAAAATTCCCAATAAAATTCCAAAAACTTATAATTTTTTTAAACGACATTCTATTTTATACTTTTTTTCATTTTCTATTTTGGTTAGGTTAATTATATTAATTCAATGATGCTTTATAACATTAACTTATTTTATTTAATTAAGTAGAATAACTTGCAAATTATTATTGAAATGTAGACTTTTTAACACAATTGTAAAATTTCAAAATTTTTAATTTACTACAATGGCTTACATAAAAATAAAGGGTTTTCTATATGTATTTATTGTTAAACATTAGATGGAAATATAACGCAAAATTTATGTTAAAGTTGCACTCTGGGCTCAACGGCCTTATATTTTGTGGTCTTTTTAAAGTATTCATACTTATTTATTATCAATAGACACCTTCTAGGAAAATACCCTATTAGTCGGACACCCCATTATATCACGAAAAATTTTGTGTGAAATGAACATTTCAAATTTATCATTAGGAACAATGTTCAACTTAAGAGATTACCTTGTGGGAGATGGGGCTGTCTTTTATAAACCACCACAAACAATAGTTACGTGCACGTCTCCGTATAAGGGTATTTTAGATCGCATTTTTGATAGAAAAAAATTCTTGATGTATTTGGACTTTGAGTTTAGTGACCTTCTTAGCAAAGCTGGTCAGTTTCAGTCGAATAGGCAAGGGTTGGTGGTCAGGTACTTTTTTGATTTACAACCGGTCATAAACATGATAACAAACACTGTTCAAATTTAATGTATTTCCGCTTTTGTAAATATTTGGATCTTATAATTTATAATTTTATAACAATAAAAAGTTGTAATTTGTAGAATACCAAAAGGATATTTAAATAAAAACTACACGAACGTACCGTTGGAAGAGTTTAATAGGGAAATCAAAACACTAGCCAGTGGGAACGAATTTTATTATTTCCACGTTAACACAGATTTCAGTGGTTTCTCTTAAAGAACAAAACTTCGACTAAAATGTAAAAATTAATTCTTAGTTCATTCTTTCTCACACATGTGTGAGACCTACCCTTATGATCCCAGTTACCGTAAATCAGAACTGAATTTTACGGAACGTTGGAAACCTGGAATTTTTATTTATTCCAACGCGTACTTACATCTAAGCCTACGGTTTCAAATAAATTTTATACAATTTTATTCGTTTTCAATAAGTGAATCCATTAATCAGTAATTCACTAGATTATACCCGGTCTTTTTTAAGAAACTGTAACAAACGCCTTATTTAGGGGTTGGTTATTAATAAATTTTTATTGGAAACGTTTCATGTTTTAATTCAATCGACGTTTTCTGACGACGATATTTTTCACCTCTTTTCACGAATATCAGATGGATAACGTGACGTGAAGAAATATTCACCTAGCCAGTGCACACCTTCGATCTCTGTACTATATACACTTAAATATTTGGGATCGATTTGCGGCTTACTTTTGGCTGTACGGGAGTTCTCAAACGTCCCCTTGAAATTTTTCAAAAAACGGTATTTCCACAACTCTCAATTTGTTTGGGGGCATGACTCGTGCGGCAATTTCAGGAGGCGGTAAATTTATATGTTTGAAAAAACTTGTTTCACTAAAACGATTATTATCTCAAATGTTGGAGGGGAAGGTGTTAATGTCAAGTTTTGTTCCGGCTCGAAAAGATTGTAGATCCGGGGCTGTACAATACATATTTCATATAAATATATATTTTTACATTTTAATTTAAAATTTTCACAATTAATTTTTAAATTTAAAATTCCAAAAAAAATTGCTAAAATGAAAATTTGAAAAACTGTTATTGAGTTTGACTGTAGTTAATGATTACACCCGTACCCCGCTTTGCGTCGTTTCTTTTTGCGTTTTTCGAAGTTGCGTCGCTACTTAATTAGTACTAATTTTCACTGTGCGTCGTTAGGTTTTCGAGGTTGCGTTGTTTTGGGTTCGAGTCTTTAATTTTTGCTTGATTTTAACAGATGGCTCCACTTTTTTTTCTAATTTTTTCTTAATTCACATTGCGTCCTTTCAATTTGCGTCGTGTTTTTTTGGAACGTAACCCCGACGCAAAGTGAGGTAGTGTACTTCTAATTAAAATATATGAACTGAAATCCATAATCAGATAAAAATGGAGGTTCATTTGAAATGATTCGACTCTGATATTTATTATTATTATAATAGAATAATTATATGATTCTACCAATATAAGAATAGTTTGTCTAAACGAGATTCCAACCATAAAACTCACTGCCGTTAGGGTTAAACTATTCTTCTATTGTAATACACTTGTAATACCTTAAAAAGATTAGATATTGACACCTACCCCCAAACGAGACTCAGGTAAAGAAGTAAATTTGGCGACCCATTTGACCAGTTTTAAAATAAAATTGCAATTACATTTTTGGTTTTTATAGCTTGATGAGACTAGAAGAAAAAAAAATAAATAGGATTTCCCCTAGAAAATTTTATTACCTATCTACGGGTTAAAAACTTATGTCGGTAAAGTAATGCACAAGCGTGATATCTCTTACCAAAGAATATAACTTTTTATCAATTATAACGATTTCAAATCAAAATTTTGAAAAATTATTGAGGATGTCCCCTAGAGCTCAATATGTCCTACACACTGAGCCTTTGAGAATTCGGTAGACTATAACAAGGCGTCTATTATCTCGAAAAAAGAAATCAAATATTTTACATTGACTATGAAATAGGTGCTGTAGAGCCTTAAGACACAAAGAATTTAATAGTATAAACGAAGCGTTTTCGATCGCTAGGCAGGAAAAACAAGTTTTAAAAAATTCGAGTCATAATACACGAACTTTTGCCAATCCAAAAAGTAATGTAAAAATTTGCAGATATTGCAAAAATGTAGGGCACAATATCGATGAATGCCGAAAAAGGCAATATAACGAAACACAACAATTTCGTCCTAATTTTAATTTAAACAAAATAACTATAACCAAAAACCATAATTCTAAGTCTAGCTTCTTATACAAAATCAAATAATAATTCTAATTCTAATTCTAATTCTAATTCCAATTCTAATTCTAATTCCAATTCTAATTCTAATTCCAATTCTAATTCTAATTCTAATGTACGCGTTAAAATCGACGATCATTACAATTCAAATTCAAATCAAACGCATCCTAATTTTAAACGTAGAATAAATACAAATCCTAATTCAAATTCAAATTCCTACTCTAATTCTAATTCAAGTCACAATTCTAATTTTAATTGTACATACAACCTAAATCAAACAAACCACGAATCTCCTCATCCAAACCAAAATCCACAACCTATAGACTACCAACATTCAATTAATAAACCATCCACATCAAAAGATTCTCTCATAAGTGCAGAAACTGCACTAGAAAGTTTTTGCAATTTTAACACTTTTTATTTAAATAATGATGTCACTATGACAAATCAAGAATCAGAGCATTCAATTGCAACTGCAATTAACACATCAAATGTCCAACAAACAATTCCAATCCCTACACTTGATGTAGATCTTTTGCCAGAACAAAATTTCCTATTTTTTGAAAAAGCGGACATATCGCCCGTTGAAACTCGATCGGAACCATTACATAACAATCTTCATTTGAATAAAGAAGAGAAAATTTCTAACTCCGAAATATGTTCTAATTTTAATGACAATTTTAATTTACCAAATGATAAATTATCCTATACTAACGCTTTAAGTCACAACATTCCAACTACAGATGGCCAACCCATATCTTCCAAAATTTATAGATATCCAGAAATTCACAAAAAACGAAGTAAATAAACAAATTAGAAAAATGTTAAAACAAGATATCATTAAACCTAAGAAAACATTTATTTTAATCACTGATGCATCAAACGTAGATGTAGGCGGTGTATTGTCACAATCGCACAATGGTAAAGACTTACCAATAGCATTTTATTCCAGAACTCTGAATAAATCAGAGCAAAACTACTCTACGACATATAGAGAACTTTTGACAATTATAAATTCTATAGAAAAATTTAGGCCATATTTACAGTAGCGCCCAAAAGTGAGTGCCGAAACCGTTTTTCACGCATAACTTTTGCAATCTCGGCCAATTTACTTCAAATTTCAGTATATTGTACAGTTTGATGTTGGAAAATATTATTAATAGTTAACTGTTGCGCAGATACGGTATTTTAGGTTATGTTCCATTTCTACTGCAATAGTCATTTTTTACATATTCCGCGCCGTCACATTATTGGTTTTTTCTTGAATATTTGGGTTATTTTTTTTGTGTTCAGTAACAATTGACCAAGTTTTAACAATGCCAAGGGTTGAAATTTCTCCAGCCATTCGGAAAGCAATTATAGATATGAAAAACTCTGGCATGAAGGCAGCTGTCATTTCACGGATTCTAAAGATGCCAGCTCGTACTGTCTCAAGAATTATTCAAAGGTTTGATCAGAGAAATTCTGTTGAGAATGATAAAAGAACTGGTAGACCACGTGTTACTTCTTCCCGGCTGGATACACGCATTGTTCGTCGCTCCAAAGCGGATCCGATTCTCTCAGGTGTGGATCTGGCAGCAGAATTCAATCAAAGTGAAGGTCTAAATATTAGTCGAATGACAGTTTCCCGAAGATTGAGTGATGCTGGTTTGAATGGCAGACGTCCAGCTAAAAAACCTTTCATCAAACTCAAGAATCGAAAGGATCGCGTGGATTTTGCAAAGCGGTACTTGCATTGGACATCAGCCGAGTGGAGTCAAGTACTTTTCACAGATGAATCTAAGTTCAATCTATTTGGAAGCGACAGAATACAATACATAAGACGTTCTCCTGGAGAAAGATACAATTTAAAATATATAAAACCGACAGTAAAACATGGAGGTGGATCAGTTATGGTTTATGGAGCCTTCTCTCGTAATGGCATGGGCCCCAAAATATTAAGAATAAAGATGAAAAATTTGCCGAATTGGACAAGGAATGGAATGCAATGCCTGATTCAGTCTTTGAAAATCTTATTGATTCAATGCCATCTCGCTGTCAGGCAGTTATAAAATCTCGTGGTTTCCCAACTAAGTATTAGGCATTTTTATGATTATAAAATTGTTTTAGTGTATTGTTATAAAGTTATTTTTCATTAAATCGTTCTTAGTGTTCTGTTCTGAAAAATGCGTTTTTTACACAAATGAGTCTGAGCTCGTTTAACTACCGTAAATTTTGTTTATCACGTTTTAAACATAATAATTCTTTTCTCATACAAAACTGTATAACATACTCAAAATGAAGTAAATGGCCCATATTTTAAAAAGTTCTTCCCGAAAAATCATTTAGGCACTCACTTTTGGGCGCTACTGTATATGGTAAAAATTTATTATATATACTGATCATCGACCACAGCAATGATTATTTAGCTGTCAAAACTCATGTTCTAAGCTGATACGATGGAGAGTAAGACTTAGCGAATACGAGTACGACGATTATGTCTGATCAATCCAAAATGAACTAAATATATCGTTCAAAATTGCTAGAGATAACATAATAACAGCAAAAGAAAAAAGTAAACTAAAATTTGATCTGCTTATTGCGCTTGATTACAGTCACGTTCATTTATTTTATAAATTAATTAGCCTACAAGTTTTTATTCATTTACTATATATAATCTAATCCCTCTGCCAATCGAACAACTTAAGTCTTCTATTTTTACCTATATCCAACCAACAAAACCTTATTTACTTTTGTCTCAATCCAAAATGTTCCATTCCTTCTTGCAAGATATTAACAGTTGCAAGGCATATTTGTATCAATATTACATTTGCGACAACATTCATACAATCAAGAGATCGGATGAGCGATCTTGCGAAATTCAACTTTTTCTACCACAAGTTACCAAAATCCCAGAAGATTGCAACACAAAAATGATAAAAGCCAAGATTGAAACTTGGCACCACCTCAAAAACAACCAATGGATATACGTGCTTCACCAACCAACATCCCTAACTCTTCTATGTAATGAAACTCATATAGAAGACATAATACTACATCAAACTGGACTAATACAATTGGAAAACCACTGCAAAGCAAGTGGTGCGAATGTTTCAACATCATAGCCAAACTCTGCTGTTTCACCCGGAACCCAAGGAATAATGAGATCATCCCACCAGTTATAAGGAATATTATTTCTAGAAGAACCGAACCAACCTCAACTTCAGCTTCAGCTCCAGAAGAAGCCATACCACTCCAGGAGGAACCACGCAACCATTACAAGTTGAGACCACTCCCTGGAAGCAAAAGTACAACTCCATTCTAATTTCGGACACCGTCCTCAATCTTAAGGAGGGAGGTGTTGTATGCTCACCACAACATATTAGTATTAATTAACAATACTTATAAGTTAAGCTATTCTTAAGTACCAAATCATTCCCTAAATTACATATTCCTACATTCTCTTTTTTAAATCAATAACTTTCCCACAATCAGAATTCCCTAATTCTATAACTTTCCATAATTATCCTAATTAGACCTTTTCCTATATATGTTTCCAAATCCCAAATACAGTTAGTTATAAAGTTAGTATAGTTTTAGTCAATATTTTAGTATAATCTATTAGGTTTGTGCAATTCTATATTTATAATAAAACTACTGCAAAAATACAGCGAAAATTAGTGTCAGAAGTAGGACTACAACAGGGTTTATAATCATTCCATTTCCAATACAAACAAAGTACACGTTTTATGTGAAAGAATAAGATATTAAAATAGATTACAAATGCTTAGCAATCACGCTGAAAAAATTAAACGTGAATCCCGTGAATCGAAGTTTAAGAAAACATGGAATTTTTGGAAATTACACGATTAAAGATCATTAAAAGCAAAATGAGCTACACCCATATATGGGTTAACATTTGATAATCGGCCGAAACACATTTCCAGCATTTTTCTGTAATTTTAATATAATATTTAAACTTAATAGTATTTTTATATTGTAGTAGGGGAAAGTGGCATGAAACAGCCAAGTTTTGAAAAAGCCGTTATCAATTACGCGGTAGTTTTCATACGAATTTGAAGTCGAAAAATATCGTTAATTTTGAAAAAAATTTTTTTGACATTACGTACATAAATGCATGAAAATTACAGATTTAAAAAAAATTTTATTTATTTATGTCCTTCTATATTATTTATCCCTTTTTTAAAACTGGCTGTTTCATGCCACCTTTTCCCCACAATACTTTATTTATATGTGTACACACTTTGGTAAGTTTATGTTTCGTTTATAATTATCAAAAAATTACAGAAATACTAAATGTCATATATCCTGTCAGAAGAATTTTCCATTTCGTGCAAATTTGTGATTATGAATTAAAGATTTAATAATAAATTACAAAGACTTGACTATTTTACATTATACCTATAGATATAGACCTAAAACTATTTTACATTTTATTTAGAATCGTATGATTTTGAATACGTGAATTTTATTTTAAATCAAGGAGAATCGTTAACGCGTCATTAGCTTGCCGAAGTTTAAATTTGAATTTTCCACGTTTTAAATTAATCCGGAAAAGACTGAGTTGCGCATATAGCTAGACGCGGTATCCATGATTATGATTGGTGAAGAAGAAAGCGCTATGTCGGCAGTTGGTCCGGTGTTGTAGACAAATATAATAAAATTTTGTACTCATTTTCGGCTGATTATCAAATATTGACCCATATATATATACATATATTAGGGTAGTTGTTAAAAATAAATTTCTTCTGACGCCCCAAAAAACCTTCCTTTTAATGAAAAATACGGAAATTTTTTTTAATTGTTGTCACATAAATAATGCGTGCCTCAATAGAATCAAAGTTCATTTTATGATACAAATGTAGTTTTTTGTAAGTATCTCTTAAAGTATACGGATTTGAGAAAACGTTTTACGGGAATTTTGTAGGAAATTTAATTCTTTACAAAAAAGGTCTTTTCCAGTTTCTTCATGAAATTAATATTTATAGAGATATTCTCATTAATAAATTTATTAACTTCATATAGTCAACATTTTAAAACTCTCAAACGTCATTCTTTCTTAAATATATATAACTATAGATAAGTATACACTTTTCTTAAAGCATGTCAAACTTGAACAAAAATAAAAATAACTACAACAGGTCTTATCAATAGATCGACCATTTAGGATGTAATTTATTTCGAACAAAATTTTTGGAAAGCCTCATTTTGAAAAAAAAGAAGAATATATTGAATTTTTATAAGGTCTATTTAAATGCGCATTGAGAATTATTCGTTCTGGAAAAACACGTGACTAAGTAACAAAAATTTTCAAAATTTGATACGTTTATGTGCGCGACGTTGTAGTTTCAAGTTTTTTATGTTTATAATTACATATAAACTTTATATAATTTTTAAAGGTTTTAAACATTATTGTATAAATTTTAGATAATGTGTAATTTTAATTTTAATAAATGGTTTAATTGGCTATAAATATTTTTTTAATACTTATTTAAATGAAATACAGTGAAAGCTCTGTTAAGCGGACACTCACGATCGGAATATTTTGGTCCGGTTATTAGAGATGTCCGGTTATTAGATAGTGACTATATTTAAATGCACAAAAAATAGAATTTAAAATATTTTTATTTAATGTATTGGAATAGATGTAAGTAAGGAAAATGGCCTAAACCGGGTAGGTTAAGGTTCATCGATCAATATGAACCACTTCGGCTAAAAAAAAGTGTTTTTTTTTCTTACATTTACGCAATACAATTATTAAACTTTCATTTTATAAAAAAAAATAATTACATTTCTTCTTTAATTATAGAAAAAAACACAGGGAGCCTAAAGCGGGTAGGTTCCCATAAACCAATCAGATTAATCAAAACATTTGAAAACAATTATCTACACTTAACATTTGATATTATGTTATTAAGCATTTTAATGTTATAAACTGCTAATTACTAATTTCAATGTAAGAGTTTTAGAGCCATTTTATTAAGTTTTTGCAAGTTACACGTTCTTATCCATGTAGTTCTGTAGTCTACTGAAGTTTATAATCGAAGGCTTTACGAGAATTAACGAACGAAAAAGACGGTATATGGTAACACTAAACAGGTTCTAATTGCTACGGAATATAACTAACAGCTATATGTCCGGTTGTGGGAAATTTGTGGAAAAATTTGATTCTATATATTTTTGTCCGGTCAATGGAGATGTCCGGTTATTAGAGCTGTCCGCAAAGAGAGCTTTTACTGTATATTGTCGATTAGATAGGACGTGCAGTTTAAAACGTCCTTAAAAAAAAGTGCGGTTAAAACTGCACGTCTGATATAATTCACTAAGTAAGGTAATAATTGCACCATATTTATTTGGAGGTCCCTACATTGATTGTAATGTAACTTACATAATAAATTCGTGCAAGTTTAGTAGTTACCAAAAGGCGAAAGAAGCATAAAAATATTCAATGTAGTACATTTTATTTTGGACTTTTAGTTCCGATACATTTATGAATTAGATGTGTATAAAATTGTTTCTACTGTTATGATAGTTAAATTATATGTATGTTTTAAAATGCCCCAAATATGGAATGTGATTTACAGTGTTTGAAGAATAATCTTAGTTATGTTAATTGTCAAATTTTAATTTGTATTTACGTTCTATTGTCATCATTTGTTCAAAATTGTTGTTTTATGTAATAAATACAAATTACGCTATTTATTGGTACTACCATTTAAAATTTTGCTTACAATAAACTTTTTATGGTTTGCTTATTCATATGCTTCAACAACATTTAGAATATATTTATTGTTTGTTGGAAAAACGGTTCTAAATGGAAAACATTAAAACGGGCATTTTCAAACGCATTACCGATTTCGCAACAGTAAACAACACATTTCGTAATAACTATAAAGCCTTCTTTATAATTTGTGTTGACAATTCTTTTATGGAAACAATCTCAATAAGTACATCATAACAGCGAGCAAGAGTGTCCATTTTGACCGACTGGGTAACATCTAAACTTATTGCGCTTTGATGAGCCGCTGTAATTTAATGTATTTCCGCTTTTGTAAATATTTGGATCTTATAATTTATAATTTTTATAACAATAAAAAAGTTGTAATTTGTAGAATACCAAAAGGATATTTAAATAAAAAAATTACACAAACGTACCGTTGGAAGAGTTTAATAGGGAAATCAAAACACTAGCCAGTGGGAACGAATTTTATTATTTCCACGTTAACACAGATTTCAGTGGTTTCTCTTAAAGAACTAAACTTCGACTAAAATGTAAAAATTAATTCTTAGTTTCGTTCTTTCTCACACATGTGTGAGACCTACCCTTATGACCCCAGTTACCGTAAATCAGAACTGAATTTTACGGAACGTTGGAAACCTGGAATTTTTATTTATTCCAACGCGTACTTACGTCTAAGCCTACGGTTTCAAATAAATTTTATACAATTTTATTCGTTTTCAATAAGTGAATCCATTAATCAGTAATTCACTAGATTATACCCGGTCTTTTTTAAAAAACTGTAACAAACGCCTTATTTAGGGGTTGGTTATTAATAAATTTTTATTGGAAACGTTTCATGTTTTAATTCAATTGACGTTTTCTGACGACGCTATTTTTCACCTCTTTTCACGAACATCAGATGGATAACGTGACGTGAAGAAAAATTCACCTAGCCAGTGCACACCTTCGATCTCTGTACTATATACACTTAAATATTTGGGATCGATTTGCGGCTTACTTTTGGCTGTACGGGAGTTCTCAAACGTCCCCTTGAAATTTTTCAAAAAACGGTATTTCCATGTAGTTTTCGAACGGGGACTCTTAGCAACATCTGCTTTCTGGATACAATGGGGGGTCGGTTTATACATTCCGTGATTTTTTTTTACCGCGGGGGACGACGGGGGTGGCGTCGGGACGACTTTCAAGCAAACCTTATTTCTGCCGTTATTTAAGCGTTTCAAAAACAAAAAAAGATATAGACGATTCGATTTAATTTCTCTAAGACGTTTTAACAAGTTTTATGCAAATTTAACCCTTTTTTGCAAATTTTGACCTAAAAGTCGGTTTTGCACGCAAAAATTCGGAATATTTTTTGTTTTTCCATAATTACGAATGATACTAAGATTTTTTCCCGCATTGAAAAAATTATACATTTAGAAATTTGATTTCATAAGTATCTGTTGTTCGCAAAGATAGCGGGAATCTCTTTTCTTTGTTAATGAAGGGTCCAAAAGCAGGTAGCTCTGCTTGGGTTTCGGAAAGTGTTTATATTGGGATCTTTACTTAAACATTAGAAAATGTTTTAACGTTAAAAATTCTAAATAGGGGTCGCCATCTACATCATTTTATAGAAAATAACCATTTTAGTAATATATTTAAAAATATTAGTTTTGAATTTTTATATGTATTTAGTAGGTACATCTGTTATTTTTTTCCTGTCAATTTGTAATTTTTATGATGTAGCTTTAATTTATACTTCTCATATAATAGTTGTCTATTGCTAACCGTTATAAATTAATCTAAAAATTTATTACTACAATTATGATTAATAATAACAAATTGTGTTAAATATTTAGAAACAGATGCCACCAATTAGTAATATTTAAGAAAAACACAATGTTCTTGTCGTGCTAAAAATCTTATAAAGTTTTATCAATCAAAAATTATCAATTTAAAAAATGTATTTGATGTTTTAAACCAGACTTACATTAGTTTAAAAAAATTAGTGAAACTAATTTTAATAGAATGTCATAGCAGTTTAAGTTGTTGTAACAAATAAGATTGTTAAATGTTAAATGTATACAAATTACATTGATTTATTTTATGTTTTAGGTTTTATTACAATTACTTAAGTGTACATTTATTATTAATACTATTTTAGATTTTTTTTGCGTGTAGTGTTTGTTTTCAGTTCAATAATATTGTACCAGATTTCCCAATCCAAATCCAATTTCCAACGAGAGCAAAAGCGGTTCGTACTCGGGTTGTGAATAATAACACACAGTTGGCCACTTAATTTACAATTACAATTTATTAACACAAATAATAAACAAATTCTTCTTTACCAATAACTTAAACACTAACACTTAATAATTATTTATTTACTAACTAACTAACTTACGGTTCTAATACACTAACTAATTTATTTACACTCGTATATTTATTTAAACGATTGACACTCGTATGTTGTTTACATTTATACCGATAGCGATAGCGCTCACCTTGTAAATTCACCGAGCAGAGTTAAGAACATTGACATTCACGTACAACTGTTGACTTAGACTGCCGTGTAGGAGTACCGCGGAGTTTATATATGTGTCGTGGTATCTATCGAAATGGCTTCTAGAGTATTCGAGATAAATCTCCTCTACAGAGATATGGCGAATTCAAGGTAACTCAGATAGAAACCTCTAGTTAGTCGTGGCTTAAGAGATATTGAGATATATCCGCTTACTCAATATCTCATGGTCGCATGAGTATCTCGCGCTTGATTAATGTACGTCTATCACGGCTCTACACTCGATCACCGTGCCCGTTACACTGCCCCCTTCTTAGACCCATTTCGTCCCGAAATGTAAACCTCAGGCTGTGTCGATATCGGCAACTTTGTCCTCGGCTATAATGCGAAGTTCGATGGAAGCGGCAACCAACGGCTTCCCCTGTTGTCCCTCGAAGCTGTGACAGTAGACCAGAATCTCCACGTAGGTGCTCCCAACATATTCCAAAAAGTCCTCTTGCCATCTGACTGCGGGTGTAATGCAGTAGTCCGCGTTTTTCTAATGGACAGCGATTTACACAGGATTTGAAAATTTCTCCCTTCGTCGGAGTGTAGTTCCATGGGTACGCCAAATTGAAATAACCATTCCTTCACCAGCACGTCAGCAACACTCATGACCGCTTGATTCGGTACAGCCCATTTGCTGAAGTAGCCCATTACTACAACCGTGTACTTACTTTCCAAGTCGGTCTGGGGAAAAGGGTTATCTACATCCATTGCAATCCCACCGACGTTGTACTCCCGTATTGGAACACCGGGTTCTCTGTCAAGACCATTCACCGCTGCACACTCAGCACATTTGTGGCACCATTCCTTAACATCCTTTTCACACCGTATCCAATAGAAACGTTCTCTTACTTTCTCCAGCGTCTTTGCTGCTCCCAGATGCTCTCCCGAAGTTCCACCGTGAACTTCCTCCAAGACTTCCAAAATCCTCCCATTTGGAATTAAGACCTGCCGTCTCCTTTCCTGACTATCTGAGCCCTTAAAGACACGCTTCAGCACGTTTCCATCCAGAATTAAGGAATTCCATTGTGCCCATAACGATTGCACGTCCGGGGAATACTTGGCAACCTCTTCCCAGTCAGGTCTCTGCTCATCCTTCTTCCACCGGATCATCAATCCCAATGCGGGGTCATCTTCTTGATCTCGATCTGACATTCTTTCCTCCATTTCTTCGGAATGCTCCATTAGTTCCTCTTTTAATCCTTTTGAACTATTCTGGATATCCTCTATCTTTTCTGTTAAATGTTCCTTCATTTCTAACATGTCGTTTGCCTTTGTTCCAAAATTTTCCCAAATATCCTCCATTTTTCCTAGGATTCGTTCTTCCATTTTTTTGTAGTGTTCTATTAATTTTTCTTCTATTTCCTTCATTTTTTCTATCACCGCATACATGTCATTAGGACACTCAAATCTGTACTCTTCTACGTTGTGCCCTTCTTCCATTAGTGCTAGTCTAAGGCGTTCCACTAGATCGGCCTTGCGTCCAGAAATATCCAGCTCTCTCTCCTCCAGCTCTTCTTTAAGCTCGCACACTTTAAGGTCTTTTAATAATTTTCCGTAAACCATTTTTTTTTATTTTCACTTTTAATTTAACACACAAATATTTCGTTAATTTATTTATTTAACACTCGCGAATATTCACAACCCCACACCTGACACCAATTGTACCAGATTTCCCAATCCAAATCCAATTTCCAACGAGAGCAAAAGCGGTTCGTACTCGGGTTGTGAATAATAACACACAGTTGATTAATTTACAATTACAATTTATTAACACAAATAATAAACAAATTCTTCTTTACCAATAACTTAAACACTAACACTTAATAATTATTTATTTACTAACTAACTAACTTACGGTTCTAATACACTAACTAATTTATTTACACTCGTATATTTATTTAAACGATTGACACTCGTATGTTGTTTACATTTATACCGATAGCGATAGCGCTCACCTTGTAAATTCACCGAGCGGAGTTAAGAACATTGACATTCACGTACAACTGTTGACTTAGACTGCCGTGTAGGAGTACCGCGGAGTTTATATATGTGTCGTGGTATCTATCGAAATGGCTTCTAGAGTATTCGAGATGAATCTCCTCTACAGAGATATGGCGAATTCAAGGTAACTCAGATAGAAACCTCTAGTTAGTCGTGGCTTAAGAGATATTGAGATATATCCGCTTACTCAATATCTCATGGTCGCATGAGTATCTCGCGCTTGATTAATGTACGTCTATCACGGCTCTACACTCGATCACCGTGCCCGTTACAATATGATTAATTTTATGGTATTACTTAAGGCTTCTCCTATTGTTTTTTTTTATAATATACAAATTGTCATTTTGTTTGAATTAGAAGGGTCTATAATTATGATTATTTCGACATTCACTATCAGTGCATATTTGGCAAATATTTCGGACATACATAAAGCGACTTGGTGAATCTTGCCATTCATTGGAAGATGTCGACATTTACCAGACTTCGGTCTTACACGGTAACATATATACCACGTATATCAACCATCGCAAAACGTAACACCCCCATTTTTACATTATGATAGACATAACATACGGGAATTCGATATTTGCGAGGTTTTTCTGGAACGTAACCCTTGCGAATGGTGAAGGGTTACTGTATATCTCTTCGTATTATTTGTTACACAAAACAAGTGGTAAATTGCGGTCCAAATACGAATTGAAAAATATGTATTTTTTGTGAAATGAACAATAAATGTGTATTGTTTACATAAAACCCATTTCAGAAAATGACAGGTAAAAATTAGAAAGTTATAAGTCAAAACTTCTGGAGAACCTCTGCGGAAGCGAGAATCGGATAGAGGCATTCCAAACGATCCTTGAACTTTATAACCAAATTGCGATAATCTTTTCATTAATTCATAAACAGAAATAATATCTCATTTCAACTGTAACGTCTGTTTTTACATCAAAATAGCTCTCGATACAACAAATCGGTCATTCGCTGGATGCTTTACCATATTCACGCTTTTATAGGGTACATTAATTTAAAATTCTTTGTAAATACGCGAGCGGTTGTTTCTTAGCCCATTATAAAAACATTTTAAAATTTATTATTGCAGTATCCTAATAAACATTTTTAAATAAGCAATGCAATTTAAGAAAATCATAAACATGTTTTATTGGTAGCTGTCAAAAATTGAGATTTCAATAGGCAGTTAGTAACGCTTTGTTTAGTTTCCATCAGTGGCGATTTATGTTTTAAGAAAAGGACGGTAGATACTAGATTTGAGTTTAAAAACCATAATAAATGCAGTTTAAATTTTATGACGTTTTAGAGAGGCAAAATTTAAAGGGTTCATTAACATCTATTTTTTTTTGTCTGTTCAGTTACAAAACTTATGTTCAGAAGATCGGTGCGCTATGTATATATATACAGTGTGTCCCAAATTGAGTAGGCTAACATGGGTATCTTTCTTATTAGTGGAGATAGAAGTTTGGTTAAATGGGCAATGTTGTGCAGTTTTAGGTGCCCATTCAGATTCTGTTAAGAAAATTTTAAAATTCCGAATAGTTCTAAAGTTATCGCAAAAAAACTGAAAATCGTCATTTTCTTTAATGTCAAATAACTTTGTAATTATAAAATTTACAAAAAAAAGTTTAATATAAAAGTTACTAGGTTCCATAAAACACAAATAGGAATTAAGTCAAAATTAAATTCAAAATGGCGGTTTTAGAGATATTGATACCAACTTTCTTATTTTAAATGGGCGCCATATTGAATTTTTACATAGTTAAATAACATTTTTTTTTCTCTTTTCAACCATGTATAACAACCCATATTTAAATAAAAAAATATTAACAATATTAAATTTTTCTGTTTTAAATCAAGTAGCCTTGAATTATCAAAGAACAATTAAACAGCATAATACAAGCTAACGTTATTATATTTATTTTTTGACTAATATTGTAAGTTTTTTTAATAATAATTATTATTGCCTTATAAATAATTCAAAATGGCAAAGTTTTTAACTGATTGTGAGCAGTATGTTATGTTTTGTACCTACATTAAATGTTACAAAAGCTTCTGCGTTGCTCCACAACTATACTTTAACAGTTTTCCAAAAAAAGCAACGAACGTTAAAATTATTAAAAGATTGGATGTGAATATGCAGAAGTACGGATGTTTACAGTAACGAAATTGAAAAAATGTGGAAGATGATCTTTATCTTTTTTTTCTTGGAAAACTGTTAAAGTATGTTTGCCCAGCAACGCAGGAGCTTTTGTAACATTTAATGTAGGTACAAAACATATCATACTGCTTAGTTAAAAACTTTGCCATTTTCAATTATTTATAAGGCAATAATAATTATTATTCAAAAAACTTACAATATTAGTCAAAAAATAAATATAATGACGTTAGCTTGTATTATGCTGTTTAATTGTTCTTTTTATAATTCATGGCTACTTGATTTATAACAGAAAAATTTAATTTATTGTTAAATATTATTGTATCTAAATATGGGTTGTTATAAATGGTTGATCAAGTATTGAAAAATGCTTTGATTTAATTGATGTAAAATCCAATTATGAGCAGTACTTTAAAATAAGAAGTTGTTAATTCTTGAATAGCCATTTTGAGTTAAAGTAATGCATTTTATTTTATGATCAACTTGAACTTTATATTAAACTTTTGTAATTTTATAATTCCATTATATTGAGACTAAAGAAAATACATGTTTCAGTTTTTACGAGCTACGTTCGGAACATTCGGAATTTAAATTTTCAGGACGAAATCTGAATGAGGCATTAAACGCAAGGTAACAGCCATTATAAATAACTTCTATCTTAAACTAATTAAAAGATATATGTATAGCATATCAAAATTTGGGACAATATTTAAACCTACTTTGGGAGTAATGATGTTAGTCAGTAAGACCGTGTTCTCAGATTGATTTACCAGCCAATGTTTTCAGGACATTTAATGGCCGGAACTGTAATCATTTTGATAAAATTTGCAAGGTGTTATTATAAAAAATAAAAGTTTTGTGTAATTTTTTTTAAAATAACTTTAAAAGGGATATTTTATAAGCATGGGAAAATTTGGGGCAAAAAATTTTTTAAACCTTAACTTTGGGGTTTACGTAATGACTTATGAAAGTAAATTTTTCATTTTGGACCGTTTAAAAATCTATAGAAAATTTTTTACTCAGTCAGTTTTTCGAGTACTAAAAATTTAATTTTTTTCTCAGGAACTGCTTAATCGATTTTGATAAAATTTGAGTGTGTTATAGTATCGCAGGACAAAATAACAGTCGTATAAAATTTCATTATCCAGTAAAAACAAATTAAAAAATATTTTTTTATGTATGGTATTATTTGGGCCAAATTATGAAATAATTTTTAGAAGCCTTACATTCTTTTATATAATAGGGAGTGTTCCGAGTATAAGACGGCTCCAGATATGAGACAGTCAATTATTTTCATTATGGAATGTTAATATGGCCGATCTGAATACTGTCAAATATTTCTTTGATCATCAGTCAGTTTTTGTGCTAAGAGTGAAATGAATCGACGCATTGCTTATATCACCTGCAAACATCGTATGTGAAATAGCATGGGGAAAAAGTTTTTGATTTTTTTTTAAAGTGTTGTTTTTTTCTTGTAAATCAATTTAAAAAAAAAGTGTAATGTATAGCATTTAGTGTTTTTTTTTATATTTTACGATACAATATTGGATTAGGCCAAAATGTGGTTAGAAAACAATTTTTTTTTTAAATTATTATAATGTTGTCATTGTCCGAATATGAGACACAGCATATTACCACCACCCAATTCTTTTGAAGTGTGCAAACATGTGTACAAGCATCTACACATGCAAACATTGTGACGATTATGAAGAAGAAATTGATAAATAAAAATAATGGAAAACATAAAAAATTAAAAATTTGAAATAAATATGAGGTTTTCACTTTATATTTTACAATTTTTAATGTATTTTTGTAGGTGTCTCATACCTAGATACAAATTTTTTTCTTGTCAAAAAAATGATGGTTAGAAAATTGTTCATAAAATTTAGCATGTTAATGGAATCACAAAACTTTCTGCGGATAAAAGTTGTGTATTTTCATTACCTTTCCAACAGTGAATAGAACACCCGACTTTATTTAACCAGTAAAAAAATTTGTCTCATAAACAAAACCCGTCTCATACCCGGGTACACTTTCTTATATATTTTTTCAATTGATTCTAAGTGGTGCGCCTCACAAAAAAAATAAAAATTATATTTTACTATAAAGGTCATAAGCATAGTGACTCAGTCGCAGAGGAATATCGTAATCATCTTTCGACAATAGGTATAGGTTGGTTGTAATAAGATACATTGATCGTGCAACTTTTAGATTTTTATTTTAGTTTAGTAATAAATAAAAAACAAAAAATTTAATACGATTTAACCGATTTTAGCGACATTGGACACATTATAGATGTATATAAGGCTATACTCCGCAGAAGAACAGCTTATAATCTTCATTTTTCGTGAATTCGAAGCATTTTATAATTCCCTAAATTATAGTTTTGATTAGTAAATATTTCCAACCTCGAAGTTAAATTTTACAACTTTCTATAAAATACCTGGAGGGTTAAGAACGTCTGGGTTCCTTCTTATTGCTGGCTAAAAGATCTATTGTAAACTAAGGTGTTTTGACGGCGGCACTTCAATGGGATTTAAAAACTAATTTATGTTTAAATGCCTTATTGACAGTTATGAATTTTAAAAGGGTTTTACCGTTTATTTCACAAGAAAAGAAACTATTTTTGCATTTTAGTTTTCAGTTTGAAAGATATACGCGGACTAACAAATGTGTTTTACGTTCTTTATAGTTTGTAACAGAGTGTAACAGAAAATCTAAAAAAATTTAATATTTTTTCTAAAATTATTTACGTATTAATATAGAGTGTAAACGAAAATTAAAAAGTTTAAGCATAAGAGAGAAAATTAATCTTATAAAAGAAGTGAAACGTGGGCTCAAAAGAAAAAAGGATATAGCTAAAGACTTTGGTATTCCCGCAAATACTTTATCAACCATTTTAAAAATCATTGACCTAATTGTAGCTGCTGAAGATAAAAAATGACCACCATTCTAGAAAAAGGCTAAAAGAGTCTCTTTTTCCCAATCTAGAGAAAGCTATGATTGAATGGTTTAGGTATGCACGTAATAAAAATATTCCGATTTCGGGACCTGTACTGTTACAAAAATTAGATAATTTCAAAGCAAGTCAGGGTTGGCTGGAAAATTTCAAAAAAAGGAACCTCGTCATTCAAAATGTAATATGTGGTTGAAGTGCAAAAGTGTCTGAAAACGATCGTGAACTTTGGAGGCATAAAGTCTTAATACCATTACTGCAAGAATATGAACATAGCAATTAAACGCAGATTAAACTGCTTTGTTTTTTAAATGCTTACCGGATAAAACTTTGACTTTTTTAAATGAAAAGTGTTATGGTAGGAAACGCAGTAAGGAAAAAGTGACTTTGATGGTAGGAGCTAATAATGACTGATATATATATATATATATATACTTATATGTAAGTGTGTAACTGACTTTATTTAATAACTCGAATTATTGATAATTCGAATTACTTTGGTGTCCCTTCGACTTCGACTTATCGAGGTTCGACTGAATGCCAAATCATGGCCAAAACAGTCTCATATTTATTTTTGTGCCATCTTCATTGGGCACTGCATTTTTTTATTTTTTTTAGGGTTTTTGATTACATCCGTACCATCTGTGTTATATACTTGTAAAAAACTAAGCCTGAAGAAATTAAAAGTCGCGATAGCGAGAGAACCTGACTTCTAGGCCAAAAGATGCCCTCTCAAAAAAAGACGCGGCCGACAATTGCGCATCTTTCGATAAAAAAAAAGTGCCTTTATACATATAAATGGCGAAGCTAGCGAAGAAAAACCGTTTCCGAAGACGCACTTTTCGATATACTTTTGCGATTCACTCGAAATCTAAAGCGACAACCTACGTTAGCGAAGCGACGCCCTATCCCTACAATTAAACGGGCTTTCGCTTAAAAAAAATTCGTTAAAATCTAACGAGCCGTTTCCGAGATATAGACGATTTCTTAATTTCAAGCTTCTGAAATTTTCGACAGAATGGTTCTTTCGAGAAGCCGTGGCGGCGCCATGTTAAGAGTTAAATGGCACTCGGCCCACAGTTTTAGATGCGCAAAAAATGGGGCTATCGGGCGGCGAAAGCGGATTTGCGATATTCCTTTTCGTTTAACAACGATAAAGAAATGTTCTCGAAAAGAAAAATTTGAAAAAAATTAAGTTTTCTCTTTGAGAGCTCGGGAAGAAGGGTAGGAGTCATCTGAGGACACCAAAAACCCCAAAAGAGCGTGTGTCAGAGTTTTGCGCGTCTACCTGTATTTTTTTCAGATTTTTGCGTTGCTCATTCGGGTACATGTGGGCGGGTAAATGACAAAAAATGTAAATAGAGCAAAACCTTAAAAAATTTTTGGCGCCCAAACGGAGGGTCCCAGCGAGTTCAGGTCTTCGCTAGCAGAAAGAGCTCGCAATTTCGCTTCGGGGGGGTAAAATGACGTCTCCGGCAACCATCGGAGACCGAAACCGTCGTCGATTTTTGCTTAAAAGACGGCATTTTTTAAAGAAATTTGGGTTCCCGGGGCTCCCGAAGGCGGGGGGTCAGAGATGGCGCGCAAGTCATTTAAAACTTTCTTTTGCCCGTTAAAGGGGCGTCAAACTGCGCAAACCGGACGTTTCTATCTTTGACCGTTTCTTTTCTACGAGCGAAAGAAGGCTCGGTTTTGTCGAAAACTGTGAGAAAACGGCAAACAAACGGTGAAAAGTGTTAGAGATTTACTTTTACCGAAGCGAAAAAAGTCGGACGACCCCTAACGTTACGACAGACTTGTAGAGAATTTCTTTACGCGTCTATTCGTACCGTCGTGGGCGCTCCGGGAGTTCTTTTCGGTAAGCTATAAGAAAATCAAGAAGACAAAGTGTAAATCTAACAATTACATCTTGAATTCGTTGGAAGCTTTTAATAAGTCGAAATTAACGTTTGGAACGTGAAAGATATAAAGGAAATGACCGCGAAACTCCAAGGATTCCGTTCGTGTATAGCACGGGGGTCCTTTGTGTCGTTTTCGGAACGAAAAAAGTAAAAAACCAAAAAAATGTATTCGTTTCGTTCAATAAATGTCACAATGACATTTCAATGTCACGAGCGTTGGCGATCTCTCCCGCGAAATTTGAATATTTCATCGGCAAGAGATTTTAGCAGTTACGGTCGTTTTCCTTGAATTCTTTTCGATTGATTTTTGCTCTTTGGTTAACTTTTACATATTTTGACCGATTTTGAAAATTTTTCAACACGTAGGGTTACGTAGCAACCAAATCGATATTTTTTGATGCTTCGACTTAGCAGCGATTTTTTTCCAACTATTTCCATTGTTTTGGCCGCGTTCCTTTTACTTTTGTATTTTTCATTCGATTTTGATAATTTTTTCGATGTTCGGGGTTGTGTAGCAACCTAATCGATATTTTTTTATGCTTTGACTTATTAACAGGTTTTTTCAAAGTTTTCGTCCGTACCTGTACACTTTGTGAACAAATCATTGCATACTAGATTCAAACGTTCTAAAATTAATTTTTAAGCGTCAACTTGATCTCACATTAGATTTTTGCAGTTTTTATTGTTTTGAGTGTACCTGCAGACTTTGTGACCAAACCATGGCACACTCGATTCAAAAGGTCTAAATGGATTTTTAAGTGTCAATTTGATCCGGCAAAGAATTTTTAGTTTTTCAATGTTTTGATTGAACCTTTACATTTTGTGACCAAATCATGGCACACTCGATTCAAACGAACCAAAATTAATTTGTACCTGTCAATTTGATCGGACATTGGATTTTTTTAGTTTTTTCAATATTTTCGATTGTACGTGCACACTTTGTGACCAAATCATGGCACACTCGATTCAAACGGTTCAAAATTAATTTGTACCTGTCATCTTGAGCGAACATTGAATTTTTTTAAGTTTATTAGATGTTTTTGATTTTACCTATAGTCTTTGTGACCATACCATGGAACACTTGATTCAAAAGGTCTAAATGGATTTTTAAGTATCAATTTGATCCGGCAAAAGATTTTTTTTAATTTTTGCAATGTTTCGCACAATCGGGGCTGCGAAGCAGCCCACCGATATTTATCGATGCTCCGGCTTTAAAACACTATTTTTACAGATAGTTTGTTTGTTTTGAACACGTTCGTTTAACTTTTGTATTTTTCATTCGATTGTTCTAATTTTTGATATTCGGGGCTGCCAAGCAGCCCAGCGATATTTATCGATGCTACGGCTTTAAAACGCTATTTTTACAGATAGTTTGTTTGTTTTGGACACGTTCGTATAAATTTTGTATTTTTCATTCGATTGTTCTAATTTTTTGACATTCGTGGCTGCGGAGCAGCCCAGCGATATTTATTGATGCTTGCGCTTTATAACCCTATTATTACAGATAGTTTGATTGTTTTGGACAAGTTCGTTTAAATTTTGTATTTTTTATTCGATTGTTCTAATTTTTTGACATTCGGGGCTGCCAAGCAGCCCAGCGATATTTATCGATGCTACGGCTTTAAAACGCTATTTTTACAGATAGTTTGTTTGTTTTGGACACGTTCGTATAAATTTTGTATTTTTCATTCGATTGTTCTAATTTTTTGACATTCGGGGCTGAGTAGCAGCCGAGCGATACTTATCGATGCTCCGGCTTTAAAACGTTATTTTTACAGATAGTTTGTTTGTTTCGGACACGTTCGTTTAAATTTTGTATTTTTCATTCGATTGTTCTAATTTTTTGACATTCGTGGCTGCGGAGCAGCCCAGCGATATTTATCGATGCTCCGGCTTTACAACGTTATTTTTACAGATAGTTTGTTTGTTTTGAACGCGTTCGTTTAAATATTGTATTTTTCATTCGATTGTTCCAATTTTTGACATACGGGGCTGCGTAGCAGCCCAGCGATATTTAGCGATACTTCCGCTTTATAAAATTTTTCTAACAACTCTTGTTTTTGTTACGTTTGTTTAAATTTTGTATTTTTTATTCGATTTTAATAGTTTTTTCATGTTTTTTGTTTGTACCAATACATTTTGAGAACTAATCATGACACTCGATTCAAACGGTTTAAAATTAATGCTTAAGTGTCAACTTGATCGAACATTAGATTTTCGTAGTTTTTTTATTGTTTTTGAGTGTACCTGCAGACTTTGTGACCAAATCATGACACACTCGATTCAAACGGTTCAAAATTAATTTGTACCTGTCATCTTGAGCGAATATTGGATTTTCTTAAGTTTATTAGATGTTTTTGATTTTACCTGTAGTCTTTGTGACCATACAATGAAACACTCGATTCAAAATGTCTAAATAGATTTTTAAGTGTCAATTTGATCCGACAAAAAATTTTTTTAGTTTTTGCAATGTTTTTGACATTCGGGGCTGCGAAGCAGCCCACCGATATTTATCGATGCTCGGGCGTTATAACCCTATTATTACAGATAGTTTGTTTGTTTTGGACACGGATGTTTAAATTTTGTATTTTTCATTCGATTGTTTTACTTTTTTGACATATTTATCGATGCTCCGGCTTCAAAACGCTATTTTTACAGATAGTTTGTTTGTTTTGGACACGTTCGTTTAAATTGTGTAATCACGCACCCCATGCTTTTGGAACCGGCATCGAAAAATCGGAAAAAAATTAGCGCGCCTTTTGATATGGGTGACGTCGCGAGCGTCGGCGTCTTAAGGTAAGATGTCGCCGAAAGAAAGAATTCGAAATTGCGCGCGCGGACGTTGTTTTGCGTTTTTCTCAAAATCTAAAGCGACGACCTATTTTCGATCAGCGACGAGGTACCCCTCAAATTGAACGGGCTATCGATTAAAAATAAAAAAAATGGGTGGTCGTGTTGGAAAATTTTGAGCTACGGCCCTTTTCTCGAGTTGCGTTTTCAAGCGTCCGCTTCGGAAGGCGTAGCGGCGCCGTTTCGCGAGATACCGCCTCCCAACCCGATAACGAAATTTGCGCGCTTCCATGGCCTTTCCGTTACCGAAAACGGCGTTTCGATATTCCTAACCGTTCCGAAACTACGATTTTTTCACTCCGTCGGGGCGTCAAGTCCACAAAAAATCGTCGTTTGGAGCCCTATAACGGGTCCTGGGAAACGTCCGGGAGCGACGAGACCCCCAAAGGCAATTAATCTGATGTCTGCCCAACAAAAGTCATGCATGTCAAAACGACGTCGGAACGTCCCCGGCGCCTCTACAGGTGGGCAAAAATTGTGGGAGAGATTTTTTGAAAACCAAAATCGCCCCCCACTTTTCGAACGCGCGCCTTTATAGACTTTTGCTTTATAGTCCCGAAAAGCCCTAAAGATTTCGAATGGGATACCAAAATAACCATCGTCGCGACGCTTTTGGTTACTACGGTATCGCATTTTTTAGCAAAAACGACGCCAACTTTTACGTAAAAAATTCACATTTGCAAGCGCATTAGAGCCGTACGATAAGACATAGCGTTTCGGTCTAATGGACTTTCTTTCTTGGGTTTTTGCCATTTTTCTACGATGCCGTTTTGGCGAGTCAGAAGAAAAAAAGGAAGTCGACTTGCTAATTTTAACGTATCAATCGTATTTGTACAAAATGGTTGCGCTCTCATGCACGTATAAGAGGTATTTTAACTCGCATTTTTTTTTATACAAATTTAATTTAAAACTAAACAATCGTTAAAGGAGATGAGAAAAAGTGATCCAAAAATACTTCGACTACAAGAGAACGTAGTTATATGTAAGTAAATTGATAAAATTGAATTTTCTGAGGGAAAAATTATAAACACGCTCATGACGAGTTTGAATAACAAGTCGTTGTGCGTAGACCCTTTGTCGCCCTTATTAACCGTTGCTAATCCTTTAGGTATCTACTCTTTGTTAATTTTAAAGTTATTTTTAACGTTATTGGAAATGCATTCTATTTTCTAATTACGTACGCATTCAGATTCGTACCTATCCATATTTTTCTGATTATTTGAAATAGGAATAACTTTATTTATATGTAGATGCCATTATTTTTATTACTTTAGTTAGAATATTTTAGAAAAATTCCCAATAAAATTCCAAAAACTTATAATTTTTTTAAACGACATTCTATTTTATACTTTTTTTCATTTTCTATTTTGGTTAGGTTAATTATATTAATTCAATGATGCTTTATAACATTAGCTTATTTTATTTAATTAAGTAAAATAACTTGCAAATTATTATTGAAATGTATACTTTTAAACACAATTGTAAAATTTCAAAATTTTTAATTTACTACAATGGCTGTACATAAAAATAAAGGGGTTTTCTATATGTATTTATTGTTAAACATTAGATGGAAATATAACGCAAAATTTATGTTAAAGTTGCACTCTGGGCTCAACGGCCTTATATTTTGTGGTCTTTCTTAAAGTATTCATCCTTATTTATTATCAATAGACACCTTCTAGGAAAATACCTTAATAGTCGGACACCCCATTATATCACGAAAAATTTTGTGTGGAAATGAACATTTCAAATTTATCATTAGGAACAATGTTCAACTTAAGAGATTACCTTGTGGGAGATGGGACTGTCTTTTATAAACCACCACAAACAATAGTTACGTGCACGTCTCCGTATAAAGGGTATTTTAGATCGCATTTTTTTGATAGAATAAAATTTTTGATGTATTTGGACTTTGAGTTTAGTGACCTTCTTAGCAAAGCTGGTCAGTTTCAGTCAAATAGGCAAGGGTTGGTGGCCAGGTACTTTTGGATTTACAACCGGTCATAAACATGATAACAAACACTGTTCAAATTTAATGTATTTCCGCTTTTGTAAATATTTGGATCTTATAATTTATAATTTTTATAACAATAAAAAAGTTGTAATTTGTAGAATACCAAAAGGATATTTAAATAAAAAAACTACACAAACGTACCGTTGGAAGAGTTTAATAGGAAAATCAAAACACTAGCCAGTGGGAACGAATTTTATTATTTCCACGTTAACACAGATTTCAGTGGTTTCTCTTAAAGAACTAAACTTCGACTAAAATGTAAAAATTAATTCTTAGTTCATTCTTTCTCACACATGTGTGAGACCTACCCTTATGATCCCAGTTACCGTAAATCAGAACTGAATTTTACGGAACGTTGGAAACCTGGAATTTTTATTTATTCCAACGCGTACTTACATCTAAGCCTACGGTTTCAAATAAATTTTATACAATTTTATTCGTTTTCAATAAGTGAATCCATTAATCAGTCATTCACTAGATTATACCCGGTCTTTTTTAAAAAACTGTAACAAACGCCTTATTTAGGGGTTGGTTATTAATAAATTTTTATTGGAAACGTTTCATGTTTTAATTCAATTGACGTTTTCTGACGACGCTATTTTTCACCTCTTTTCACGAACATCAGATGGATAACGTGACGTGAAGAAAAATTCACCTAGCCAGTGCACACCTTCGATCTCTGTACTATATACACTTAAATATTTGGGATCGATTTGCGGCTTACTTTTGGCTGTACGGGAGTTCTCAAACGTCCCCTTGAAATTTTTCAAAAAACGGTATTTCCATGTAGTTTTCGAACGGGGACTCTTAGCAACATCTGCTTTCTCGATACAATGGGGGGTCGGTTTATACATTCCGTGATTTTTTTTTTACCGCGGGGGACGACGGGGGTGGCGTCGGGACGGCTTTTAAGCAAACCTTATTTCTGCCGTTTTTTAAGCGTTTCAAAAACAAAAAAAGATATAGACGATTCGATATAATTTCTCTAAGACGTTTTAACAAGTTCTATGCAAATTTAACCCTTTTTGCAAATGTTGACCTAAAAGTCGGTTTTGCACGCAAAAATTCGGAATATTTTGTGTTTTTCCATACTTACGAATGATACTAAGATTTTTCCCGCATTGAAAAATTTTACATTTAGAAATTTGAATTTTTTAAATATCTGTTGTCCGCAAATATAGCGGGAATCTTTTCTCTTTGTTAACGAAGGATCCAAAAGCAGGTAGCCCTGCTTGGGTTTGGGAAAGTGTTTATACGGGGATCTTTACTTAAACATTAGAAAATGTTTTAACGTTAAAAATTCTAAATAGGGGTCGCCATCTACATCATTTTATAGAAAATAACCATTTTAGTAATATATTTAAAAATATTAGTTTTGAATTTTTATATGAATTTAGTAGGTACATCTGTTATTTTTTTTCCTGCCAATTTGTAATTTTTATGATGTAGCATTAATTTATACTTCTCATATAATAGTTGTCTATTGCTAACCGTTATAAATTAATGTAAAAATTTATTACTACAATTATGATTAATAATAACAAATTCTGTTAAATATTTAGAAACAGATGCAATCAATTAGTAATATTTAAAAAAAACACAATGTTCTTGTCGTGCTAAAAATCTTATAAAGTTTTATCAATCAAAAATTATCAATTTAAAAAATGTATTTGATGTTTTAAACCAGTCTTACATTAGTTTAAAAAAATTAGTGAAACTAATTTTAATAGAATGTCATAGCAGTTTAAGTTGTTGTAACAAATAAGATTGTTAAATGTTAAATGTATACAAATTACATTGATTTATTTTATGTTTTAGGTTTTATTACAATTACTTAAGTGTACATTTATTATTAATACTATTTTAGATTTTTTTTGCGTGTAGTGTTTGTTTTCAGTTCAATAATATGATTAATTTTATGGTATTACTTAAGGCTTCTCCTATTGTTTTTTTTTATAATATACAAATTGTCATTTTGTTTGAATTAGAAGGGTCTATAATTATGATTATTTCGACATTCACTATCAGTGCATATTTGGCAAATATTTCGGACATACATAAAGCGACTTGGTGAATCTTGCCATTCATTGGAAGATGTCGACATTTACCAGACTTCGGTCTTACACGGTAACATATATACCACGTATATCAACCATCGCAAAACGTAACAACCCCCCATTTTCACATTATGATAGACATAACATACGGGAATTCGATATTTGCGAGGTTTTTCTGGAACGTAACCCTTGCGAATGGTGAAGGGTTACTGTATATCTCTTCGTATTATTTGTTACGCAAAACAAGTGGTAAATTGCGATCCAAATACGAATTGAAAAATATGTATTTTTTGTGAAATGAACAATAAATGTGTATTGTTTACATAAAACCCATTTCAGAAAATGACAGGTAAAAATTAGAAAGTTATAAGCCAAAACTTCTGGAGAACCTCTGCGGAAGCGAGAATCGGATAGAGGCATTCCAAACGATCCTTGAACTTTATAACCAAATTGCGATAATCTTTTCATTAATTCATAAACAGAAATAATATCTCATTTCAACTGTAACGTCTGTTTTTACATCAAAATAGCTCTCGATACAACAAATCGGTCATTCGCTGGATGATTTACCATATTCACGCTTTTATAGGGTACATTAATTTAAAATTCTCTGTAAATACGCGAGCGGTTGTTTCTTAGCCTATTATAAAAACATTTCAAAATTTATTATTGCAGTATCTTAATAAACATTTTTAACTAAGCAATGCAATGTAAGAAAATCATAAACATGTTTTATTGGTAGCTTTCAAAAATTGAGATTTCAATAAGCAGGTAGGAACGCTTTGTTTAGTTTCCATCAGTGGCGATTTATGTTTTAAGAAAAGGACGGTAGATACTAGATTTGAAATTAAAAACCATAATAAATGCAGTTTAAATTTTATGACGTTTTAGAGAGGCAAAATTTAAGGGGTTCATCAACATCTATTTTTTTTTGTCTGTTCAGTTACAAAACTTATGTTCAGAAGATCGGTGCGCTATGTATATATATATATTTGTGTGTGTGTGTGTGAGTGTGTGTGCGGGTGCGCGTGTGTGTGCATGTGTGATTTCCCACCAATGCAGGACGAAATGGCGGGACGTGAGGACATTAAAAAAAGCAAGGTAAAGCTTATTATAAAAAAATAGGTTTTTGTGTAATCTTTTTAAAATAACTTTAAAAGGGCATATGCTTATAAGCGTGTCAAAATTTCCGGGGGCAATATTTAAACGCTACTTTGGGGGTACGTAATGTACTTATAAAGTACTAACATAAGACCGTGATAATCTCAGATTTTTTACTCAGCCTGTTTTCGAGAAAATAAAAAATACTAAAAAATTTAATTTTTTTTACTCAGGAACTGCTTAATCGATTTTGATAAAATTTGAGTGTGTTATAGTATCGCTGGACAAAATAACAGTCGTATAAAATTTCATTATCCAGTAAAAACAAATTAAAAAATATTTTTTTATGTATGGTATTATTTGGGCCAAATTATGAAATAATTTTTTAGAAGCCTTACATTCTTTTATATAATAGGGGAGTGTTCCCGTGTATGAGACGGGCTCCAGATATGAGACAGTCAATTATTTTCATTATGGAATGTTAATATGGCCGATCTGAATACTGTCAAATATTTCTTTGATCATCAGTCAGTTTTTGTTCTAAGAGTGAAATGAATCGACGCATTGCTTATATCACCTGCAAACATCGTATGTGAAATAGCATGGGGAAAAAGTTTTTGATTTTTTTTAAAGTGTTGTTTTTTTTATGTAAATCAATTAAAAAAGGAAAGTGTAATGTATAGCATTTAGTGTTTTTCTTATATTTTACGATACAATATTGAATTAGGCCAAAATGTGGTTGGAAAACAATTTTTTAAATTATTAAAATGTTGTCATTGTCCGAATATGAGACACAGCATATTACCACCACCCAATTCTTTTGAAGTGCGCAAACATGTGTACAAGCATCTACACATGCAAACATTGCGACGATTATGAAGAGGAAATTGATAAATAAAAATTATGGAAAACATAAAAAATTAAAAATTTGAAATAAATATGAGGTTTTCAGTTTATATTTTACAATTTTTAATGTATTTTTGTAAGTGTCTCATACCTAGATACAAATCTTTTTCTTGTCAAAAAAATGATGGTTAGAAAATTGTTCATAAAATTTAGCATGTTAATGGAATCACAAAACTTTCTGCGGATAAAAGTTGTGTATTTTCATTACCTTTCCAACAGTGAATAGAACACCCGACTTTATTTAACCAGTAAAAAAATTTGGATCATAAACAAAACCCGTCTTATACCCGGGTACACTTTCTTATATATTTATTCAATTGATTCTAAGTGGTACGCCCCACAAAAAAAATAAAAATTATATTTTACTATAAAGGCCTTAAGCATAGTGACTCAGTCGCAGAGGAATATCGTAATCATCTTTCGACAATAGGTATAGGTTGGTTGTAATAAGATACATTGATCGTGCAACTTTTAGATTTTTATTTTAGTTTAGTAATAAAAAAAAAAAAATTAATACGATTTAACCGATTTTAGCAAAATTGGACACATTGTAGATGTATATAAGGCTATACTCCGCAGAAGAACAGCTTATAATCTTCATTTTTCGTTAATTCGAAGCATTTTATAATTCCTTAAATTATAGTTTTGATTAGTAAATATTTCCAAACTCGAAGTTAAATTTTACAACTTTCTATAAAATACCTGGAGGGTTAAGAACGTCTGGGTTCCCTCTTATTGCTGGCTAAAAGCTCTATTGTAAACTAAGGTGTTTTGACGGCGGCACTTCAATGGGATTTAAAAACTAATTTATGTTTAAATGCCTTATTGACAGTTATGAATTTTAAAAGGGTTTTACCGTTTATTTCACAAGAAAAGAAACTATTTTTGCATTTTAGTTTTCAGTTTGAAAGATATACGCGGACTAACAAATGTGTTTTACGTTCTTTATAGTTTGTAACAGAGTATAACAGAAAATCTAAAAAAATTTAATACTTTTTCTAAAATTATTTACGTATTAATATAGAGTGTAAACAAAAATTAAAAAGTTTAAGCATAAGGGAGAAAATTAATCTTATAAAAGAAGTGGAACGTGGGCTCAAAAGAAGCCAAAGACTTTGGTATTTCCGCAAAGACTTTATCAACCATTTTAAAAACCACTGACTTAATTGTAGCTGCTGAAGATAAAAAATGACCACCATTCTAGAAAAAGGCTAAAAGTGCCTCCTTTTCCAATCTGGAGAAAGCTATGATTGAATGGTTTAGGTATGCACGTAATAAAAATATTCCGATTTCGGGACCTGTACTGTTAGAAAAATTAGAAAAGTTCGCGCGCCTATTACATTATGATAATTTCAAAGCAAGTCAGGGTTGGCTGGAGAATTTCAAAAAAAGGAACCTCGTCATTCAAAATGTAATATGTGGTTAAAGTGCAAAAGTGTCTGAAAACGATTGTGAACTTTGGAGGCATAAAGTTTTAACACCATTACTGCAAGAGTATGAACATATCAATATTATTAACGCCGATTAAACTGCTTTGTTTTTTAAATGCTTACCGGATAAAACTTTGACTTTTTTAAATGAAAAGTGTTACGGTGGGAAACGCAGTAAGGAAAGAGTGACTTTAATGATAGGAGCTAAAAATGAATGATATTTTATATATAAAAATGAATTGGCGTGTGTTAGTCTGCCTATAACTCGAGAACGGCTGGGCCGATTTGGCCAATTTTGGTTTTGAAATATTTGTAGAAGTCCAAGGAAACTATAGGTAAAAAAATATGAAGAAATTTCCAGAAAAATAGTAAAAACAACAATTTTATTTTCCTATACAAACTTATCGTATTGTAAGTGTTTTT
>JARFIZ010000256.1:0-39204 GCA_036325965.1 Sinopyrophorus schimmeli
CCCCATTAAAGGCACACGTTTTCGTTTTTTGTGCGCCGCGATATCTCTATCGGGGGCCGAGATATCCGCCTCCAAAGAACCGTTTCTGCGCAAGAAATTTTACCCCCACTTTTTTTCAAATGCGATTTTCGGCCATTTCCCGTGGTCTAATTTAAAGTTTGAAAAGCAAAGCGAAATCTCCAGAATTTCCTCTATTTGACGCTTATTTTGGTTTTTTTTTGTAGGTCTCCCAAAAAGGCGTTATGCCTGGGCAATGATTGTAAAATGTAATTACATAAAAACGGGAGCAGTAAACAATGCAACATTTTTAATTGTCCCCATCGTCATATCTTACAGTTCAAAATTCCAAAAGGGGTTAAATGTATATTCGTTCGAAAGCCAAAAAGATAGCGCTCCTTACTGTATTTTTTAAAAAAACATTCCTCCGAACATTTGCTGCTCAGGAGCCCTAAAAGTTTTAGCGGAAACGCAAAAACAGGGGTAGCTTTGAAGCAGCATACCGGTTTAGGGGTTGCAGATAAACCCCTACATAAAGCGAACGAAAGTGTCATCAGGTGTTGTAGATTCACGTAAAAAAAAGTTTTTGTAAATCGCTTCAGCGGTTCTCGAGATATTAGATTAATAAGAAAAAATTGACGGCTCGCGCACGAGTTTTGAAAATTTGACGTTTTATCTGACAGAAGGAAATTTATTATAATTAATCATTTTGATGTACCTTTGATTGCTAATATCTACGAAACTAATAACAATACAAATGTGGGGTTTGCGCAGATAGAAAAAGCGGTCTTTCGAGATGCCAATAGTCATCTTTGAGGACACCGGCGCCAGGAATCCTCCTACACTTTTAAAAGCGACCGTTACGATATGAAACACAACCTTGAGAGGAATTCACGAAATACAACATATTTGAATAATTACTAGAAAATGTTACTAAATATCAAATTTTTGTAAATTAGTTTTAACTTTGATTACAAAGTGCATAAAATGGATTAATTATTAATTTTTGCAGTTTCGTAGATATTTATTTAAATTAGCGCCTTGGATCGCCTCCTTGCAATTTTAAAACGTCGATTTACATTTTTTACCATCACTACAAATAATTATTTATTCGTTTTAAATTATGTATTGAAAATACTCTCCAATAATGACTAACAAGAGGTTTTCTTCTTGAACAGTCGTTTTTCTTAATGAAGGTATTGTTTCTTACCGTCTTTAACCGTTATGAAACAAAAAAGATGTTTAAATTCGAATTCTAGGCATTGTGGGTTACAAATATGAAATTTTGAGAGGCGCAAAACACCGGGAGCTCTGCAAAAATTTTAAAAGGCGGGCTTTTTTCGGTAATTTTTGATTACTAATATTTCCGAAATTAAGAGATTAACGGGCAGATTTGCGTAAACAGAGCGGCTTTTGAAACCTTAACACTCGTATGCGAGGAAGGCAAGGTGACCAATTCTGTAACACTTTTAAAAACGAGCTTTTTACGCTACGAAATAAAATATTTTATTTAGCGAAATACAACATTTTTAATAGTTCTCATGTCTTATCTCAGACATACTCAATTTTATTTTTTATAGTAGTACAAAATAACTGACTAAAGAAACAAACAACACTTCCACATAACAAGATTAACAACTAATTTTAGAGAGGTATTTACATAAACTAACCCATCGAAAAAACAAACTGTACTAAGATCACAAACTAAATTTCTTTCTTTTTAAACGCTCAAATTAAGGGACGTTCGAGAAGCTGATATTTACAATGTAGGGTCGGCTAAAATCTCCCAATTCGTAAGGCTCATCGGCTGGTCATCGAAACCAGTTTAGGAAAAAAAGTATTTTAAAGCTAATAATAAACAAAAATGTATATGCTGTATTTGCAGCTGATTACGGCTATCTACTATCCAAGTAAAAAGTATCATCATCTCACTTTGAAGGCCCAGGTTTTGAAAAACTCTAAATGTATTTTAATCAAACTAAAATCGGATTATAGTCAAAATATTTCTGTACGCCTATAAATAATTTTATAATTTTTTAACAAGGGGGTAATTCGTTACCTTAATTTTATGTTTCAGAAAACTGTGTTTTTACTTATATTTTAAAAATGCTTACCTTTGTTTATTTTAATTAATTACATTATATATATGTATATGATAGATATATTCTTTTAATTAAAAAATTATGTTATTGCGTTAACTGAAAAAAGAGGTTTTAATCTATTTCAATTTCTTCATTTGATAAAATATTTTGCAAAAGTTGATTGGATATTGAGAGTAAAACTAAATAAATTGCTCTGTAGTATTATTAATAAAAATAATATTAATTAGAATTTTAAAAATTTAAATTATGTTATGAGACGCGTAAGTGAAGCTAAAATGCAACAAAATCGCAATGCGATTTTACCTAGAAGTTAGCCGCGAAGCGGCAAACAAGTTCACATTAAATGACAATAAATCGGTACCAACAAAAATGCTGCAAAATCGCGAAGCGATTTTGCCCAGAAAATAGCCGCAAAGCGGCAAACAAGTTTGCATTGAATAGCAATAAATCGGTACTAATAAAATTGCTGCAAAATCGCCCAGAGGTTAGCCGCGAAGCGGCAAACAAGTAAAATTAGATATTAATGAATCGATACTAACAATAAAAATGCAGCAAAATCGCAAATCGATTTTTCCTAGAAGTACCGGACTTTAAGAAAAATCAAAATGTCAAGAAATTCTGACAAGTTTTGAATTTTACTAGAAGCCGAAGGTCTTAAACGCGACAGCGTTGATCAAAAAAATACCGACATATTTTGAATTTTTCTAGGAGCCGAAGGCCTTAAACGCGATAGCGTTTAGCAAAATCGCGAATGATATTTTGCCTAGAAGTTAGCCGCAAAGCGGCAAACTTCTAGTTTAATCCTAATAAATAATCTTGGGTGTTACTAGTTCTAGCTTTTTCGTTAATGGAAAAAGAACCCTCCAATATAACGCTGACTGTTTTGGTGATTAATTGTAGTCAATCCTATACGTGATTCTATTAAATTAAATATGCACGAATTGTAAATGGTGGTTGTTTTACTAACCCTATTCAACACAAAATGTTATGTGTTTGTTGATAAGCACATGAGTAAAATCTTCTTTTGCTGTAAATTTTTTGAAAAAAAAATTATAAATAGCAATTATTTAAATAAAAACAATAGTGTATAATTAATTACATTTTTTCTACTTTTAGAATAATCAAAATAGCTAGATTGCCTACAATTTTAATTTTAATATCCACACGAGATTTGTAAATTACAAAAGCGATTAAAAGTACGATTATGCTAATTGTGATACGCAACCACGTAAACAACTGATATTACATATAAATGAGAAAACGATTTATTAACCAATATGCCATGAATCTTCCTGTAATGGGTTTATATAATTTACTATCTACCGCATACTCGTTGTCATAATAGTGTAAATAAATTATAGAACATTGTATAATTAATATCAGCTGTGGATTATAAAGAGTAATAACGAGAATTTCCAAAATCAATTACTAAAAGTTAGAAATGTGACTTAATTAAAAGTTCCATAAACATTTCACGGTAGGTACGCAATATAAATAATCGTAGTTTTAACTACGGTTTCAGATTGTCAAAACGTTTCATGTAACTTTACTAATTCTTACAGTTTAAGTTTTAAGTATTTTTCTTTTCGAGTTCTTACTCTGTAAAAACTAAAACTAAAGCGGGAGCTGTTACCGAAGCTTAGATGCTTAAAGTTCAAATCAGGTTGTAAGCATCTCTCGAGATTTTTATGCTAACTTTATAAGTAGTTTCTAGCATAGAAAACTATTGTAGGTTTCAGCCAACAAATAGAATCTTTGATAACAACCGTTTACTGTTTTCAGATCCGAATTAATCCACGAATTTAAAGAGTAGAATTTGAAGCACAAAGTTTTAAAAGTCACGAGGCAAATTTTCTTGTTTTATAAACTTCTTGAAGTAGAATATGTGCTACTATTCAACCATATTGCTAGATTAATCATTATAATTGGCACGAAGAGAAGAGAATGGCAATTCTCACTATGTAACTTGAAAATTATTACCATATAGCACGGTAACCAGACCCATCTTTAAAGAAACAGTAAGACCTCGTTTAACGCTTCCTCAGTTAACTCTGATTCGATATAACGCGGTCTGCTCGAAGTCTCAAAACAGCTCAAAATTTAGGTTTATTCGACTTATTGCGCCATTTCACAATAATCTCGCTTAATGCTATTTCGTTTAGCGCTTAAACTCATTGTGGCGTATCCCCCGGGTTAAATGGGATCTTACTGTATTACCATGTAGCATTAGACTCATTACCATCCTAACTGGTAGTTTCCACCATGTTACACAATTGCTATTACTTTGTAGTATAGGAATCAAAGCCATGCGAGAAAGGTATAGGTACTGAGAATTAGGGTTGTAACTAGATAGGGTCATCATGGGCACATGTCCAGGACCCAGACAGAAGGGGAATCCCAAAAAGGTCGAAAAAAATTGGCAATATAAAAAAAAACTGTACGCCTTTCAACAATTTTATGGGGACCTGTCCAAAAGTAGTATTCCACCTCTTCTCTTCCTACTACTGTCCTAACAACATAGTAGCTAACCGTCAGTCATTTCTTTTTCTGGTTGTATTACTAGTTAAAACTATTATTTTAAGGAAACCAGTAGCTTTATTTAATTCATAAATTTTAATGTGGGGGCCCAGTGATGAGGTCTTGCCCAGTGAATCAAAAAAACTAGTTACGGCCCTACTGAAAATCGTTCCCATGTAAATGTGTAAATGTGCTGCTGTTGTTGGCGCGGACAGTGTATGAGTTAGGTATAACCTCTATAATTACCAAAGGTTTATTGTAAGTCGACAGAAAGTTTTAAAAGAGTTAAATGTTAAATAAAAATAACGTAGATACTTTTTCGGAATATTTGGGGACTAAAAAACCTGGGAAACAGTATAAAAATTCGTTTTAATCGTGCCTTGGATGAAGCTATTGGAATGAAGGTTTGTCAGTATGTATGTAAAAGTTAACGTTCGACCATAGATCAGATTTTGGCCAAAGCCGAAAGTTTAACTTTTGTAAGAAAATCTATAATACTGGTTAATAACCATAATAATATCAATGTAAATTGTATAGAAATTATTTGGTATTGTATACTAATAAAAAAAATACTCACAAGCAAAGAACACGATGTGGCTAATGGAGTTGCACGATGAGACCTATACCATTCGATAGCTCTTTGAAAAACATACTTATAGTAAAATTTTTAGGTGCAATCGGCGAAAGGTGTGCGACTTATGGGGCTTTCAAGTTAACCTAACCCAAATCAAAACTAAGTTTATATATATATTCTAGGAGCTCATGATGAGGCAAAAAAGCAGAGAATGAACATTTTTCTATTTCAAGTCACTTTAATCACTTTCTGCGGAGTTACATTTCTATGTTATTTACAATTACCATGGAGGTCATTTACAAGGGCGTGATCTATACACAGGCAGTTAGTGCATCACTTTTTAAAGGGAAAAAAAAGGATGGGTAAAAGGGCAAATATAAGCTTGTGATATATGCTCATGTAGAACCTAACGCAAAGAGCCTGTCATTTAAATTAGAATAAGTTTATTGTAAATACTTTACAATTAAAAACATATAATATTTGTATTTATATCTCGTAACTAACATAACAATAATATATTGTTTATTAAAAACACTCCGATATGCATACTTCTGAAAAATAACTTAAACATAGAAAAATAACTTAAAGGAGACATTCAGGTTTTTGAATAGCAGAAAGTGATTAAAGTGACTTGAAATAGAAAAATGTTCATTCTCTGCTTTTTCGCTTCATTATGAGCTCCTAGAATATATATATTCACTTAGTTTTGATTTGGGTTAGGTTAACTTGAAAGCCCCATAAGTCGCACACCTTTCGCCGATTGCACCTAAAAAGTTTACCATAAGTATGTTTTTCAAAGAGCTATCGAATGGTATTGGTCTCATCGTGCCACTCCATTAGCCATATCGTGTCCTTTGCTTGTCAGTAAGATTTCTAGATTTATTTTTGTTGGCTAACACATGACGTCGGATGAACCAATATTCCCCTACTACCCGCTATTTCCTTCGATACACAACTCGCGCCCATTCCTATAAGTTCATTCGTTTTTGGCGGCTGATACAAAACTTCGGCTTTTACTAAACCTTCGGTTGGTTTTTGTCCGAAGTCGACGGTGTCATACGGATATACAGTAAAACACACTACAAACTTGGTCAGCAATAAAAAGCTTTAGGTAGCCAGAAATAACGTTATTGGGGTTTAGGGTTGCTCAAAAATCATATAAATATTAAAATTGGTAAGATTCTGAAGGCTTAACTTTCTGAAAGAGTACTGTATATAAAATTAATAAAGTAGTTAACATTGAATAACAATGAATTAAACCTAATAATGAAAATTGCCATTTTAATAAAAGTTTTCTATATTATGCGTTTTACATACACACTGACAAACCTTCACACCAATATCTTGACCCAGGGCACGACTGAAACTATTTTTTATACTGCCTCTCAGGATTTAACGTAATATGCAGAGGTAGTACTGTATTACAATTTTTTTTTATAGTGGGTATATATATTAATTTATCCAGAAAATCATTTAGTTATTAGTTTAGTTCTTGTTTTATGAATAATGTAATTTATTTAATTAGTAACTTAATTCTCTCAAATTTCAAAATTTACACTAATGAGCTAGCTAAGCTGGATGAGAAGCAGCTCCATTACAATTGTAATTTCCCCACTACAACATGAGAAAGATTACCATGTAGCATCGGAATGATTTCTATTTAACAGAAAAATCATTCCTATGTAGCTGACAGTATTACCAATAAAAATATGGGTACTTACTACATAGAGAAAACGTAGAGAAAATCTTTGTAACCATTCTACATGGTAATAATTACCATGTAACATAGTGGAAATTACCATTCTCTTCTCTCCGTGTAGTAAAATCAGTCTCATTGCGATATTTATCAATCTACAAGTTGAGAAGGCCAAAACAAAACGTTAATCTTAAAAAATTAAATATGTACGTATAATAGATGTAATTTAAGGAACAATTTTAGCAATTGAACATAATTTAATAATCAGTATTACATAAAGTAACAATGAATATTAGCCTACTCGTATTTAAATATTACCTTTGACTTTGAGAATAATTATACAATACATAATGAAACTTTTCATTAAATTTTGGTCAAAATTATATCAGTAAAAATATTCAGTTCAGTTGCATTTTTGGTTGTCTATTTTTATTATAACTATAGTACCTCGGAATGGTTTCTAGACTTTGATAAATAGAAGCAATTCTAGTGATAAACTGCCTTTAAAATTGAGAAACAGATTAAATTCGTAGCTGTCGCACAACAGTGATATTCTGTTGACGCCGAAAATTTTTCAAAGTATCCCATTACAGAGCATCCCACTGTATCTCTGGATTTAGTGTTAAAATATTGTAATCATCTCCCTTATTAATTATATCAATTATTCAAGAGTCTAATTTATAATTTTAAAGAAATGTTTAAGGCACTGATTTTAGTAGTAATTTTTTGAATAAAACGAAAGGGGACATTTTTAGTTTCAAAATAATAAGAAATGGTTAGATGTGTTAGGGTAGGTAATATTTCAAAGTTAAGGAAAAATGAAGACGTTTCATATTGCATTATTTATAATATTATCTAAAAGATTACTCTTTTCATTTAAAATTGAATTGTGTTTGTGAATAATGAGGTTTTTTTTCACTTCATTAATAATTTAGTTTCTACTAAACAAGGTCGAGACCAGAAAATTGTCTTTTACAATCATCTCAATTCCATTGAGAAAAAGTCTGCTGCAAATAACTGTCTGTTTTTTAAATTTATATTTCTTATTAATACAAGTCTCCATTTTATGATTTAAAATACAGGAAATGAGAAATAAGAAAATCGCCTCCAAAGAATTGCTAATAAATATACACTTAAGAGAAAATATTTTATGAAGTACTGTGGTCCGTTATCAAAAAAGCTATAACTTAAAAACATATTTTCATAAGCGAACCAGAAATGTTATGAAAATTTATTGCGTCGCCTCTGGCACTTGCATATTTCAAGAAATAAAATTTATTATAGTAGTTTTACTGAAAACTTATTAAAGAGCTGCACTCTTCATAATATAAAATTTAATAAAACCACTTAAATAAATATTCCAAACCCATAATTAAATTTAAAAATTTTAATTTTTTGCCATAGCTATGTAAACCTTGAGGATATTAGAATTACGAGCCCTAATATATAGTATTTTACTTGTTAAAAAAATTACGATCTAATTTTATGTCAACCTGCAAAAAGATAAAATTTAACGAAAAATAAACCTTGCTTTTTATTGTTGTTTTATAATAAATAATTTATTATCCATTGTTATAAAACACTGGAGTTTATTTTTATTACGCCATCAAAAATAATTTTAGAAAATTTAATTCAGCGTACTAATTAAAAGTACATACATTAATGAAATAACTGAAGTCAAACAGAAATGTTATTGTTTAAAAAAAGGAAAATTAAAAATAGAATTATTCGGAATAATAATTTTCAATGTATTTGTGGTTGATTCAAATGTTATTGAGTTTAAAATTTGACGAATTTAAGAATACATACCGATATCCATGTAAATTTATTTTAAATTGAAAAATTCGATATACTAAGAGCAAATAAAATATAAAATATAGAAAAAAAGTTATGAGAATAAATTACTGTTTAAAACTGATTATTAATTTGTGATACAATCGTTAAAGACGAGCTATATTGTCTATATTCAAAAATTAATTTCCGATAGCTCATAAATATTTAATAATGACTTTCTTTAAAATATTACTTTTTTTAATGGATATACAGGGCGACTTTTTAATGATGTGCTCATTTTGAATTTAACGCCATACTGTTGGTAGTATTGTATGAGATCTAGTCATTTGACAGCGCAAGTAATCAGATTCTTACTATTTAATCACCTTCAAATGATCAAATACATTAAAAACTGTGGCGTGAAATTCAAAACGTCATCAAACATAAAAAATCATCCTAAATGTTTCTAAGTAAATATATCTTACTTTAGACTAATTTTTATAAATAAATCTTACCGTGTTTTTTTGAAGCATCGCTTCACGTTATATCTGAATATTGTAGCACCACGCGTACTTTTAACCAAAGCAGAGCCGCCTGAGCGTAATATTCTAATTCCACTTTGTAATACCCAAGACGCACTCCTACGCTGAAACATTAAGAAGGTATCCCTAACGCGAGTTACTGCACCACACAACAGATGTCGTCAACGACTTAAGACGCAAGCACGTTATTTGAGAGCATATTTAAAAGGCCAACCCGAAGATCTCAACGGCATGCTGAGCTCATCGGCCTTTGCTATTACTGCATACAGGGAAAACAGTTTATCCTTATTGCATCTCTTTTAGAGGACTTTAAGCGACTTTAATTGTTCATCCCAGTGACAGCTATAAGCGAAACTGATAGACAGTACAACAACCGGTAGCGGTCTTAACTAACTTTGTTCATTATTAACTTTTGAATACTTTGTTTATTGGTAACTTTTGATTGTTTCTGTATACTTGGATTTTTGTTTCTCTTTGTATCTCTGATACTGTATAATTATACATTTTTCCGCCACATCTTTGTATTGTTCAAATCCTAACGTGTGTGAGTTAAAGTTAGATCCCAAAAAGGGTTAAGTTAAAAACCAACCCCCCTACAACTTTAAATTTAGTAGCAGTAATATACAGTAAAAGCTCTGTTAAGCAGACACTTACGGTTGTGACGTTTTTGTCTGGTTATTAGAGATGTTCGGGTATTAGTTAGGAGTATATTTACATGTACAGTAAATAGAATTTCTAATATTTTTATTTAAAGTATTGTAATAGATATAGGTACCTACATATTAAAATCATTTCATATATTCTAAAGTGTAAAATGAAAATCAAAAAACAAGAACAATGTTTTAGTGTTTTTCTAACTGAACCACATCCATTCTATTTTATTAACATAATCGCGCATTTGTTTTTCGTAAGATCCGTAAGATGTCTCAACATATTCTTGAAAATCAACATTATCATCTTCTTTCACAATATTTTGATCTATAGGTACAAAGTCCTCTATACCATTTTATTATTTTCTTGTTTTAATACTTTGAAATTTCGTAAGAAACACATCAGTAGTAAATCGTTTTTTATATCAAAGTTGAAAATATTCAATTGATTTTATATGCCGTTTTCGCGTTGCAATATTTTATAATAGTATCAGTTACTGTATTCCATACGATTTTAATAAGTACATTGCTCCAAGACATCAATAGTTTTGAACAGTTCTGATGCTGATTGAACATTTAACACCTTTCATATTTTACAATATGTGTTGTAGAATGAAATTTCTATAATAGAAGTTGAAATTATGGACGATGTCTTGATTGAAAGGCTGGCAGACCGATGTTATATTAGTAGCTAAAAAAATAATTTTCCCGTATTTTATGTTTAAGTTGCACCATTGTCTAAAAATAAAATAATGTTTCTTTTCTGTATGCCCATTATTCTATCTAATATTAATAAATCATTCAGTCATGATTTCCCGTGTCAGCTATGCATTTCTGTTTTAGTTTTAAATCATTGGTAAGTCTAAACTCTAAAACTGCATGGCCGGCCGTAAGAAATTTAAAAAATACAAAAAGAAAATTTAATGTCTGGAACCGGTTACAAGAGCTTCTGGTTATTAGATCGTAATTTACACGAAAACCATAATTAAAAATTTGTTTCTATGAAATATATACCGTCAAAGGAGATGTCCGGTCATTATAGCTATCCACAAAGAGAGCTTTCACTGCACTTAAAACCGGGTTCATACTGTAGCACTTTATAAATATGAACGCTTTCAAGTTTAATAAGTTTTACTTATATAATAAGTTTTACCTACATAAATAAGCCATTATTAAATTTACCAGCCGTTATTAAAACAGAATTTCCCAAATTATGTTCCACCAAAGATCAATAAGTATTCGGAGAAAAAAATATGAAATTCAAGTAAATACTAGCTTTGTATAATTTAAGTAGCTATTTACTTTATTAATGTAAAGTATATTTTAAACTTGTGTGCTAGTGTCGAGTTACGAATTTTAAAATTAAGATTGAATAATCCAGTCTTATCCTTCCATTACAAAAACCACTGTGTTTCATTAAAATTTTCGTAGTACAGGAACCTCACTTATACGAAGATGAAGGGGAACGTAAAATTGTTCGTATAAGTGAATGCTGTGTTTAAATGAGTAGTTGTCTACTTGTCTGTTTAGGATAACAGTGCGATAAGGAACGGGTTTTTACGATTTTCTAAATAAATGAACTGTATACCTACTAGCAAGTTCCAGTATGTATACACGGAGAAAAAAATATCCTTATAATAAGCATACGTATCCCTATTATAGCTATCCGTTGGATAGTTATCTTTCACAAAGATACGCCGTATAGCTAATTTAGCTATCCAGTGAATCCTTATTGCGGATCGTTATAGTAACGATCCGTATTACTGTTTTAGACATTCAAAAGATTCTTGTCATAGTGATTTAACGGATATGCACGGAGAACAAAATATCGTTATAATAACCATACGTATCCCTATTATAACTATTCAAATCCTCAAATTAACTATCCAGTTACCTACATGACGGATACTGCACACGTTCACGAGAGCTTTTCGTTTGAACGCTTGAAACAAATAAACGAATCCTTATTATAAGTATACTATGTAAAGCTGTTTTGATCATACTATAGATTGTCAAATTGACTTATAAATATCATTAAATTAGACATTCGAATCCTTGTCAGAACAATACGTCAATTGGGTATACGTTAGATAGTGTTATATTAAGGATATTTTTTTCTCCGTGTAATGTGAGCATATGTCGCGTTTTGAATGGGACTGTCTCGTTTTTAGGTCATCTATCCCGTTGTCCCCAAGCAATGATTCGGGACGCCAAAATGTCTCGTTTTCCAACAATTGGCAATTACGGTACCAAACATTAAAAAATCCTAACAAGAATACCATTTTTGCCTCCTTAATTAAATACAAATTAATTCCACGGTCAATTCCTTCATGAAAAAAGTAAAAAACTATGAAAAATAAACAAAGTCCCATAAAGGAATTCTGAGAGCGCTCTCAAATTTTTTTAAAGTAAATTGATCATTTTTAATCTTGGTGAAAAGCGGAGTGTGCAAATTCGAGGTCAAAGTGGCACGTTCGGATGTCGGGAAAATGAAGCGCGACGCAGAGCGGCGCGCTTCATTTGCCTCCCTCGTCTAGAAATGTGCTACTTTTCGCTCGAATGTGCACATTCTCGTATTCATCGGATTTGTCTCTTTTCTCTTTTTATTAAATGTAGTACTATAAATAAAAAATTGAAATTAAGTTTTATGTATTTTCGAGTTTAAAGCCGTTTGAACAGATTTGGTGTTTTTGATGAAAGTCCTTATTTATTAAATGTTTTATTTTGATTCCAATTTAAAATCGAGTGTGCACATTCGAGCTAAATGTGAATTTCAAAAAAATTCAAAAATTAATTTGTATCTCTCGATCGGAAATCTGCTATTTTCTTTACATGTTAGGTAATAAGTATTCATTCTTTTAAACCAAAAAATTTTTTAGTCATATTTTGTGGCATTCCAAAATAACTTCTAAATATCCATATTTTGATTATGTCTTTAGGGTCGACCAAACGCGAAATATATTTTCTTCATACGTGCACCTGAATAAAATTTACGTTAGGAGACCGCACTTTCCTTTGTATAACCGAATGATTTGTATAATGTACTATCGTATAAACGAATAATATATATCACATGACTATTTCGTATAAATGAGTTTCGTTTAAGTGATGTGTTACTTTATTTGCAAAGTGTTGCAGGATAGAACAAATTTTAAAAACGCCGATTCAAAGTATCAAATTTATTTTTCCTAATTAGAGATTTATTTTAGGGCCAATTTAATATTACACAAGAAATCATTTTCCCGAAATCCGGAATTATAATTAAGTTATTAAATTCATTCCAAAAGACCTCATCCTATTAGTAAAGTTTAAATCCGCTAATAAATATAAAATTTCGTAAGTTAACTCAAAATGTAGGAAAGTTTAACATTCCAAAATCTAATAGGGAACATGATCAGAATAGTTTCAGTAAGTCACATCCTTTCTAACAGGAATTCAATTTGGTTCTCGTGAAATACCTCAAAACAATCTATTCGACAGTGAAAAAATTACTTCTTCGTTGTTTTAAATACTGAAAAACATTTGATTATAAAAGTTTCTTTGTGGCGTTTTTTTCAAACGATCTAATTTTATAACCCAAAAAATACAAAATTAAATCTCAACACTAAAAAAAATGAGAGTGCGAAATTTGTTGATTACACTTGTTGACCTTTTCCAAATCCAATTAAAAAATAAACGCATAAAATAACAAGGTATAACTTCCCTTTCACATAATTCCTCTTAATCCCTTTTAGTAAATAAATCTCGCAGAGGTTTACATAAATACGTTCGGTTTAAAAACAAAAATTATTATAGTAACAAATAGAAAGTAAATGTAATGTTCTGTACGGAATGCGCGCATTACAGTGCGGGTTTATTAAAAAAAGTAGAGCTGGGAATTATATTGAGGTACAGAAAAATGGAAAGAACCATGAAAAAAGGGAAGCTTGCGTGGAGTCACGTTTTCAACCGTACAAAATACAAGCCGTATTTTACCGGTTCGCGGTGCATAAATTATCGCTAAGCACGCTCTGTTTGGATAATTAAGGAAATACAAACTTGTGCCCTTAATTCGCTAAAGTAAAAATCACTGTGATTACTTTAAAAGTCTATTCATTAGACTTTGATTTTTATAAACGACATTATTTGAACGCAAAGGAAACATTACTCTTAAAAGTCTACGTTGCTGAAATATTACCTAAAGGCGGAGCAGAAGTAAAAATTTTTAGCCGCGCGGATTACCTAAGTCTAAAACTTTTTTCACTTTGACGAACCGCTGTACTGGATTCCCCTTTTGCTAAATTCCCTTATTTTTATTGTAAAAATATGAGCGTTTTCTAAAAGAGAATTCTGCTTTTTTGAATTTATACTTCTCTTGGCGTGTTGAGGGTAAAATTAAAACAGGCAAGCGGAAGTTGCGCGCCCACGGCAAACGAAAATTCGACAGTATTAAATTAGCCGTCTAACAATAAGAGAGTCAATTAATTATTGTAAATCATGCTTAAGACCGAGTGTGCACATTCGAGCTCAAAGTGGCACATTCCGATCTCGGGAAAATAAAGCGCGCCGCTCCGCGTCGCGCTTCATTTGCTTCCCTCGCTCGGAAATGTGCCACTTTTCGCTCGAATGCGCACATCCTCGTATTTATTTAATTTATTAATATTAATTTTTACACGTGGTTATATTTAATTTTGTTACGCCAAAGTAATACAACTTCTAACGGGCGTACAAAATTATACGCACTGGCTTTTTTACAAAAATACGTTTAACCCAAAACAGTTTAGGTAAATATTTCTACCTTTCTTACAGAAATTATTAATAAGAAATTAAATATTGAATTTACTAAATTCATCTAAATCAAAACAATATTAACAATAATAACTTCGCTATTTTACGCAATTATTAAACTATTTATTAAAATTAAAATTACACATTATCTACTATTGATAATATAATGTTTAAAACCTTTAAAAACTATATAAAGTTTATATATAATTATAAACATAAATAACTTGAAACTACAACGTCGCGCACATAAACGTATCAAATTCTGAAATAAAACGTTTTTTTTCGGAAAGTATAATTCTCAATGCGTATTTAAATAGACATTTTAAAAATACAATATATTTCTTATTTTTTAAATAAGCATTTTCAAAAACAAAGTGGTCGGTCTATTGATAAGACCTGTTATAGTTATTCTTAATTTTGTTCAAGTTTGACATGGTTTTAAGAAGTTCATATTTATCCATAGTTAGTTGGATTTGGAAAATATTTTTCAGTAAATTAATTATTGTAAATACTTTAACCGACAATTTTGTCTGTTAATTGGAGAACTTGCTAATTTTGACATTTCAGTATTGTATTAAAAATTTGATATAGGTACTATTTAATCTTTTTAACTCAATGCAAACGTAAATATTACTTTTGCATTACTTAATTGTTAAATAGGCTGGACATATCTCTACCTAGGTATAAGTACCATAAATGCATTAAAATTATTTTGTGATAATTTTTTTTAGCCGAATTCTACCCTCTGGGTGTAGGCCTCCCTTAAACTCTTCCATATGTCTTTGTTTTGGGCCACTTGATACCAATTCAGCCCTGCCGTACACGGAGAAAAAAATATCTAACGTAACCTCAAAGGCACCTATTAATGGTATCCTTATAATAACTATCCGTATCCCTATTATAGCTATCCGTAGTATAGTTATTTTTCACAGGGATACGCCCTATTGCTAAATTAGCCAATCGAATCGTTGTTTTGACGAAATGTCACTTTGAATATCCGCAATAAGGAACTTCTGGATAGCTAAATTAGCTATACGGCGTATCCCTGTGAAAGATATACTACGTATAGCTAAAATAGCGACACGGATAGTTCTTATAAGGATATTTTTTTCTCCGTGTACGCTTTAGGTCGTCACTCCGCCTCATCTGTATTGGTTTTGTTCTTACTAATAAAATGAGTAGATTTCTTTTTGATAGACTTTTTCTTTATTTGTTGATAGAACAACTCACTCGTTTAATTAATATAAACAATAACTTACTAGTTTATTTATAAAGAACAACTGACTATTTTATTTATAAACAAACTAACTCGTTTATTTATAAACAAACCGATTCGTTTATTTATAAACAAACTTTATTTAAATTTATTATTATTTTAACACTCCCACTTAAATTTAAATTATTCAAGAAATAGTTTTCATTACTTGATCTCGAATATAAGTGAATTTACAAGTAGGTAAAGCCTTTGTAAGAAAATCGGCAAGCTGACGGGAACTTTCTAGATATTTAATATTAATTATTTTTCCTTCGACATTTTCTCTTATGAAATTATATCGTATGTCTGTATGCTTACTTTTTTTATAATAGACTGGATTATGAATTAATTTGATTGCACTCTGATTATCTATATTCAAAGTTACAGATTTTTGTGGCTCATTTATATCTAACAAAAATTGTTTCAGCCATAGTATTTCTTTAGCTGCGTCACTAGCGGGCATATATTCAGATTCTGTTGTTGACAACGCTACTGTATTTTGCTTCCTACTAGCCCATGTAACAGGTCCACCATTTATTAAAAATATGTATCCTGTATTAGATTTTCTGGTATCCAAGTCATTGGCAAAGTCCGAGTCTGAATAGCCAGTCAATTCGGTATTGTTATCATATACAATTGATATATCTTTTGTATTTATCAAATAGCGTATAATTCGTTTTAGAGCATTCACATGTGAAGAATTTGGATTATTTACATATCTACTTATAAGATTAACTGCTTAAGTTATATCAGGTCTAGATACTGACGACAAAAATAATAAGGCTCCCACTGCTTCCCTATATGGAAAATTATTAGGGACTTCGTCAATATTTTTACATAGATGTACGTTCACGTCAACAGGTGTACTACAACTTTTAGCCTCTGACAAATTAAATTTATTTATTATGGTCTCTATGTAATGCTTTTGATTTATTGTTATACACCCTTTTGTTTTATTTATCTCCATGCCAACAAAAGAATTGCATTTTAATATCTTTACATCAAAATTTTTGCGCAAATCATCCAATATTGTTGTTAAAATGTTTCTATTTTTAGATAATAACAATCCGTCATCCACATAAATAATTAATAGTATTTTGATATCATTAAAATATCCTACGAATACACAGTTATCAGACTGGCATGATTTAAACCCATATGTAGTTAGAAATAAACAAAAATTTTTATTCCAGCATCTAGCAGATTGTTTGAGACCATATAAAGATTTGTTTAACTTACATACTTTAGATGACTCGGCTTTAACACCTACCGGCACCTCCATGTATATCTCTTCTGAGAGCTCACCATACAAGAAGGCCGTCTTCACATCAAACTGCCGAATCTCGTAATCTTCTTTTGCTGCTATACTTAGTAACAACCTAATGGAATCATATCTAGTAGTTGGAGAAAAAATTCCCTTATAATCTAAATCCTTTATCTGTGTAAAGCCACGAGCACATAATCGCGCTTTAAATCTATCTATTTCACCTTTATTTCTTTTTACGCTAAACACCCATTTACATGAAATGGGTTTCTTTGTAGTTCTTTTTGTTATTATCCAAGTGTTGTTCTTCTCATGTGCTTGAAGTTCTTCTTCAATGGCTTTCTTCCATTCACAAGAATGTGTATTATGAACTGCCTCTTCGTAATTGTTTGGTATTTCCAACTCAGTATAATTAATTTCTTTGCTGTTATTTTTTTGTGAACGTAGTATCATTCTATTCTGATCTTTCATATCAATATTAACATGTCCTGGAGGATAGTATGCGTCATCATCGTCTTCTATACTTTTCACACTGTCATCCAATGGCAATTCTTGAATATTTTCATCATGTTGAATGTCATTCTGTGTTGAAGAAATAATTAGTCGTTCTTCTTCCTCTTCTCTATTGATTTTTAATTCTGAAAAATTTTGTCTATGGTTTGCTACACTATCTTCATCAAATTTCACATCTTTAGATATAGTTATTTTTCTTGTATTTTGATCATACATCCTATAGTTCTCTTGTTCATATCCAACTAATAGCATTTTCACATTTTTCTTATCCAATTTTTTTGTTTTTTCTTTTGGAATATGAACATAACCTGTTGAACCAAAAATTCTAATATGCTCTAAGCTTGGATTATTTCCATACCAGAGCTCATGTGGAAATACATTACAAGTTTGACTAGATGAGCTTCTATTTAAAAGATATACAGCACAGTTTACAGTTTCTGCCCACAAATTCAAGGAAATATCCCTGGCATAAAGCATAGATCTTGCACTTTCCATTATTGTACGCATTTCCCTTTCTGCTCTCCCATTTTGTTGTGGGGTATAAGGAGCTGTACGCTCATGACTTATTCCTTTGCCTTCTAGGAAACCTCTCGTGCCACAACTTCATATCTGACTGCACTAAATTACAATTTTCTTGTACACAAGTCTTTATTTGTAGTTCATAAATATTGTTATCTTTTAATTGAGCGCACATAACTACGATATTGTTTTTCATTATCAAGGCATTATTATTGTTTTCCATTATTACGTATCCTCTTCTAGTTGCTGCTCCTTCAGAAAACAAATTTCTTCTAAGTTCCGGCACATAAAGTACATTTTTTAATACACTTCGCTCCCACTGTCCTTTTACCAATTTATTTATAAATATAGAACCTTGTCCACATGCTTTAATATTTTGCCTATTTCCTAATTTGATAGTTCGATCGTAATATTAAAAATCATTTAATTCTTGGAAAAATGCACGTCTGTATGTCATGTGCATTGATGCACCACTATCGAGTATCCAAACATCTTCTTCATGTGTAGGTAAAAACTTATTTTCTGCATTAAATGCTGACATATCTGGTTCATCTTGGTTCTTGCGCTCAAATTTCTTAGGTGCTCTGCAATCTCTTGCAAAATGACCTCTTTTATTGCAATTATAGCACACAAATCGATAATTCGAATTGCCCATAACATTTGTCTTTCTTTTATTCTCTTTGCTAGTTACTAGTGCCATTTCATTAGTTGTATCATAAGCTAAGCTTGTCTCTTCATCTATCAGTCGTGATGTTAAATTATGAATTGATTGACTAGTCGGGGCAAGCGATAGCCATGCTTGTCGTAGAGAACGATATGACATTGGTAATGTACTTAATATTTTGGTTATTATTGCGGTATCACTAATGTTTTCACCAGATTCTCGCAACTGCTTTGCTAAACTCTCCACTTTAGACACATGTTGTGCCATTGTGTCACTTGAACAATATGTATATTGGTAAAACTTTTCATGAACCATCATCTTGTTGAATTCTGACTTATGTTCATAAATAGCTTCTAATTTATTCATAATTTCTTTTGCGGTTTCACAGTTTTCTATTAGGGAAATTTGATTAAAATCCATTCACGATGTCAGAATAAACATCGCCATCCCATCATCCTTATTCCATTGCACTTGTTCACCACAATCTTCAGGTTTTAAAATATTTATATTCAAGCCTTTTGCTCTTAAAGCACAATTTACTTAAAATTTCCATTGTTTAAAATTACGACCATCAAATTTCTCAATCTTCATCGAGTTTCCAATCTCCATCTTAATCCAAGTAAAGTCGGACACGTTCTCGTGAAAACTAACAATTATTCTGCTCTTTACTCAATTTTATACTCTATATTTTGCAATTCCTGGGTGCCATAACCTATTGGTTTTGTTCTTACTAATAAAATGAGTATATTTCTTTTTGATAGACTTTTTCTTTATTTGTTGATAGAACTCACTCGTTTATTTATTATAAACAATAACTTACTAGTTTATTTATAAAGAACAACTGACTATTTTATTTATAAACAAACTAACTCGTTTATTTATAAACAAACTGATTCGTTTATTTATAAACAAACTTTATTTAAATTTATTATTATTTTAACAATCTGCGGCCTACCAACGCTTCTTCTGTTACTCCATGGTCTCCATCTTATTATTTTACCGCTCCATTTACTCTGGTCTCTTGCCACCCAGGTCTGTGACCCATATGTGGTCACTGGTAAGATACATTGTTCGTATAATTCAGATTTTAGTGCTAAGGGGATATTCATGTCTAAAATATCTTTTATCTTCCCATATGCTGCCCAAGTTAGTCTTATTCTTTCGTTTATTTCAATTTCTTGGTTTGCTTTCCCTGTTGTTATAGTTTGTCCTAGGTATTTATATTTAGTTACTTTTTCGATTTTGTTCATTCCTACATTTATTTGATGTTCGCTCTCTTCGGTTGTTGTCATATACTTAGTTTTTTCAAAATTGATTTCGAGGTCTATACGTTTGGTTACGTTGTACACATTTTTTATTTGTGTGACTGTCTTCCTTTGTCTCAGCTATTAATATTATGTCATCGGCAAACATTACGTGGTTTAGTCTTTCGCCGTTGATATTAATGCCTTTGTTCTGCCAATCATTTTGTTAGTATTTTGTTAGTACTAATATAAATGGTTTATAAAACACTTGGCCCTTTTATTTTCTGAATAATACAAATAGATCAAACTGGCTTTAGTCTTAAAATTTTAGTTTTATACCTAGCTTTAAATTATCAAAATAACTAAAATTATTTTAAGAATAACTATGTATAAGCAAAACTGACAAAGCCTTTGTCACAGATTAGATAGTAGGTATACAGATTTCTCACTGGTCCCAAATTCTATTGTTTTCGTTTGTAAGGCATAAACCTCTGCGCACAGCAAAATGAGCCTCTGCGCAAGAACATATGATCGAAAAGTCACCATAAGCGTGTGTACGGGTTTCTCATACACTATTACAAATGTTCTTATTTTTAACAGAAGTTAAAAAACAAAAATTTTAAGCAATACAAACTTTACAGAGCTTTACTTATATAAAAATTAGTGCAAAATGTAATTTAAAAAGTTTGAAATAAGTAAAAAAAAACCTGTAGTATAAATAAAATATTAAGGAAAACCTTTTATAACAAATCGCCAAATAACTTTGTTAATTATAATATTTATTAGTAAACCACTGAATAAAAACAAAACTGTATAAGTAACCATAAAACTAAAGATATCTTCTTTTATTAGAATTAGGGACAGTGCGCCTATGTGAAAATTTTCGCGCATGTCTGTTTGTCACCTTTGGTTTTCGAATTGCAGAGAACAAAGGACTGAGATATCTGTATACTACCTAATCTGTGCCTTTGTTAACAAACTACCTGTCTTGAAATTCATTTAAGTACGTTCGAACGATTTACTACTTGGGATATCCCCAACACAACCATCCAAATAAATCGCCATCGAATAAAATTTTTCAGTTCGCCCGTGTTTTTTTCATTTATTTATAGAGATATTTAAAAAAAATTTCGGCAATGCAATTGTATGACAATTTTGAAAAGATGTCTGGCGTTATAATTTTGAAAATCGGTCTATTACGAGTAGTTGCATCTTCGTCATTAAAAAAAAACTAATTGAAAAAGCTAAATTCAAAAAAGTATCTTGATACATCCCTAGAAATTTGCCTAAAGATCCTATGTCTTAATTTTTTTTTTTCATAATTCCTTGTAGTTGGGCCGGAAAGATGGGCCCAATTAACATAGTTTTTCTTATAGACAGATTTAGTCCTGCTCCGCCTTAAATCACATCTGACGATAATTTATCATCTCGCAAAACTTAATACAATATCGTTCAAAAATTGAACAATTATTTTATATAAAAAATAATACACAGAAGACAATAATTTAGAAGATCATAAAATCTGGTTGAAAATAGGTTCCAAATGTAAATTTGAGCAAGAAAAGATTACACTTCTTCAACTTTTTATTATGATTTCGAAAGAGCTATTTTACATTTATTGGATTGTAAATAAGAAAAATAATATTGCAATCACAGTTAATTTAGTAGCTGTCGGCAAATACAGTAATGTAATCAAGTTGTTTTGCTCGACATCTACCCTTGTTTCAATTATTTGCCCCGACGCGCTATACTTCTGCTCCTGTTTAGGGGGAAAGTGGCATGAAACAGCCAGTTTTAAAAACAGGGATAAATAATATAGAAGGACATAAATAAATCAATTTTTTTTTTAAATCTGTAATTGTTCATGCATTTATGTACGTAATGTCATAAAACATTTTTCAAAATTAACGATATTTTTCTACTTCTAATCATTTATAAAAAAAATAAAATTTGGCTTTTACATAACCTATAGGTATTGAAACAGCCAACCCAATTTTTGAAAAAGCCATGTTCTTATTACAAGATTAAAACTGCACATTAACGAAGATATTATTTAATAATAATCTTAAGCTATAATTTTAGATCTTATATAATTATAAAACGTTTTAAATAACGCAAACTCTCGATAAAATATTTACTTACATAAATCTAAGAAACTGTCAAAAAATTTGACGTTTGAGATCAATCATTGCAAAAACTTAAAAACGTTTTTAGCAAAAATAATGCAATTTCCTTTTATGCCACAGGATTTATATGCCCAACCATTACAATTTTGCATCGGTACCACTCTTGATTGCTGTTACTACAATTATTATTGCATTTTATGGAATTAAAAGGTGGCTGTTTCATTACACTGCAGTCCGGCTATTTCAAAACATATTCTCTCAAGAAACCAAATCTCGAAAATTACTATGAAATCAAAGATTAGTCTACAAAATATATACGTTATTAGAAGGCCTAATATATCTATAAAATTATAGTGTAATCATATTATTATTAGTTTTGTACGTATAGGCGTTAGAAAACAAATAAACTGAACTCAAAACCTTACTTTTTGACGACAAAATCTTCAATACGTCGTATCAGCGCCGTTTATTGACGGTGAACGGTCAAATTTTTGTGGGGGATATCTGGCTAGTGTTGCTATCTTAAAATAATAATACATAAACGATTCGTATGAAAACTACCGCGTAATTGATAATGGCTGTTTCAAAACTTGGCTGTTTCATGCCACTTTCCCCCTACTTGGTTGTTTGATTTACTTCAAAATTTCAAAGAAAAAACTTATTTCCTATTATACAGCGGCGGTTTCCACTACACAGATTTCTTGTATTCTATTACTTTTGTTGTTACTCCAGAAGCATGTTTTTATAATTATTCTTGAAATTGGAACTTTTGTTTTCTTTTAATTATAGATTTCCTTTCAGTTCTTTTTTTTTACTTCTTAAAAATCTATGTAAAACAAATTGAGGGTTTTTCTAAGACTGGCTTTTTTGTGTGTATTTGTATCCTTTTTAAATTTCCTATAGAAAACAGTACAAAAAAGCAATTTCGCTAAGTATACTAAAAACCAAGCAAAATGTCCCTGAAAGGAAATACACTTTTTTTTTAAACGAATATACTGTAAATCATTATTATATGAAGGCTATATTTTGTAATAACTTTATTAATATTTAACTAACTGAAAAAGTCTAACTTAAAAGATACATTCTGTGTTACAACGTTCTCGCCATCATCCTACTCTACTGCCACCACACCGTTCAACCTAAGAACTACATAAGTTTCTAACACTCCTCCTCGATATTGCATTAATTTTCTTTTGATGTGATATCGCTCAAAAACAGTTTTTCCCTCAATTTCACAAACTTATTTTTACATAATGCTTTAGTGAATAAATCTGCTACATTATCTTCAGATTTGATATAACTTATATTAAACGTTCCTTTTTGTATTTGTTCTTTTATGAAATGAAATTTTATATCAATATGTTTGGTTCGTTTAGAGTTCTGGTAGCTGTTACACATTATTATTGCACTTTGATTATCAGTATATATTTCACTATTGCATTCACTTTTTAAATCGCTTAGGATGTATTTAATGTTTATTAGCTCTTGTGCTGTTGTAGCTGCTGATATATATTCTGCTTCTGCAGTTGATAGTGCGACGCAGTTTTGTTTCTTTGAAAACCAGGCTATTGGACAATTTTTATAAAATATTACTGATCCACTAACGCTTCTTCTATCCATCTTATCCGTTGCCCAATCTGCATCACAGTAAGCTTTTAATTTGTTTTCTCCTCCTGAATTGTAATTTAATACTATGTTTTTTGTCTCTTTTAGGTATCTCAGTATTCGTTTTCCAGCTTTCCATGTTTCTTGTGTCGGTTTATGTAAAATCTACTCAAATATGATATTGCAAATGTTAAATCCGGTCTAGTAGTTGTTGCAATATACATAATGCTTCCTATTAATTGTCTAAATGGCACATCGATCTTTTCCCCGTCGTTTTTAATTTCTAGTAAATTCTCCATTGGTGTTGATACATCTTTGCTGTTTTCCATATTAAATATTTGCAGTATTTTATTAATCATATTTCTTTGTGATAGCTGTAATAAATTTTCTGTACGTATTATGTCTATTCCCAAAAATGTTTAATTTCTCCTAAATCTTTAGCATTGAATTCCTGTTTTAATAATTCTGTGATAGTCCTGATGTTATGTTCTTTGCCTATTAGTAAAATGTCGTCTACATAAATTATCATTTTTACATACTCATTATAATATAGACATGTGTCATATCCTGATCTAATAAAATTATTTTTTATTGCGAACTCGTTAAATGTATTGTTCCATACTTTGGGTGATTCTTTTAATCCGTATAGTGCTCTATTTAGTTTCAATATTTCAGACTTTGTATTCAATCCCTGTGGTCTTTTTATGTATACATCAGTTTGTAATTTTCCGTTTAAGAATGCTGTTGGTATGTCTAGTTGTTTAATACTCCATTTTTGTTCTAAGGCTTTTGCTAGCAATAATCTTATAGTTGTCATTCTTGCAACTGGTGCGTATAATGCATCAAATGCATTACTCTCTATTTGGAATCCCTTTGCTACTAGTCTTGCTTTCTTTGTCCCATCTTGCTTTATTTTAAATAACCATCAGTATCTACCGCTTTCTTGTCTTTCGGTAGTTCTGCATCGTTCCATGTTACCATTTTCTATGCGAATCCAATTCCTTGTTTATAGTTTCTTTCCATTCTTTATCTTTAATAGCATCTTCGTAGTCTGTTGGTCCTGAGTCAGTTAGGAAACAATATGCTGTATATAATTCGTATTCACTTATTAGGTGTTGGGGTGTTTTGACTTCTCTTCCATATCTTGTACATAATTTTTCTTCTCGATCTTCTTCTGAGTTTTTATCTATTTTATTGTTTTCGTTTATTCGTATATTCTCTTCGCATTGGTTGTTTATATTAATTATTCTCTCATCTGGTTCGTTGTATTTAAGCATTGTTTCGTCAAATGTTACATCTCTTGAAATTATTATTTTCTTCTCTTTGACGTTCCATAATCTATATCCTGTTTTTCCATATCCTACTAATATTGCTTCTTGCGCTCTGATATTTAATTTATTTTCTCTCGGTAATATGACGTACCATGCTTTCGATCCGAATATTTTCATTTTGTCTAGGTCATTTTTGCCGTTCCATATTTCAGCCGGTGGTATGCCAAAATTTGCTTGAGTTGGTGATCTATTGAGTTCAAATGCGGAACATCTTATTGCTTCTCCCCATAATTCTCTAGGCAAGTTTGTTTCAGCGAACTTAACTCTTACTTTATCTGTTAACGTTCTATTCATTCTTTCCGCTGTTCCATTCTGTTGTGGACTATATGGTATTGTGTACTGGATTTCTATTCCCTTGTTTTGACAAAAGTTTTTAAAGTAATTTGAGGTGAATTCTCTACCATTATCCAACCTAATTTTTCTTGTTCTTGAACCATGTTGTGTCTTTATTAATTTTATAAAGTTGATTATATTTTGCTCAGCCTCATTCTTATTTTTCAATAATTCTACTATAACAAAATGTGAATAGTCATCTATTAAAACTTGAAAGTATTTATATCCATCGTATGTGGTTTGTTTAATTGGTCCTGCTATGTCACTGTGAATAAGATCTCCTATTCTTTTAGATTTTTAATTGCTGATTGAAATGGTTTTCTTGTTGCTTTTCCTTCTATACATTTATCGCATTTTTTATTACTTGATGGTAAACCCAATATTCTTAATCCTAATCTATTTAAATGTCCTAATCTTTTATGCCATACATTACTATTGTCATTTGTAGCATTATAACATTGAATTTCTTTATATAAATCTACCTTAATTATAAATAAGTTATTAACTTTTCACACAAAATTTCTATGTTATTGTATTTGATCTTAACAATGTCTTTCTCAAAAATTAGCTCATAGCCCTTATTTACTAATTGCGCGACTGATATTAGGTTATGTGTCATACCTTTTACAATTAGCGCTGGTATTGTTAATTTGTTTCCTTGACAATAAACTACTAATTTACCCTTTTAATTGATTTCATCTTTTCGCCATTTGCCACATTTATAATCATTTCGTTGTTCAGTGTTTCAATATCAATCATATGATTCTCCATTTCTTCCGTTACTAAGTGTTGTGTGGCACCTGAATCTAAAATTAACATATTTTTATAACTTATACTAAGATTACTACTGAACGCAATGAATGATAACTCGGTATGTGATTCTAAGGCCTTTTCTTCTGTAATGTAACGATGTGATCTGCCGCCTCGTGTTCTTCGGTATGTTCCTCGATTTGTATATCCGCGGTATCTTGTATTACTCGGACATTCCCATGCTTTGTGACCTTCTTTCTTACACTTAAAACACACTATTTGTCCAGTCTTGAAAGCTACTTCTACACGATTATTTTTGGTTCCATTTTTATTTTTTATTTTCATCTCTTCATCTAATAATCTTGACTTAACAAAATCCATTGTTATTTCGTTATTTACAGTTTCTATTGCTGTTATAACATGTTCATATTCTTGGCTTAGGGATAATAACATATAGCACACTTTATCAGTTTCCTCTATTTTGGAGTCCATATTCTCTAATTCTCTTATTAGACTATCAAAGTTTAAGAAATGATCTTCCAGCGTTTCTTCCTTCTTTAATTTTAAATTTAATAACTTTCTTTTTTAAAGTTAACTTGTTGAATACACTCTTCCTTTGAAATACTTTCTCTAAGGATGTTATCATGTCTCTGGCTGATTTAGCATCTTTTATTAAATCAAGGTGTTTATCTGTGACACATTGTATTATAGTTGATTTTGCTGTTGCGTCCTTTTTAATGAAACTCTGTTTATCTTTCAGCTCTGTAATATCCTCTACACTTTCATTTAAAACGTTTATTAATTGTTTTTCTTCTAGGATAGCACAAATTCTGAATTTCCAATTATTGAAGTTGTTTGAACCTAGCTGTGGAAGATGTATATTCGTCGCCATTACCATGTGCTAAATTTTATCCTTTTTTAATCTTGGTTATCGTAATTTATTCTTTATTTCTTCCCTAATATCAGCACTTCTGGGCCCATAACCTATTATATGAAGGCTATATTTTGTAATAACTTTATTAATATTTAACTAACTGAAAAAGTCTAACTTAAAAGATACATTCTGTGTTACAACGTTCTCGCCATCATCCTACTCTACTGCCACCACACCGTTCAACCTAAGAACTACATAAGTTTCTAACAATCATAAAGTTAAGTCGGGCCCATTTGCAAAATAAAATGCAGGAGAACAAATTAGGAATTATTTTTCTCTTCAGCGACTGGCGAAAATAATTAGAGAGAAAATTGCTGGCAATTAACACTAAACACATTTTACAGTAAAATAGTAAACTAGCGCTTAATTGTACGGTAAATGGCATTTCGTTTACAACAACGGCTCCTAAAGGACTTTAACGTTTGGGAATAATAAATACGGAAAATGAAATGAAATAAACATTTTATGTTCGGCGTTTTAGTGTGTTTTAATATGATTGCTTGAGATGTTTTGGCAATAAAATGTCCTTGAAACTATCAAACATAAACAAATTTAAAGCAGGAATACACTTCGATACGATTTCACGTTATCATGGTAGGAAATCCTCTTACTCACAAAAAAATCCTATTTGCCGTTCGTTTTCCACACAAAGGAAACGAACAAAAACTCGTGTTAGCAAATAAATCGATGGAAAGAGTAACAAAAACACCTACAACAGTGCATATTTTTAGTAACAATACGTAAATCAAATGTCTATTATGCATCATTCAAAAAAGTTTAATATAAACGTAAATAGGTACCTACAGTAAAACCTCGATTATCCGGACCTCAGTTATACGGATTCGCGATTATCCGGATTGTCGTTGCGAAAATTAAACCTCGGTATTTCTTACAAAATATTTTATTTTCTTTTCTTTTTGCTTTGTTGACTTCAAGATAATGTGCGACTATTTTATTTAGTGATTAATATTTGTTGGGTTTTTTGTAAAAATATGTCTAACAATTTGACTAACAATAAGTTTTTTCCTGTTAAAACGGGACGCTTTGTAATCGTGCTTAAAACCGAGTGTGCACATTCGAGCTCAAAGTGGCACATTCCGATCTCGGGAAAATGAAGCGCGCCGCTCCACGTCGCACTTCATTTGCCTGCCTCGCTCGGAAATGTGCCACTTTTCGCTCAAATGCGCACATCCTTGTATTTTTGAATTTGCCTATATTATAATTTTATTCTTCAATTTAAAAAATTAAAAGTCTAATAAATTAGACCTATTTGTTGTTTGAAAAAGGTTAGATATTGTATTCCTTTTGATAAGTTATCATGGTCCTTTTCCGCACGCCTAATTGTAGCGAGCTTGATAAAAATATTTTCAGATGTACTTTCGAATGTTTTCTAATTCGAATTTTTGATTAATTAAAATTGTATATGATTCAAATTTTCTGAAGTGAGCCCTTAAAAAATCAACTAGTTGATTTTTATATCATCTTTTGCAGATTGTTGAAGGTTTATATGTCAAAATTAATGTCTCCAAATATTTTTGGGTAATTTTCATTTTTGTAAAAATTATTTACAAATTAGTTTTAAAGCACATTTTGTATGCAATGTTGTAATTATACTTCATTTATGGATTAATTAAATTTTTAAATATAAAAAAATATTTATGTTACAAAAAAGGTTGGGAAATTAGAATCAAAATTCGGAAAAAATTAAAGTATTTTTTTTTCATCTACGATGAAGTACCCCGTCTATTTAGTCTAGTTTAAAAGTACTAAATTAGAAATGTGGTTTTCGGTAAAAATACCCTACGGTAATTTTTAATTAAAAGAAAAGCGTAAAGTGTTACAATTAGTTTAGCTTGATTTAATTAATATTATTTGTAAGAAAGAAGAATAAGATAGGCAAATTCAATTATTAAGGAGTATGCGCACTTTCAAGCGAAAACTTTTTCCGAATAGAAAATCTCGATTTGAACGATTTGTTATTAATAGAGTCGAATCCAATTAATACGAAGAAGTGCACATTCGAGCGAAAAGTGGCACATTTCCGAGCGAGGGAGGCAAATGAAGCGCAACGCGGAGCGGCGCGCTTCATTTTCCCGAGATCGGAATGTGCCACTTTAAGCTCGAATGTGCACACTCTGCTTCTCGCCACGATTAACAATGATCAATTTAGTTTAAAATACGTCTTTTTCTATACATTCAATTAACCGAATTTTCGATTATCCGAATGAGCTGCAACAATAATTAGTCCGGATAACCGAGTTTCTACTGTACTATTAATTATTATCAAACTTGATATCATAAAATCTACTTTAAAAGTTTCCTCCAATTAAGTTGGCATTTTTAATTTAAGTTAAAACGATAAGTAAACAACCATTAAGTTTGTTTTAAAAGTTGTTCGAGACATAGAAAAAGCAAGTAGGTCGCGACATCCATATATCTATAAAATGATTTTGTAACGAAAACTGAAAGGTAGACAAGTAAATTATTATTTGCAAAAGGTCGAACGTGCCTTATAACAAAAAACGATTGAAATGCCAAGCATGCAATATTTATTTCAGATGCACAAAGCAAATATAAAAATATTTTTACATCCAACAAAAATTTTTATTAAAGGAGAAGATAGCGATATTAACGATGACCCTAGGACCCGTCTTAAGATGAAGAGCCCAATTTTATATTAATTCTACCTTTCCAGATTAAAAAAATATATATATTATTGCTGCTGATTAGAGCCAAACCATTAGGTAGAATAAATTTTGGTGTAGTTTTTAAAAAAAGACAATTCTTCTGTCATTCAGCCACTTTTACAGTATAAATTGAATTTTAGTAGAACGTGCAATAGTTGCAGTGATGTCTAGAGCTCCCAAAACCCCAAAAGTTCTTTAAGAAATATTAAATTCTAGATCTCGGCATTTCCACTATCGACAGGTTCTTTATTATTTTTAATATGACCTTTGTGTCGTACAAGATATATATTTTTCATGAAAATCGGTCGTTCAGAAAATTACAAGCAATTTCGGAACTATTAGAATTAATAGAAAAAAGTTAAAATTTTTAACAAAGTACAAGAAACATTAATAGCATTTTAAATAATGGTTTCTGGGAAGTATTTCCATTTTATGGATCAATTTTTTTATTAGATATTAAAAACAGTAATAAATCATAATCGTTTCGAGTTCTTTTATTGCAAATTATTAGATTATTAATCAACTAGTCTGAATATCCCAAAAACTTGATAATAAAACTCTAGAAGACAATATTATTCCAATTTAATTACCATGTCCTAAGTCAATAGCCAAAATAGTAAAACATGCTCCGTGGTGATATCAAAAAAGAAAAATTAGTTAAAGTAATAATAATGTTTAGATAGTATAAAGTAACGTACTAGGCATCTTTTCACAATAACTTAGTGAAATTCAAACACGTAAATTCAGTAAAACAGTTCTTTAACGATTTAAACAAATTTGTAAGTTTTAAGATATTAGCTGATGTGTTAATTCATTACATTCTTCTTTTAAGCAGAAAATAAGTACGTTATTCAACAATTTATTAAATTCGACTATAGGCTTTTTTATTTTTAGAAATTGATATATAATAAAGTAATTCTGTGACCATAACTCTTCTTAATAAAAAATAAAATAAAAACTGACCTTATCTCTGATTTCTTGTCGCATTTTTTCTCTTTCTTCTTCCATTTTTCTATGCTTTTCCTTCCTTCGTTCTTCAGCTTCCCGGATTGCTTCCAGCCGCTCTCTTTCGGCCTCCTCCTCTTTTTCCTTGTCATCGTTATCATCGTCGCCACCAACCGCTCCTGGAAATTAACAATCATAGATAAGTGCAATTGAAATACCAGAAAGAACATTCAAAATTCAATTAAAACAATTTTTAAGTTTTAAGAGCATATAAAATAAAATAAAACAGAGTCCTGGAAAGTTTATTTTTGGAATTAGTCGAGGCTGGTAGTTCATATAAAAGAGAATTGTCGAATTGGGAGGTAATTTAAGCTTAAGTAGACCTATATAACCTTTCTTGTGCCCTATTTCAAACGGTATTCGTTAAAATTGATTTTGTAAGTAGGATATATGGACGTTGTAATTTAGATTTAGATAAATTTAATATAAAGGAGAAGTTAACACCGACTTTAGAGCTGGGTTTTTATTATGTTTTCTGAAAATAAGAAATTTCGAAAGATCTCGTGTAATACACTACTGGCCATATTAAATGGAACACACAAAATAAGTATGATATAATAAATATACGTTGAAAACTTTCTTGTATATGTATTTTATAAATAATTATTAATTGGGTTTTAAAAAATCATAAGTAAAACGCAACTAATAATAATGTTTTTTAAATTTATTATATAAAATGGTGTATTTGCGTTGGACAAATTTAATGGAACAAGTATAGATAGCAGAATTAATCACTAAATAATTTGACAATTGGGTGAAAATCAGACGTGTTTAGCTAACCCAAAATGTCTTTTTATTTATATGTGAATTTATTTATATTAATTATGCATCCTAAACAACTTATTAAAATTGTAAAAGACCTTTATGATCGACTTCTGAATTACAGAAAAGTGTCAGAAATTAGTGGCGTATCGTTATCAACAGTGCATAGATTTATCAACAAGGATGAATCTAAGGTGAAAAAAAGACTCCTAGACCAAAGCCTAAGCTCATTCAACAAGATGAACGACAAATTCAACGAGTTGTGCACAATTGCAGCGATGAGTTAAGGCGATGTACCAGTCGTGTATTCAAAATAAAGCTTATTTAAATTATGTCTCAACTAGGACAATTAAAAGGAAGCTTAATATATTTAATTTTAAATACAAAACCTTAACCAAACAGATTCAACGCACGCAAGGACATAAGGTAAAGCGATATAAGGCTTGTCGCACGTGGATTCAAGTTTGCATTGATTGGAAAACTGTTATATTCATCGATAAAAAGCGATTTTCCCTAGATGGTCCTGATAATTGGTCGACGTATGTTGATCCTGATTGCAAAAATGTAAGAGATAGATTGTGATGTGGGGGAGGCGGATACATGATCTGGGGTATGATGAGTTCAACCGGACTATTTTGGATTAAATTTTTGAAAGACAAAGTTAATTCTACTCAATACATTTATGTTCTCAAGGAAGCCAAGGCTATTCTTGATGAACAATTTGGTGATGAAAATTATGTATTTCAACAAAATAATTGCTCAATTCACAAATCTCGACAAACAACATGGCTAAAAAATTCCAATATTGAAGTCTTAGAATGGCCCACGAAGAGTCCCGATTTAAATATTATTGAGAACATATGGTCACACTTAAGTCAGAAAGTGTACGCTACAAAAGTTAAGTTTAATTCAAAAAATGAATTAAAATTTGCTATTGAAAAGGCAGTATCTGAAATAAATCATACAGGGTCAGAATATATTGATACTGTGTATATGTCCATTAACAAACGTCCACTTGACTGTTTTGAACGAAAAGGAGGTTTCATCAATTATTAAATAATAATGGTAGTGTAAAAATGTATTAAAAATAGCTTGTTCCAAAAAAATTGTCCACCTAAATTACATTAATTTCAATAATTTAAATTTAATTACTTAAGTTAAATATTTGAAGATGTTGTATTTTGAATATCATAATATACAAATATTATATACCAAGTTTGGCCAGAATCTATTCATTAGTTTTTGAATTATAACATGTTCCATTTTATTTGGCCAGCAGTGTACTAGCTGCAACAGCTTTATAACCCATTTACGTATAAAACTTTAAAAAAAAGTGACAAGGTGATTTATGGCAGAACTTTTAAAAAGATTAATTTTAGAGTCTGAGAATGTGAATTTGTGTTTACGAAAACGTAAAACTTTAGTCGGAATTGCTTTTGTAACGAATATATGTACGTACAAACACTAGAAAAAATATTAAAATTGTTTCGCAAAGAGAATAAAATTAAATAGAAATAATATATAGCTTCTATTTCGAAAACTTCAATAAATCGGTTCGTCAATGATAAAAGGTGGATGGAAATCTATTAGAAATAAATGACAGCAATTTTGCCACAAAATTCGGCAAGGAGTTTGATTTATGATGGGTATGTTTTTAAAAATTAAAGATTCAAACCCTTACAAACTTCGCAGTTCGACAAAAGTTTTCTAAAAAAATTCTTTTAGGCGTAGAGCTAAAAATTATGTTTGGCATAAACTCTTTTAGAAATATTTCGTAAAAAACTTATTTCAATTAAATTGGTTGCCATACTTTTGTTTTTGAGTTATTTAATTAAATTAAAACAATAATATTAATAAAGCGATAAAAAATTTTATATTTACTGGAAAGAAAAAAGGAAAATAAAGTTTAAGACGGAGCAGGAGTAAATCTGTCCATAAGAAAAACAATGTTAATTGCGCTCATGTTTCAGGGCCCAACGATAAGGAATTATGAAAATATTTTTTTACACGTAGAATGTTTAGGCAAATTTTTAGGGATATATACCTCGAACTAAAAGTACTAAAATTACAAAGATCAATCTTAATTGTTTTTTAACCATGCAGCGCCAGATTTTGTCTCTTGGAATAGTACGTTTACTGTATGTCTGTTTCTAGGGTGTTGATTACTTCTTAGTTTGACTGTACGTTTTTGAATTTAGCTTTTTAAATTAGTTTTTTTTTATGATGAAGATGCAACTACTCCAAATAGACCGATTTTCAAAATTCTAACGCGAGATATCCCTTCAAAATTGTCATACAATTACATTGGCGAAAATTTTTTAGAATATCTGGATAAATAAATAAGGAAACACGAACAAACTAAAAAAAAATATTTGATGACGATTTATTTGGATGATCGTGTTGGGGATATCCCAAGTAGTGAATCGTTGGAACGTACTTAAGGGGGCGATCCAAAACATTAGCGATTTTAACATGATGCGGTGAAATAATGAATTACTACAGCGCGGTTTAGTGCTAAGTTAAGTCTCTCAAAAAATAAGATAAATTTATCTTTTGGTTTCTAGGTGGCTCTCCCGCTTGTCAGAAGTTTTAGACAAACACGGGGCCTTGAATATGATAGTTGTATAGAGGTGCAATATATCGATTTTTACGATGTTTTGTAAAACGTTCAAAATACATAAGTTGCTGCAGATCTAGTTTTATCGGTCAAACTCGCATACCTTCGTCTATTTTCGACATGTAGTCTAGTATAGGAAACAGTTGATTACTTCCAATATTATTTCAAATGTTATACATATTCAGAGAATTTTCATGCGATTTCGATTGTTAGGTTTGGCGGAAAGCGCAAAGCAAGCGTCGGCGCGCAATTCAAAAACCAGTTTAAATTTAAGAACACATATTTATTATGTTATAAATCTTAATTAATGGGAATTGTTTTTTTTAATATTACAAAGTAACATAAATATGTGTATAAAATTGTAAAATACTTTTTACTTTTTTTTTAAAATGAAAGAATAATAATTATAGTATTGCGGAAGGGCGCTAATGATTAATTTTCTGTATTTCTTTTTATTTGTTCTGATGATATGTTTATTATTTTTAAATATAGTTTTCATTTTATATAATTTTATCATAAATAAATGTTGAAAATACTTTGATACTAATGTTTTTTAGTCCAATTATATTTAATAAAAAAAAATTTTCTATATAAATTTTTAAATCGTTTTATATATCGAAATTATTTATAATTATGGTTAAAAAATAACGAACAAAATTTTAAGCGCAGAAGAGTATTTTGTGGTAAAAATATACACCGTGATAAGGGGGTAAGAACGGAAAAAGTTAAATTTTGGAAATACTAAACATGCTTAGTATTTTCAAATTCTAGAACAATTGAAAATGATGGGGAATACAAAGTGAATACCTATTTAAATTGCATACCTTTAATAAATATTTTCTCAAAAGGACATATTTTTGCAGGGATCGACAATTTTGGAACAGATGATAACGAAATTTATTTTATTTTATTATCTATGTGTGCTGCCAGAAAATGTTTACCAAAATCGGCATACTTCAATTGCTTGATAGCCATTTAATAACAATTAATATCAAAAAAATAAAATATACGATAATTTCACAAGCTTTGCCGTTTGATTAATACAATTATTATTATTTTGAAAAACGGACGAAAGCTTCGAAGTTCGGCTGTTTTACGTTTTATTAATTTTTTTGTGTAAAACTCGTTGATTTATCAAAAATCCAAAATTATACTTTTTTAAAAACGGATGATTTCTAGCTCTAAAAAAATTCAACTTTACATCTTCAAAAAAATAAAATCAAAAACCTACAACCACTTCACAACATACTATAACGTTTATCAAAGTCTATTTGTATACGTGCTTTATTTTTTGGAAGATTGTGATCCCTACCATACCTTTTGGTGGCCCCCCTGAGGTTTAAAAACTTTGTTTTGTATAACATCTATACTAGGGTGCTTCGTTTTTAAACGATTTTTTTTAAATTTATGTCCCATTGAGAAAATATTGTTCTAAACAAAAAAATATATTTTCACATAATTTCAATCTTTAATTTTAATTGGTTATTAGTTAATATTAAAATTTTCACATTTATTTAATATGTATTTTTACAATTTTTTTTCAATTATCTATATATCTGCTGCATTTTAGGTAATTGTCGTGTTCTTTATGAAAAATTGTAGGAAAAATAACAATCTTTAAAAGTGCTTTATAGTTGGATCTGTCACTGGAATGGTTTCACGGCAAAAAAACTTAAAGATAATTTTAATCGATTTTTTCAATTTTTTCATAAACGGCTAAACTTATAGCAAAAAGATAAATGGCAATTTTGGAGGAAATTAAATTTTCTACAAAAAAGGTCTGCAGTCAAGAGTCGTGAAAAAATAATAAATAAACGGTTATTTGAAAATTTAATATGGAATTTTTAACCCGATAATACAAAAATATTTTAAATGTTTATACGTTGGAATGTATTTATCTTATAAACTAATCACTTTACAACTTAGACTTAGACTTAGACGGTGGGCACTTTAAAAATTTATATTTTCTTTACAAATTTCCGCAAAGAACAAGATAATTCTATAAAATGCAGGACAGATACAGATATATAAATTCACGTATTAAATGCATGGAAAAATTTTAAAATTAATTGGCGACCACTTAGAATTAAAATTAAAGATTGAAAATTGGAGAAAATTTCTTTTCTGTTCTAAAACAATATTTTGTCTGTGGATCGCAAAAATAATTGTTTAAAAACGAAGCACCCTAATACATATATTTCTTTTATGCTGGCTATTATTCAAAATGTTTATCTTTATAAATAATTAAAATTTGCAATAATTTTAGTATTGCAAAACGTTACGCACAAAAGTTTCATTAAAATCATTTAACTTATTATAAATGTAAAAATAACTAATATTAAAAATTGTTATTATAATATTGAGTTGAAAGGTGTGAAAATTATTTTTTAAATATTAACAGAATAAGAACAAGTTGCATTTATAGTTCAATATCGATCGATCCTGTGTATAACACTCTGTCTAATCGTAATTAGAAATATGCAATACACAACATTTCTAACATCAGGCACTAGAATGAAATGGTTTCATATTTTGTAGGGATTGATTTATATTTTCATAAAATATATTGAGTAATGAATGCATTGATATTATTACACCATTACGATGTTACGATTTTTATCGATTTGCGTTCAGCGTACCTGAAAAACATCTGGTCCGTGGGGCAACACCGCAAGGAATAGCTCTATTACGCAATCCTTACTAGTCCTAAACGATTTCTTGTATAAAAACCATACAAATATGTTTGTAATCATTACAGACCCTAAAATAAAATCTGAGTTTAATTTTTAATTATTATAGTCTTTTTTCTGATGTAATAACGCCATCCCAAGGCGCCATTACCCCACAACTTGAGGATATGAAGCAAATCCTTGAAATCTATATTTTTCTTCATCAGGCTCAAGATCTAAGAAATTTCTTTTACCTGATTTGGCCAATTTAAAGCCATTACTTAAGAGCAGGACATATGCAAGGCACATAATTAAATTTTCCTAAATAATAAATACACCTATCGCTTTTTCGTCAATGAAAATCACAGAAGTAATTCTCATTAGTCAAACATGTGGTGTCGGAATTTCCAGCACTTGAATGGTAAACAAAAATTTTCAAATATAACTGTTCAGCGCCATTACCATCTAACGCATAAGAGTCAAAGTTTTGGTTAGCGAAGACAACGAACCGCAATAAAAATTTCAACATAACCCTATCAAGAGAGATCATAAACAGTGCCTCGGCGTTTCTATTACCAAATTGTTATTAGACACTTTTGAAACACAATTTTTAATAATGTATACATAAAAAATGCCTCTAGAGCATATTACATTTCAAATTTGATAAAATTGCCTAGTTTTTGCACAATAACAGCCTAAACTATTATCTTTTTTGCCCCTTAAAACATTGTAATTTAAGTAGGTTTGCTTTTTTTTTTACATTTTTGTGCATAATGAACTATAATATCTTCTAGTCCAACCCTTTATTGGTCTATTTAATTTTTTTTACAACATTTTATATTGTTACTTAAAAATGGTAATCGAAATACAAAACATCTAAATTGTTATCGATATTAGGCAACCCATTTCTCTCGAATCGCCCCCTTAAATGCATTTCAAGCCAGGTAGTTTGTTAACAAAGCCCTTGTCAGTTTTACGTATACCCAGTTAATCTATACTCTATACATACATATAAATAAAATTGAAGTGTCTGTCTGTGATTTCAAAATAAAGACTTTTTCTTAAGCTCATATGGTTATTTGAATGTTAATAAAGCCTAAACACGAGTTTTTAAAATTTTTGTCTGTATGTCTGTCAGTTTGTCCGTCCGTATATCTCGGAAATGGCTGAACCGATTTTGACGAGACTTAAATTGACAGGCAGAGGACATTTCAAAAAGTAGCATGCTTTTTATTCCTGAAATATTTACTATTAAGAGGCCTCTTCGCTGTTTCGTAATTTTGTACTTGTTTTACTCCGTTATAAATCAATATTTTTTGATCGGGTTTTCACCAATTGATTAGTAGGGCCGTTGTCGATCCGGGTAAGTCATAGAAATTAATATATAATAAAAATTTGAATTTTCTTTTTGTTATTAAAATAATTTTTTGAAACATAATACCTTACCCGTAAGTATCTTATATTTTTAGTCGCATTGGCGCAAAATTTAATATTTTTTAACATTTAACAATTAATTAAATCCATTATGAAAATATTAGAAAATAATTGCCAGCAAGTGCTGCCCGGTGGTGGATAAAGCTGTAAGCTTGCGTGAAATAAGCATTTGACAACATCGTCAAGAATTTAGGCTTGGACGTAAGATAGATTCTGAATAAGCACATATCTGACCAGCTTCGCGAAATAGCGTTTAATTTACTCTGCTATAATCCAGTAGTGTTTCATAGGGTTTTCACCAATAAATTAATTAGCCTTTTGTTCATATGTGAAATTAATAGAAAGTAATTTATAACACAATTTTTAGTTTTCTTTGTTATTAAAGTACTACTTGAAACTCTTATTATTTGAATAATACCACAATCAATCAATATTTTCTTATGGAGTTTAATAATAACTTATTATGTGAAATTCATGAAAAGAAACTTATGAATAAAAATACTCCTTTTTTTATTATTAAACTTTGTGTTGTTACACTTTTACAAAATAATAAATATGTATCTATAAATAGCCTTTTACGTTACATGTTTAATATAGTATATTATTACTTCCGCTTTTATACCTATATACAAATCTTCTATTACACATGGATATGAGTGCGAAGATAATCATCTTTCCTGTAAAAACTGTAAATATGTTTATATGGGAACTTCGTTTTAAAAAAAAATTTTGCTGTTCACAAACAAAATAATAATAATAATAAACATCGAAAAATAAATTTCAGTCCTGAATTTTAATTCTAAGTAATCGCTAGTCGATTTTAAAATTTTTCCATTTATTTAACATGTAAATTTTCCGTTTTTTTCAATTATCT
>JARFIZ010000257.1:0-36213 GCA_036325965.1 Sinopyrophorus schimmeli
TGGGTCTCCCAAAAGGCGTTATGCCTGGGCAATGATTGTAAAATGTAATTACATGAAAACGGGAGCAGTAAACAATGCAACATTTTTAATTGTTCCCATCAACATATCTTAGAGTTTCAAATTCCAAAAGGGGATAAATGTATATTCGTTCGAAAGCCAAAAAGATAGCGCTCCTTACTGTATTTTTTAAAAAACCATTCCTCCGAACATTCGCTGCTCAGGAGCCCTAAAAGGTTTTAGCGGAAACGCGAAAACAGGGGTAGCTTTGAAGCAGCATACCGGTTTAGGGGTTGCAGATAGACCCCAACATAAAGCGAACGAAAGTGTCATCAGGTGTTGTAGATTCACGTAAAAAAAAGTTTTTGTAAATCGCTTCAGCGGTTCTCGAGATATTAGATTAATAAGAAAAAATTGACGGCTCGCGCACGAGTTTTGAAAATTTGACGTTTCATCTGACAGATAAAAGAAATTTATTATAATTAATTATTTTAATGTACCTTTGATTGCTAATATCTACGAAACTAATAACAATAGAAATGTGGGGTTTGCGCAGATAGAAAAGCGGTCTTTCGAGATGCCAATAGTCATCTTTGAGGACACCGGCGCCAGGAATCCTCCTACACTTTTAAAAGCGACCGTTACGATATGAAACACAACCTTGAGAGGAATTCACGAAATACAACATATTTGAATAATTCTTCCCATCGTCATTTCTAAGACTTGGCATTTTCAAAAGGAGTTAAATTTATATTTGCTGGAAAGCCCGAAGAAGAGCGGTTCTTACTGTTCATTTTGCAAAATTTTTCGTTTAGAGGTTCGACCCTCAGGACTCCCTAAAAAATTGGGCGGAATTCCTAACGTAGAGGTGTTTAATGCGGCATACAAGTTTGTGGGGTTAAAATACACCCCAACATAAAGCGAACAAAAGTGTCATCAGGTCTTGCAGATTCAGATAAAAAAAAGTTTTTGTAAATCGGTTTAGCTGTTCTCGAGATATTCGATTTTAAAGGAATTGACGGATCGCCCCCGCGTTTATGAAATTTTCTAAATTTGACGTTGAACTGCCAGATGAATGAAATTAATTCTAATTATACAAAGCAATTTATTTATGCGGTTTTTAATATTAAACTATTAGAATACTTACTAGAAAACGTTACTAAATATCAAATTTTTATAAATTAGTTTTAACAAATTTGATTACAAAGTGCATTAATCATTAATTTTTGCAGTTTCGTACATATTTATTTAAATTAGCGCCTTCGATCGCTTACTTGCAATTTTAAAACGTCGATTTACATTTTTTACTATCACTACAAATAATTATTTATTTCTTTTAAATTATGTATTAAAAATACTCTCCAATAATGACTAACAAGAAGTTTTCTTCTTGAACAGACGTTTTTCTTAATGAAGGTATTGTTTCTTACCGTCTTTAACCGTTATGAAACAAAAAATATGTTTAAATTCGAATTTAAGGCATTATGGGTTGGAAATATAAATTTTTGAAACGCGCAAAACACCGGGAGCTTTGCAAAAATTTTAAAAAGCGGGCTTTTTTCGGTAATTTTTGATTACTAATATTTCCGAAATTAAGAGATAAACGGGCAGATTTGCGCAAACAGAGCGGCTTTTGAAATCTTAAATAATAATATTGTTTAATTAAAAAATTATATTTTTGCGTTAATTGAAAAAAGAGTTATAAAAATTGATTTGATTCTATATCAATTTCCTCATTTGATAAAACATTTTGCAAAAGTTGGTTGCATATTGAGAGATAAAACCAAATAAATTGCACGGTAGTATTATTAATAAAAGTAATATTAATTAGTTAGAATTTTAAAAATTAAAATTATGTTACGAGACGCGTAAACGAATCCAAAAATGCAGCAAAATCGCAAAGGGATTGTGCCTAGAAGATAGCCGCGAAGCGGCAAATAAGTTCACATTGAATGACAATGAATATATGCTAACAATAAAAATGCAGCAAAATCGCGAAGCGATTTTGCCTAGACCAGAGGTCGGCAACCTGCGGCTCGTGGGCAACATGCGGCTCTTTAATTCCTCGGATGCGGCTCTTTCACACTGTGGGTTAATTTAAAAAATTAGAGAAAGCACAATTCCATCATTGAAATTTGGTGAAAAAAAATCATATTTATGGCTCTTTGAATAAATTTTAATTGTGTATTGTCTATATTTGGCTTTTTTGAATTACAAGGTTTCCGACCACTTTCCTAGACGTTAGCCGCGAAGCGGCAAACAAGTTCACATTGAATGACAATAAATCGATGCTAACAATAAAAATGCAGCAAAATAGCGAAGCGATTTTGCCTAGACCAGGGATCGTCAACCTGCGGCTCGCGCGCCACATGCGGCTCTTTAATTCCTCGGATGCGGCTCTTTCACACTGTGGGTTAATTTGAAAAAATTAGAGAAAGCACAATTCCATCATTGAAATTTGGTGCAAAAAAAATCTTATTTATGACTCGAAGCGGCAAATAAGGTTACATTGTATGACAATGAATATATGCTAACAATAAAAATGAAACAAAACACAATCGATTTTGCCTAGAAGTTAGCCGCGTAGCGGCAAACAAGTTCACATTGAATGACAATGAATCAACGCTAACAATAAAAATAGAGCAAAATCGCAAAGCGATTTTGTCTGGAACTTAGCCGCGAAGCGGCAAAAAGTTCACATTGAGCGACAATGAATCAATGCTAACAATAAAAATGCAGCAAAATCGCAAAGCGATTTTGCCTAGAAGTAGGCCGCGAAGCGGCAAACAAGTTCACATCGAATGACAATGAATCAATGCTAACAATAATTTTTTTTTCATCTACTTTTATATACACACTGCCAAAACCTTCACACCAATACCTTGACTAACAACCCCATCAAAACTAATTTTTATACTGCCCCGCAGGATTTTAGGTAGCCAGTAAATATTCGTAACATTCCAACGTAGTACTGAACTTTAACAAGAATCAAAATGTTAACAAACACTGGCAGATTTTGAATTTTTCTAGGAGCCGAAGGCCTTAAACGCGATAGCGTTTAGCAAAATCGCGAACGCGATTTTGCCTAGAAGTGAGCCGCGAAGCGGCAAACTTCTAGTTGTTTTTTTTATTAATATAAAGAAATAAAGAACTATTATTTTCCGTAATTCGGACTTTTCCCCGTAAATAAAAGTTATTTTAATCAATTACTGAAAAACCGTTAAGAAAATATTGATGAATGGTCGAATTATTCAAATACCGTTTACATGTATTAATTTCTGCTCTAGTAGAACTTTATTTTGTAAATGAAGGCAGCGTGATACGCGTGAATACAACGTTGCCACATAGTGTTATTGCTTTTTAATAAAATATGTACGTCGCTTGACCAGTGGATATCTCTACATTCGTCAATGTCATCCATATTATAGAATAGTGTCTGAGCTAGATCGGCGCGTTTGCGTTTGTGTAGGGATAGGTATAGCTCCCAGCAAAGACGTAAGGTGACTGTTTGTTTACGTCGGAAAAAGTCACGTGCAAGAAAGGCCTCTTAAAATTAAATGTTAAGTTTTGGATTTTAAATTCATTGTATTGTAATTCTTGTTAATTGCAGCTAATGCTTTCTCTCTTAAGGTTGTTCCTATGACCAGATGTTGGTTGTAAATCTTATGAAACTTTTATAATCCGTAACGAATCCTACCTTGTAAATATTGGCTTCACCCAAAACCCCTAATTTCGACATTACAAGATGTTATAATTTATGATAGTGCTTTTAGTACAATTTATTTTTTCGTTGAATTATTTTGTGAACATTGCAGAAATTTGTTGTAGCTTGCTACAGTGTTATTTGTTTGTTTAGTGGCTTATTTTTGATTACTGTAAATGTACGTAATTCTAACATAAGACTTGAGAACAATGAATCGTATCGTACAAAAGTTGGCTTTTAAAATTATTACAGAATCGTAAAAAAACGCTTTTTTTCTGTGCAAATCTAACCGCTTAACTCTTTTAGTTTCGGAGGCCAATGTTCAGAACTAGAGCGGATTTTAGATATTGTTTGAAATTGGGGGGTTTTGAAAAACAAAAAGTATATCACCAAGGAGAGAAAAAACAATTTAAGTATATATAGTGTTTTACGAAAAAATCAGAAACCAGTCAGTCATAACGTCCCTTATAAAGAATTTACCTTTGTGTTAAAATTTACCTTTTTGTTAAAACCAAAATAAAAATAGTAATTAAACGTTAAATCGTTTAATTACCTTTGCCACTAAAAGAAATTGGCTTTAAGTGGCAAAACAGCCAAAATTATTCAAAAAAGCATGTTTTTAAAAATTTTTTGAATAACTCTCGGGTCTTTGCCCTTTTCAAAATATCTGTTTTCCTACGCAAAGGAATCTGTTTCATTCGAATTTAAAAATTCTTTTTTTTGTTGCGTATTTGTTACAATAATAGAAGAAACGATAACATTCTTTAAAAGTAACCTCTGTTCAAATAAAAAACCCTTTGTAACCCACTATTGAAGAGTATTTTACATAGATAGTAATTCAAAATAAATACCTAATTGTTTGTAATAATGTTAGAAAATGTAAATTGATGTTTTAAAGTTCCACATAAGCGATTGGAGGCGCTAATTTAAATTTATATGTATGGAACTGCGAAATTTACAGATTAATTATTTTTTTACACGTTGTAATCAATTTTTTAAAAGTAATTCACAAAAACCAGATTTATAGAAACATTTTTTTAATAAAAATAATTTTTTTAACATAATACCCGAGCGAACTCAGGCGGGCCAGCTAGTCTTAAAATAATTTTAGTTATTTTGATAATTTAAAGCTAGGTATAAGATCAAAATTTCAATAGTAAAACCAGTTTGATCTATTTGTATTGTTCATAAAATAAAACGGTCATGTGTTTAATAAAACAGACATATTAGTACAGACAAAATCATCACAAAATAATTTTAATACATTTACTTATACCTATGTAGAAATATGTCCAGCCTATTTAAAAATAAAGTAATGCAAAAGTAATATTTACGTTTGCATTGAGTTAAAAAAATTAAATAATATAACGAATTTTTAATACAACACTGAAACGTAAATCCGCAAGTTCTTCAATTAAAAGACAAAATTGTTGGTTAAAGAATTTACAATAACTAATTTACTAAAAAAGGTTATTCAAAATCCAACTAACTATAGATAAATATGAACTTTTTTTAAAACCATGTCAAACTTGAACAAAAATAAAAATAATTACAACAGGTCTTATCAATAGACCGACCATTTTGGAGGTTAATTTATTACTAACGAACAAGTTTTTGAAAATGCTCATTTAAAAAAAAATATATTTTCTTTTTACATTGTTTATTTCAATCCGAATTGAGAATTATTCTTTCCAAAAAAAAAACGTGTTATAAGTAACAATTTTTTTTTCGTACACGCCTTACAAGTTATATTCTTTAGCGTAACAAAGTTAAATATAACGACGTGTAAAAATTAATTTTAATAAATTCAATAAATACGAGGATGTGCGCATTCGAGCGAAAAGTGGCACATTTCCGAGCGAGGGAAGCAAATGAAGCGCGACGGGGAGCGGCGCGTTTCATTTTCCCGAGATCGGAATGTGCCACTTTAAGCTCGAATGCGCACACTCGGTTTTAAGCATGGTTCACATTAATGAATTTACTTTCTTGAATGAACATTTTGAACTGTCGAATTTTTTTTAGGTGTGCGTGTGAAACATCCGTTTCTTGCTAATATTTGACACTCAATTTACTTTCTTAGACGGCTAACTTCATACTGTCGAATTTTCGTTACCTGTGGGCGCGCAACTTCCGTTGCCTGCTAAAATTTTACTCTCGAGGCGCCAAGAGAGGTATAACTTCAAAAGGTGTTGGTTTGAAAGCAGAATTCTTTAATTTTCTTTTAGAAAACAGTCATATTTTTACAATAAAATTTAATGAAAGAGTATATTATGAATATCTGGAGTTAAACTACCTGCAAAAGGGGAATCCAGACAACGGTTCGTCAAAGTGAAAAAAGTTTTAGACTCAATCCCCTCGGTTAAAAATTTTTACTCCTGCTCCGCCTTAATAAAAGAATAAACTTTCTTTACTAAAATAACTCGAACAAATATATAACAAGAACTACGTTAACTGGAAGAATTAAAAGAATAAAGCACGATAAAGTGTTGATACTAATCCCTTTTCAGTAGAAAAAACAATAACTGGAGCGTTTTATCGGAGTTTCCAATTTGATCTTGTAAACTGATCGAACGTAGACGAAATTCGTCAAACAAGACGTGATTGGAAACCTATTCGACAACTTATTGAATTTAAGCAATCAACTCTATTCAAAGACGGGTTTGCAATTACAAAAACTACAAACTAGGGGACCTGTGCACATCCCAGTGATAAGCACACGGGTATACCTCAACTTCGCCTTCACGTATCGATCACAGAGTGTCATTCATTATGAATTCAAGAGCAGCTGGTCAGATATTGTGCGGTTACCCATTTCAATTACAGGAAATACAGTGACTTGTTTAGCAGCCATTTCTCAATCCTCTGTTCGCTAGATCGTATTGCAAGATAATTAATTCAATTTTGTAGTTTATAACACCAGATGCGGCTCCACACAACTTATTTCTTTTAGTAGAGGTTTTCCGAATTTACCTTGTTTCCGCATAATCATGGCTTTGCCAAAAAATGTACAACAAACTGCTGAATCTGTCCCTAATGTGCTTCATGACTTGTTTAAATTAATATTCTAATTAATTTCAACCAAAATCAATCCAATTTAAATTTGTGAACTTGCAAAATAATTTAAACCAAAAACGTATAATTCAATAAAATGTATGTTGCATTTTTTGTTTTTTAAATTTAATACATGTGTACATAAAAGTGTGGCTTTACATGTCATTAAAATTCAACGAGAAAGAAATTGTTGTCAGTAGATTTCTCCTGATTTGAACGATGTTACCAAATATTCACCCATGTATGCATTTATAAAGGAAGGAAAAGCGAAATACCATTTCCACCATTTTTAGTACACATCTCGACTTTGCAGATAAGATATAAAATATTTAGATGTCTCCAGCGTATTAGAACGTGATCTGATTTAGTCATATCGAAAAAAATCTTTATGCTGCCAATATACCTTCAAAAATTCGGTCACGTTGGCAAATGTCCAGCTTAAGAAAGTATCACGATAAAAAATGGATGCTTAAAAGGCTTTCATAACTTATATTTGTTTAGTTTCTTCAATCAACACTGGAATATTTATATGCCAAAATTTTTATACGTAAAAAAATGCCTTATAATTTTAAGTTTTAATTTCCATGCTTATCTTTCATTCTAGATAAAAACATACTTTTGTGAATGCATTTTTAATCAGATTTTTTCTCCTAAATTTAAGAAATAATTTAGAAATATTTATTTCAGATTTACAGGGTGACACTTGGAAAACAGATCATTTTTAAATAACTAGTATATATCTGTAATTAACAATAGATGACTGTGGTTCATAACATTCGTCTTGACATATTCTACCATTTAATGTACAATGGAGCAGTGGACAATACAGCATCGCATCTTCGCGTATGATACGTTTATTTTAAATGGTCAGTCTGTTATTGTAACACAGCGGATATTTCGTCGTCATTTTAATATCAGTCAGTATGACCAAATTGCAACTCGCAATACGATCTTGCAGTGGGTTGAAAGCTTCAGAGGAATAGGAAACATTGCCAAGAAAAAGCCAGCAGGAGCTGTAAAAAGTGTGAAGACACCAGAAAACATGGGCAGAGTGAGAAAGGCTACCATTAGGAGCTTGATTTCGCGTTTCGGTGAAGTGCCCTGGCCTCCAAGATCGCCTGATTTGTCTTCAGGGTGATTTTTCCCTATGCGGGTATTTAAAAAAACGTGTTTATGTTCACAAAACCCGTACAGAAGAAGTTTATTTGATTTAACAAGACTTGTTTGCAAAAGTTATGGATACTTTCCGGCACAGACTTAAAGCGTGCATCCAAAAGGATGGTTGCCACCTTAGTGATATAATTTTTCAAAATTAATTATCTTAAACCAAAATGTTGTGAAAACCTTTATCTGCCTTTATATTTTTCTGTGATTATATACGACTTCGGCACCGTGCCGTCGCATTCTTCCAAACTTGCACCTTTGTCACCTGTGTACGGCCATGATTTAAATTAGGTAGTTTAAAAGATTGAATTTATAAACCACACAACCACAATAAAAAATCGTCTGAGTGAAAACAGCGTTAGAAATACTTACATCTATATACCTATAGTGCCTACAACTAATAAAAATATCTACAAAATTAATGCATGTTCATTACAAGTTCATTTAATTGGAACATATTTATTCTGGCTGCGCTTTTAATGTATTTAATACGACTATTCATAAGGGTAGTGGATTTCAAAAACCGTGATTGGGCATAATTTAATATGTTTGTTTTAATGCAACATTTCTGAAAAATCCCAACGTATGTTCTCAGATCCCCAAACAAAACTAACTAAAACATATCTCTTCACTTCAGAATTAGGCAAAACTTGTGTGAAATTCTGGCCTATATTGAATGATTAGTGTTTAAATCATTTTAGCCTTTATATGTAAGTATTATTTGTACGTTGTATAACTATTTTTGAACATAATGTCATCTTAATATATATTTATTGATACTCAATTTATTAAATAGCCTAATTACGACTTGTGTATTTTGTAGCAATACTCGGAGCAATTTTATTCGTTGTTTTGTAAACAAGCCCGTTAACGATATGAATATTGCTGAACATTTCATACACAAAAACATATTTTTGTCCTTTTGCATTATATTATCACAAAGCGTACTTCAATTGCAAATAATTATTTTTTATTCACTGATAACTTGAGTCACTTATGGCTAAGTGCTCGTTTTTATTCACATATAATGTATATTAAATATTAAAAACAACTAATGCAATTTTATTTATAAGCTATTAAAGACTTATTCAATGCTTTGTTGATGTCTTCTGAGTTTCCTCAACAATAAGAGTATTCCTTTGTTCTGTCTATTCTAAAGGTCAAGACACCAAGATCGTTTGATGACTATAGGCCAATATCAATTCTTTGTCCACTATCCAAGGTTCTGGAGCGATGTGTACGTGATCAAGTGATTCACTACATATCCGCAAATGGCCAACTGAATTTTAGGAAGGCTTAAGTACGCAAACTCCATTACTTCGTTTGCGTGATTATTTGGGCATTGACAATCGGATGGTTAATATTGCTATATTCATTTATTTTACATAAGCGTTTTTTAACTCCGCCTGTGACACTTGGTAGGTGGATTGAGTAGCTTTCTGAGTGTCACTGCCGGATCCAAGCCCGGGTAAAGGAGGAAGGTTGGCGGAACGGGTTAGCAGCCTACCAGCAGTAAAAAACTAATTAATGCTCGAAGGACCAAAAAGGCCTCGGCAACAGGACGGAACCCACGGACAACCGACACGGCGAGAACACGGAAAAAAGGAGTATGGAGATTATAACCTCGTGGACCAATAAAGATGAAGAAATCATAATGGAAATGAATAAACACAAAATCGATATGTGTGCCCTCTCAGAAATGAAGAAAAAAAGAAAAGGAAAAAGAAAATACCAAAATTACATTCTAATGTACAATGGAAAAAAAAGACGAAAGAGCTCAAGCAGGAGTAGGTTTATTAATACACGAGAAATTTGAACAACACATAGAAGAAATTATGTACATAAATGACAAGCTGCTACTTACAACGCTCAAACTCAATAAAGATAAAATACATGTGCTGTGTATTTACGCATCAGATGTAAACAAACCCAGACAAGAAAGAGAGACATTCTACGCCCATCTACAGACACCAGTGAATGAAAAGATCTTTGTAGTGGGGGACTTCAACGGAAGGATTAGAAATAACAGTATACAAGGAGTAATGCAGAAATTCAATGAAGATACCCTAAACGGGAGTGGCGAAAGGCTAATCTCGTTCTGTGTACAAAACGAATTACGCGTCAATAACACTTACTTTGATCACAAGATGCAATACAAAAACACATGATCGAATTCCCATGAACAAAAGTCTGTTGAAGACTATATCACAAACAAAAGCGTACAACCCAGCCAAATTATTGATGTGAGAGTACTGATTTCGGCCAATGTAGGAACAGACCATAACAGATTATGGACCAGAGTCTTATATAAATTCCGTAGCAACGTTATACTAAGGAAAGAAAAGCCACCACAGTCGGCTACAAAATTGAATATCGAATCACTAGTCAACGAAAACACCCAATAATTATATAAACGAAGGCTGGCAGAGAAAATAGAACTAAATACAATAACAGAAGACGACAACACGAAAAAAACTAAGCAACAACATAATAAATAGCATTAAAGAAGCGGTCGGCACCAGAAACATCAATATCAACAGCAAACTTAACACCAAACCGTGGTTAGCGGAAGAAATTAAAACTCTAGCCAAAGAAAAACGGATAGCATACAGAAATAATCAAACAATAGAAGAATATGCTAAGTACCGAATAATAAGGAATGCGACGAATAACAAAATAGCAGCTGCAAAAAGAGGGTACTGGGCAAACTTCACGGAAAGGACGTTTAATATACATTTAGTATATCAATATATAACATCAACATAGATATAACCTACAAATCTTATCACTCGTACTATCAAATATTTAAATAATTTATTTTACTTTTTTTATTAATTTTATTGAAACAAACAAATGAGCAAGTATTTTAATAATTTTGTAACTAACTTCACTACCTCTGTTTACAATGTACAACTTATTTGTGCATGCGTGACAACTGATACGAATTTCATATCATTGTGGTACTATCTGAAACTAAACTAGTAATATTAGTTTTGTCTCACATCAGTTGTGATACTACTCTGACATCAGCATTATTGCCGTGTAATGATATAAATAGAAACTAAATGTAAGGTAATACATGTGATTTCATTAAGTGTTTAAGGCCAAAGTGTAAAATAATTATACTGTCTATAAATAGTTATATATAAATACTGATTTTGTTTAAGTTGATATGCGAATAAAAATCTTATCCAACTTTTCTCAATTTGATATAGTATTAAGGGCTTATAATTTTCTGGTTCTGAAAGCGTGGTATTTTATTCACACGCTACGTATAGCGAACATCCGTTAACATCTCAAATCAAAGATTACTTAGTTCCTTTTTGTTATTTAATATCGTTAGACACGTGATGATGTAATGAACCAACCAAGAAGTATACGTTATCACGCAAAATATTGAATTATGTACGTTCATAAAATGCATGTTAAAGTTTAGAGCGAAGGGTGAATTTTATTAGAAATCAATTAAACTGGAAGCTATTTAGTTAGAATACTCGAAGGCGTGTTTCCAAAATATGGAATTAATGTTGCTTGACAGTTGCAGAATTTAAAGCTTCAATGAGAAGAAGATTAGATGCTAAAGCGTACGCGAGAACTGGAAACAATACTCAAAGAGGATTTGTGCTAAATTTGAAATAGCTGGTATAATATAATTTGAACTTTACTTACATCAAAGACTACACCAGAAATAATTTTATAATATTTCATACTCATATTTTACATAAATTTAATTATAATTTTAATTGTTGGTAAATAGACGCGATATTATTGAACATAATAATTTTCATTGAAATATCTTTAATTAGAATTCGTAGTGAATAGAAAGTTTTTCAGATAAAAAACAAATACATATTTCAACTTCAAATCCGAGAACTTCAATAGCTTTCAACATTTCTAACAATGTGGATATATCATAAACAAAAAGAGAATAGGGGATATTCTAACAATGATACTTCCAAAACAGATTATTAATTCAAGAAAATTAATACCAGTATTTATTGAAGTAAATCAGTAAGTGGCATTAAAATGAATAATAATTGACTGAAAATTAATTGAAAATAGTTTCAATTACGAGAGTTAATTATGAGGACTATTTTCATAAATTTGTTTTTTAAGCGCATATAAAATTAATTGGGAGAAATAAATGGCAACGTAAATATAACAGAAATAAATACAAGGGTTGCGTCAAATGAAGCAGATTGTAAATTTCGTGGCTGGTTGATTTGAATCATGCTTGAGCACCATTCCGTAACCTTGACGGACAATATTTTAAAGGAGCATTGCAGATTTTCTTGATATTTATTGCTTTAATTTTACGCTAGATGTCACTTTTCTAATAGTATAAGAGGGTCTTCTGTAAGCTTCTACAATGAACTAGCCTTTTTCTTATTCTGAAAGTATCCTGTATTTTTTATTAAAATTTATTTTAAAGATAGTTTCCTTCCTGAAATCAATGGTTATAACACAAATTAGAATTTTCCAGTAGCGTTTCTAACAAATCTCTACTAATATATAAATGCGAGTGTGTTTGTTGGTTTATCTTTCTTTCACGCAGAAACGGAGCAACGGATCGATGTGATTTTTGGCATCGAGATAGTTTATGGACAGGAGAGTGCGATAGGCTACTTTTTATCCCGGAAAAATGCACGGTTCCGGAGGGATTCAATTTAGCAGACGGTAGTGAAGCCGCAGGTTAAAGCTGTCAACGTGAGGCATCCTCAACATTTATGGACGTACGTCAAACTTATTCACGTTACTTAGCAATAACTTATCTACTATTATTAAAACATTGTTAAAGTAAAAAATAAGTGACATTTCTATTATAACCAATAATTATAAATGTCAAAAAATTGAAAATTAGTACTTCAGGCAATACATGTGATAATGATGATTCAGAGGAAATATCAAGGAATTTCGAACCTGGTATGATAAAAAATCGTATACGCACGTAAAGAAGAAAGTACGACATTACAATCCGTGTGATATTGTCTCCCGAGCTGAAGGCAAAAGTGACAAAAATTGTGTACTTCCAGTAGGGTTCAGACTTTGCCGAAATGTGTAACAAAAAGCTATTTATGGCTTTCTTCTTCCCTTTAGTTACATAATCATTAATGTTTCAAAAATTCGATAATTTTTTACTCTCACATAAAAATGTAGCAGAATAGGTACTTTGAAATAAAAATTCTGCCCAAATCCCAGCCCTTAATTCCAATTTTAACATGTCCCGCATTGAACTTAAGATTTCCCATTTAAATAACATAGAAAACTGGTTTGTTATCACTATTCACTCTCGCAAACTACGTAATAATTTTTTTTCTAGAAAATTAAAAATGATCCTTTATCAGCATTGATATCTCGACAAAAAACTCATTGAGTCAAATTTCTATTGTTAATATTTTATGTATGGTAGTAAAGATCTTACAAAGTCTAAATTCGTTGAAATTTTTGATTTTTTCCATTTAAAAGTCAAACTATTTTAGTTAAGTCGTAAAGTTAAACTACAAATTTTTAGTTCATTTAATGCACTACAAAATAGTTGCAAATAAGTTTGTTGTATTATTAATAATTAGAAAGTTATAGACTCATCAAGTCTTATGTTTTTGATTTTTTAATTATGAGATATAACCTACCCGTGAAAAAAATATTTTTATACAATTTTATAATAATAAAATTTTTTGTAGAGAATTTAATGCTGATAAAAAATTATAAATTAATTTTATGGAAAAAAAATGACTACAGTTTGCGATAGAAAAAAATGTTTAAAAAATCATTTTCCCATGTTATTTAAATGCGAAATCTTGAAATTTGATGAGAAACCTCTTAAAATTGGTATTAAAGGCTGGAATTTGAACAGAACTTTTATTTTGATGTATTCTGCCGTATTTTCATGTGAGAGTGAAAGAAAATATCGATTTTTTTTAGAACACCCTAATAATTATACTAATATTTTAACTGCGAAAATGTGTTTGTTAGTTTGTCAGTTTGTTCTTTGTTCATGAAGCAACGGATCATTGTGTTTTTTGCATTGATATAATTTATGGGCGGGAGAGTGATATAAACGACTTTTTATCCCAGAAAAATGCATGTTCCTGCGGGATTCAAACTTAATCCACGTGAGCGAAGCCGCGGGTAAAAGCTGGTACGATATAAAGCAGAGCTTGGCGAATTGTCTATGGTATGCGTATTAATCTTTATCAGTAGAAGTTAAATAATTTTATCAGTTCGCATTTTTTTTTTCATAAAGGTTAAGACGTCTAATATTAATAGTGAAAAACTGCAGTAGTAGGGCTTATAATTAATTAATATCTATTCAACTATAACTGTTTGTCATTATACTTGCAATTAGAGAGTTGGTAAAAAATATAATAAATAATTTTGCTAGGGCAATTTAGTCGGATACATTGTTACTTATCCGTTCACTGTTAAAAATTTCTATTGTAATTTCAACAAAACCTGCGTAGAAAGTTTTTTTTCAAAGCCGTTTTGCAATAATAAATCTGGTATTGTAATTTTACAAAACATTTTTACTGTATTTGTTTTGGAAAATTGTAAAAACTTCCATGGCAATTTTACTATACAACTTGTCCCAACTTAGTTTGGGAATATACAAAATATTTGTTTACAATATTACTCACAATAAGCATTTATCGTAAATTTGTTCATTATTAAACTTTTTCGTAATTTTTTTTGAATTTATTATGTAATAGTTCTTAGATTGATTGGCAGAAGTGTAATCAAAAACAGTTACAATGAAAAAAAAAATTACAAAGAAAAGTAAATGAACGTAGACATAAATGTATAGCACAAATACGAAAATCATTTTATATAAAGTCGTGGTGGATGTAAGTGGCGACTTATATCCAACCGTCATCTAGTGGTAGCGTGTTTAAGAAACATTGGAGACGAGGCGCGTAGCATTAACTATCGTTGGTGTCGGAAATCGGGTTAGTGTTAGTGACAGTGCTAGTGCCCATCGTCGATTCTGGTAAGTGTTTTAATTTTAAGTAGATAATCTTTTATCAATATTCTATGTCACGTTGATTTTACAATTACATTCTAATAAACACAGAAATTTCCAGTATATTCATATGAGTTGAGTGGTTTGCTTTAAAAATGTAAAATTTATTTATAAAAATAAAAAATGGGTCGATATTTGGCGACTTTACTCAATTCATTAGGACTGTATTGTTTTAAGCAATAAAGAGCTAAAAACTCAAAATTTTGCACATCATCTTTATTTATATTTTTACGTAGTACCTATAACACATTCTTTGTCCTAATTACGAAATTGGTGCGGAATTTAAAAATATTTCATGCCGAAATATTTAACCTACAAATGCAGCACTTTTAAAGTATAAAATCGTCCGACACGGTACAACAGAACATAGTTTTAAGAATAGTTATAAGATAGATGTAAGAAATAATGTCGAGATGTAGTAATAGTTGTATTCTAAATTGTAATAATTAGTTTTAAGTCTTAATAATAAATTATAGAATTAAGAAATCGTAACTATACAATATCTAAAAATTGCATGAGTTTAGAATTTTCTGTTAAAAATTTTCATTTTTCTTGCATAAGATTAAATACACCTTCTTTAAACAAATTTTCTATCATTGCTTTATTTTGTACCGAGAATTACATTTTTAAAGCTGTACAACATTTTTTTCTGCAGCAGTGCATTCACGTATTTGTTTAGTTTGGAGAAACGGCTTAGTTCCAATGCACTATGCAAATATAACACTTAACTTTTTGTTATCGGTTATATTCGCAACTGTTTTGTACTTAAACAGTAATTGTAACATTAAAGGACAAAGCAACTCTAGCGATTTATATTAATTAGGCGTTTCTAGCGGGTTTGGGTTGTGCTGTTAAATTACATTAATTGCGAGTAAAATTTGACATCTTTAAATATCGCAGAACCGTCCTATAATGGCTGTTATTAAACTTCCCTTAATTTTATATTAAAAGATCTCTTTATTGTTGTTGAAAAACTTTAAAATTTATTATGAATCAACAATTTAATCTTTTTAATTAGTTTATCTACGCAAGCAAGTTATATCTTATTTTGTGAAACATAATAATTCTGCGCAATTTATTAGCTTTGATAAATTATAGCTCTAATTGAGTTTATTTAAAATTTAATGATATACAGAGTGGTTTCAACTGAAGGATGAAAGTATTAAGGGGGCGATCCGAGAGAAATGGGTTGCCTAATATCGATAACAATTTAGATGTTTTGTATTTCGATTACCATTTTTAAGTAACAATATAAAATGTTGTAAAAAAAATTAAATAGACCAATAAAGGGTTGGACTAGAAGATATTATAGTTCATTATGCACAAAAATGTAAAAAAAAGCAAACCTACTTAAATTACAATGTTTTAAGGGGCAAAAAAGATAATAGTTTAGGCTGTTATTGTGCAAAAACTAGGCAATTTTATCAAATTTGAAATGTAATATGCTCTAGAGGCATCTTTTATGTATACATTATTAAAAAATTGTGTTTCAAAAGTGTCTAATAACAATTTGGTAATAGAAACGCCGAGGCACTGTTTATGATCTCTCTTGATAGGGTTATGTTGAAATTTTTATTGCGGTTCGTTGTCTTCGCTAACCAAAACTTTGACTCTTATGCGTTAGATGGTAATAGCGCTGAACAGTTATATTTGAAAATTTTTGTTTACCATTCAAGTGCTGGAAATTCCGACACCACATGTTTGACTAATGAGAATTACTTCTGTGATTTTCATTGACGAAAAAGCGATAGGTGTATTTATTATTTAGGAAAATTTAATTATGTGCCTTGCATATGTCCTGCTCTTAAGTAATGGCTTTAAATTGGCCAAATCAGGTAAAAGAAATTTCTTAGATCTTGAGCCTGATGAAGAAAAATACAGATTTCAAGGATTTGCTTCATATCCTCAAGTTGTGGGGTAATGGCGCCTTGGGATGGCGTTATTACATCAGAAAAAAGACTATAATAATTAAAAATTAAACTCAGATTTTATTTTAGGGTCTGTAATGATTACAAACATATTTGTATGGTTTTTATACAAGAAATCGTTTAGGACTAGTAAGGATTGCGTAATAGAGCTATTCCTTGCGGTGTTGCCCCACGGACCAGATGTTTTTCAGGTACGCTGAACGCAAATCGATAAAAATCGTAACATCGTAATGGTGTAATAATATCAATGCATTCATTACTCAATATATTTTATGAAAATATAAATCAATCCCTACAAAATATGAAACCATTTCATTCTAGTGCCTGATGTTAGAAATGTTGTGTATTGCATATTTCTAATTACGATTAGACAGAGTGTTATACACAGGATCGATCGATATTGAACTATAAATGCAACTTGTTCTTATTCTGTTAATATTTAAAAAATAATTTTCACACCTTTCAACTCAATATTATAATAACAATTTTTAATATTAGTTATTTTTACATTTATAATAAGTTAAATGATTTTAATGAAACTTTTGTGCGTAACGTTTTGCAATACTAAAATTATTGCAAATTTTAATTATTTATAAAGATAAACATTTTGAATAATAGCCAGCATAAAAGAAATATATGTATTAGGGTGCTTCGTTTTTAAACAATTATTTTGCGATCCACAGACAAAATATTGTTTTAGAACAGAAAAGAAATTTTCTCCAATTTTCAATCTTTAATTTTAATTCTAAGTGGTCGCCAATTAATTTTAAAATTTTTCCATGCATTTAATACGTGAATTTATATATCTGTATCTGTCCTGCATTTTATAGAATTATCTTGTTCTTTGCGGAAATTTGTAAAGAAAATATAAATTTTTAAAAGTGCCCACCGTTTAAGTCTAAGTCTAAGTTGTAAAGTGATTAGTTTATAAGATAAATACATTCCAACGTATAAACATTTAAAATATTTTTGTATTATCGTGTTAAAAATTCCATATTAAATTTTCAAATAACCGTTTATTTATTATTTTTTCACGACTCTTGACTGCAGACCTTTTTTGTAGAAAATTTAATTTCCTCCAAAATTGCCATTTATCTTTTTGCTATAAGTTTAGCCGTTTATGAAAAAATTGAAAAAATCGATTAAAATTATCTTGAAGTTTTTTTGCCGTGAAACCATTCCAGTGACAGATCCAACTATAAAGCACTTTTAAAGATTGTTATTTTTCCTACAATTTTTCATAAAGAACACGACAATTACCTAAAATGCAGCAGATATATAGATAATTGAAAAAAAATTGTAAATTTACATATTAAATAAATGTGAAAATTTTAATATTAACTAATAACCAATTAAAATTAAAGATTGAAATTATGTGAAAATATATTTTTTTGTTTAGAACAATATTTTCTCAATGGGGCATAAATTTAAAAAAAATCGTTTAAAAACGAAGCACCCTAGTATAGATGTTATACAAAACAAAGTTTTTAAACCTCAGGGGGGCCACCAAAAGGTATGGTAGGGATCACAATCTTCCAAAAAATAAAGCACGTATACAAATAGACTTTGATAAACGTTATAGTATGTTGTGAAGTGGTTGTAGGTTTTTGATTTTATTTTTTTGAAGATGTAAAGTTGAATTTTTAGAGCTAGAAATCATCCGTTTTAAAAAGTATAATTTTGGATTTTGATAAATCAACGAGTTTTACACAAAAATTAATAAAACGTAAAACAGCCGAACTTCGAAGCTTTCGTCCGTTTTTCAAAATAATAATAATTGTATTAATCAAACGGCAAAGGTTGTGAAATTATCGTAGATTTTATTTTTTTGATATTAATTGTTATTAAATGGCTATCAAGCAATTGAAGTATGCCGATTTTGGTAAACATTTTCTGGCAGCACACATAGATAATAAAATAAAATAAATTTCGTTATCATCTGTTCCAAAATTGTCGATCCCTGCAAAAATATGTCCTTTTGAGAAAATATTTATTAAAGGTATGCAATTTAAATAGGTATTCACTTTGTATTCCCCATCATTTTCAATTGTTCTAGAATTTGAAAATACTAAGCATGTTTAGTATTTCCAAAATTTAACTTTTTTTGTTCTTACCCCCTTATCACGTTGTATATTTTTACCACAAAATACTCTTCTGCGCTTAAAATTTTGTTCGTTATTTTTTAACCATAATTATAAATAATTTCGATATATAAAACGATTTAAAAATTTATATAGAATTTTTTTTTATTAAATATAATTGGACTAAAAACATTAGTATCAAAGTATTTTCAACATTTATTTATGATAAAATTATATAAAATGAAAACTATATTTAAAAATAATAAACATATCATCAGAACAAATAAAAAGAAATACAGAAAATTAATCATTAGCGCCCTTCCGCAATACTATAATTATTATTCTTTCATTTTAAAAAAAAGTAAAAGTATTTTACAATTTTATACACATATTTATGTTACTTTGTAATATTAAAAAAACAATTCCCATTAATTAAGATTTATAACATAATAAATATGTGTTCTTAAATTTAAACTGGTTTATGAATTGCGCGCCGACGCTTGCTTTGCGCTTTCCGCCAAACCTAACAATCGAAATCGCATGAAAATTCTCTGAATATGTATAACATTTGAAATAATATTGGAAGTAATCAACTGTTTCCTATACTAGACTACATGTCGAAAATAGACGAAAGTATGCGAGTTTGACCGATAAAACTAGATCTGCAGCAACTTATGTATTTTGAACGTTTTACAAAACATCGTAAAAATCGATATCTTGCACCTCTATACAACTATCATATTCAAGGCCCCGTGTTTGTCTAAAACTTCTGACAAGCGGGAGAGCCACCTAGAAACCAAAAGATAAGTTTATCTTATTTTTTGAGAGACTTAACTTAGCACTAAACCGCGCTGTAGTAATTCATTATTTCACCGCATCATGTTAAAATCGCTAATGTTTTGGATCGCCCCCTTAAACTCTACGCGTGTTAAAAATTATCGATTCGATCATTTTCAGTTCATTTTATTTGCGGTTTTGGATTTATTTGATAACTAGTAGAAGTTATACTTTTTTTAGCGCATTGAGAGTAAAATATTAGCAGATAACGGACGATGCGCCCGTAAGGTAAAAGTCCCTATTATGAGACACATTTCTAGGTAGGTCAAACATTAGCGCTATTATTTAATCAGTTTTAGTGTAAAACACAATTTAAATTAAATGATACATATGTTTTATCATTTTTATATTAATATTTTGAGTTTGCACTAAATATTAGTTTAAAAATACTTGAAAATTAGCTTTTGTAATGGAAACCGCTGTGTTCTTATTTATGAGACACTTTAAAGGTGTGTGGCCCCAGTGTCTCATGATACAGGTCCCTTTATTGAGACAGTTAAAAAATCAATTTAGGACAACAAATCATTAAGTTTTTGTAAATTAAACGACTAATAAACGAAAATTATCGTAAGATCAAATTTCTTTTTCTTCTTTAATTTTTTTTTGCAGCTTTTTTTAGCCTGTTCCATTAATTTTCTTTTTTTCTCTTGCTATTTTTTTTTAATTTTTTTTTCTCCTTATAGTATAATTTTATAGACAAACAAAAAATAAGTTTCTGAAAGTTTCAATTTAAAATTAGAGTTTTAAAAGGTCGCTCAGAATTTTTTTTTATTTTTAGTACATCACTTTGGATTATATCCCAATGCTAATAAAGCAAATTTAATACGCACTGTGGGAACCAACGCTACACAGCGTTGGCCCAACAATACTCTCTTGCTGGTGATCCTTTCCTTATTAACCCCATGCCGTTCCGAAATCCTATAATTATACCTTAACTCCAAAAACCAATTCCCTTCTAAGTGCTTTAATCCCTTTTTCATTCTTTCTCTTCTGGGAACGCAGTTTGGCGGTCACCACCTACTGTGGGTGATACCGTTAGGCTGCAAACTCAACCATCCAAGCATGCACATCCTTTTATCCTATTTACAATCACTTTTGTATAAATATCCCGTTTTCTGTCCCGAAATCATCAGTCATCAGTCATCTTAGCTCGACGAACCGCCGCACATCTTTTGCTCCGCCATTCGACATCAACTACAGATCCTTCGCCTCCGACACCAGGTCTCCGTCGACGATAGCTGCACCAGCCGACTCACCGCGCCCACAGCTACACCACCACGACGCAACATCTCCGACGATCCCCCGTGTAAATAATTTCTATTCCCTTTTGTAAATAAATCCAAAATAAAAAGTGGTAACACGCCACAAATTAGTGACCCGACGTGATCAAAGGAAGCCCGACGTGATCAAAAGGAAGCCCGACGTGATCGACGACGCAACATGACAACGCCGCAAGAAACATCCGGAACGCCATCGTTGCTTCCAGGTTTTCCCGCTCTCGACAGAATCTCCATGCGGATACCACCCTTCTGGGCCGACGACCCAGAGACGTGGTTTGCACAAATAGAGAACCAATTCATACTCGCCGGAATCGTCCAAGAGGATACCAAGTTCAACTACATCGCCGGACACCTGGACCAACGATATGCTGCAGAAGTGAGGGACATCCTTACAAATCCTCCCGCGACGCAAAAATATCAGAAACTAAAAGGAGAGCTCATAAGGCGACTCAGCGAGTCGCAGGAAAACAAGCTTCGTAGGCTACTCGAACACGAGTGTATGGGCGATCGCAAACCGTCACAATTTCTGAGACACCTGCGAACAATAGTGCCCGACGACGTATTGCGACCCCTCTGGCTCGGACGACTCCCAGCATCAAGCCAAGCTATCCTCGCGACGCAGAAGAAAACCGAACTCGACGACCTAGCAAATCTAGCGGACGCCATCTCCGAAACTACGACCCACACCAGAATCGCCGAGGTGCAGAAGGACCCTTTGGAAGAAGCAGTAGCGAGGCTAACGACGTTGTTCACCACGCAAATAGCCGGGGTGACAACGGCGTTGAGAGCCGAAATTGCCGCAGCAACCAGTCACCAGGAGCACCGACGACCATTCAACCGGTCACGCTCACGGGGACACTCCCGCAGCTCTTCGAGAACCAAATCCAACGACGAAAAAGGCGTGTGCTGGTACCATCGAAGTTCGGCAAAGAAGCCCGTAGATGCACAACCCCGTGCACGCACGCGGGAAACGAGAAAGCGGATCGTTAATGGCGGCAGACGAATCCAGCACCCAAACACGTCGCCTCTTCGTTACGGACAAAGCCACAAAATCAAATTCCTTGTGGACACCGGAGCGGACCTATGCGTCATCCCAGTCAAGCACGTACGGGGCGTCGCGATAAAGTTCCATATGAACTTTACGCGGCGAACGGAACCAGCATCGCGACATACGGTTTCGAAACCCTCCACCTCAACCTGGGCCTGCGACGCGAATTCACGTGGCGATTCGTGGTGGCGGACGTCTCAAAGCCCATAATTGGCGCGGATCTGCTAGCAAACTTCGGTTTGTTGGTTGACATCCGCAACCAACGCCTCGTCGACGGCGTCACAAGCCTGACGGCAACAGGTCAGGTGGCAGAATGCAACGCCGAGTGGTTGCACATTCGAGCGCTGTCGGGGACCTCACCGTACCACATGTTACTTCGACAATACCCGGAGGTAACACAGCCCAGTGGAAACCAAGGGAGCACGAAACACGCTACCAAACACCACATAGTTACCACTCCTGGACCACCGGTAGCGCAACAACCTCGACGACTTGCGCCGGAACGTCTAAAGGACGCCAAAAAGGTGTTCGCAGAGATGATGCAGCAAGGCATCATCCGCCCATCGCAGAGCCCATGGTCTACGCCATTACACATGGTCCCTAAAAAGGACAGCGAGTGGAGGCCATGCGGTGATTACCGCGCACTTAACGCCCGCACGTGTCCAGATCAATACCCGGTTAGGCACATCCAGGATTTTTCCCAAGCCTTGCACGGATGCAAAGTCTTTTCAACAATCGACTTAGTACGAGCGTTTCACCAGATTCCCGTAGCCGAGGAAGATATTCCAAAGACAGCCATAACAACACCTTTTGGACTCTTCGAATTCAACTACATGACGTTCGGACTACGAAACGCAGCTCAGACTTTTCAGCGCTTCATAGACGAAGTGCTCCAAGGTCTGGAGTTTTGTTTTGCCTATATTGATGACATACTCGTAGCTTCAGCCTCTGTTGAAAAACATCTTCAGCACCTGCAGATCATTTTCGAGCGTCTGAAGTCGTACGGCGTTGTTGTCAATCCAGGAAAATGCACATTTGGCCAACAAAATGTAAAATTCTTGGGATACCTAGTATCTACCGAAGGCACGAGACCGCTACCAGAGAAAGTCGAGGCAATTCAAGCATTCCCACGGCCCGACACCGTAAAGAAACTGCGACAGTTCTTGGGTATGGTGAATTTCTTCCGGAGATTCATACCCAAGGCGGCTTCAGTCCAAGCACCCCTCAACGACCTTCTGCAGAGGAACGTAAAAGGAAAAACACCAGTAAAATGGACACCTGAAGCAGAACGCGCTTTCGAACAAACTCGAGAATGCCTGGCAAATGCGACCCTACTCGCACACCCGGAGCCAAACGTACCGCTAGCCATCTTTAGCGATGCTTCCGACTTTGCAGTAGGAGCGTCCCTGCAACAATTGGTAGACAACAATTGGCAACCCCTCGATTTCTTTTCGAAAAAATTGAACCCAGCAGAGACCAAATACGCAGCATACGACCGCGAACTATTAGCCATCTATCTGGCAATAAAACATTTTAGGCACATGGTTGAAGCCCGTAACTTTTCGGTTTACACGGATCATAAACCAATAACCTACGCTTTCCGAAAGAAGCCACAGTCGTGTTCACCACGTCAAGCTCGACATCTCGACTTCATCAGTCAGTACACAACCGACATACGGTTTGTCTCAGGCGAACACAACGTGGTGGCCGACGCATTATCCCGCATCGAAGCAGTAAACGACCCACTCGACTTCGAAGCCCTAGCTGCAGCACAAAAGAACGACAAAGTTCTGCACGAGTTCCTCAACAATTCTAATTCTGGACTCCAACTCAAGCTGATAACCATTCCAGGGAGCAGCACGTCACTCTTTTGCGATGTGGCGACCAAAACAGCTAGACCGTTTGTAACCACCGAGTTTCGCAAGCGAGCGTTCGATAGCTTGCACCAGCTCTCCCATCCCGGAGCTAAGGCAACCACGAAGCTGGTTACAGAACGATACGTCTGGCCCTCCATGAAAACAGACTGCAGAGAATGGACACGAAGCTGCATACCGTGCCAACGCTCTAAAATCACGCGGCACGTCTCGTCACCACCAGGCACCTTCAAACCACCAACAGCTAGGTTTGAACACGTGCATCTTGACATCATCGTCATGCCGTTATCTGAAGGATACAGATACTGTCTTACGATGGTGGACAGGTACACCAGTGGCCAGAAGCAACTCAATTGCCGACCAAGAGGCAGCCACGGTAGCTCGCGCGTTTTACCACACTTGGGTAGCGCGTTTTGGAGCTCCGCGGCGAATAACAACAGACCAAGGACGCCAATTCGAGTCCTACCTATTCAAACAACTAAACCAAATACTTGGAACCAAACACATCAGAACGACAGCATACCATCCAGCAGCCAACGGCTTAGTCGAACGGTTTCATAGACAGCTCAAGGCAGCTGTTATGTGCCACCAAGACGACCGTTGGACGGAAGCACTACCAACAGTTCTCTTAGGAATTCGCTCGGCCTGGAGAGAAGACCTGAAAGGCACCGCAGCCGAGATGCTGTATAGGCAGCCTCTTCGACTTCCCGGGGAATTCCTCGAGCAACAGCCTTCCGACAGCGACCAGAAAGAAGAATCCACATTCATTAAGGACCTCCGTCAACAGCAGAGAGACGTAGGACCCGTAACAGCCCCGCGGCACGGAAACAAACGAACATTCGTGTTCAAAGACCTCGCAACAACAGGCCAAGTTTTCATACGTCGCGATGGTTACAAACCACCTCTACACCAGCCCTACGACGGACCATTCGAGGTTATCAGCCGATCGGACAAGACATTTACGGTCCATGTTAACGGACGTGACGTAAATGTCACCATCGATAGATTGAAACCAGCCTACATCACAGCAGACGAACCGGTGGTGGACACAAGGACACCTACGACAACTCTAGCACAAGGACCAACTCCGGAGGACGGATACAGCGCACGAGATCTGGACGACGCGTCCGGTTTCCAGAGCGTCTTCAAGTTGGCTTCCGTGACTCCATCACTAGCAGGGGGGTACTGTGGGAACCAACGCTACACAGCGTTGGCCCAACAATACTCTCTTGCTGGTGATCCTTTCCTTATTAACCCCATGCCGTTCCGAAATCCTATAATTATACCTTAACTCCAAAAACTAATTCCCTTCTAAGTGCTTTAATCCCTTTTTCATTCTTTCTCTCCTGGGAACGCAGTTTGGCGGTCACCACCTACTGTGGGTGATACCGTTAGGCTGCAAACTCAACCATCCAAGCATGCACATCCTTTTATCCTATTTACAATCACTTTTGTATAAATATCCCGTTTTCTGTCCCGAAATCATCAGTCATCAGTCATCTTAGCTCGACGAACCGCCGCACATCTTTTGCTCCGCCATTCGACATCAACTACAGATCCTTCGCCTCCGACACCAGGTCTCCGTCGACGATAGCTGCACCAGCCGACTCACCGCGCCCACAGCTACACCACCACGACGCAACATCTCCGACGATCCCCCGTGTAAATAATTTCTATTCCCTTTTGTAAATAAATCCAAAATAAAAAGTGGTAACACGCCACAGCACTTTTCAATAAAATTATGTTTTTTTTTGCCATGTGTTTCATTTTCAGTTCATCTCGTGGTGAATTTTTGGTTATTATTTTAATAAATGTAAGAAGTTGACGAATTTAAAGAATATTTAGTACAAATATTTAAGTTTATTTAATACATAAAATGTACATCCATTCTATAATATAACAACAACTGAACTGGTAGTCAAAATAAATAAACGGTTACTAATAACTACAAAACATTTGCGTTCAATTACTAACATCCACCTCTTGAACGCAAACCCATTTTTTGTACACAATATAAATGTTTATCAGCAGTTGTTCCCTTAGTTAAAATATCTGCAGTCATTTCACTACTTTTAACATAAGAAAATTTTATCTTCGAGTTATTCACATGATCTTTAAGAAAATGATATCTTATATCTATATGTTTTGACCTAGGTAAATAACAATCGTTTTTAGATAGTTTTATAGCACTTTGATTGTCGCTAAATATAATAAAGGGAATCTGCTGTTGCCCAAGTTCGTTCTGTAACTGTTTCAGCCATAGAGATTCTTGCGCTGCAGAAGACATAGACATATACTCAGCTTCGGCTGTTGATAAAGCTACAGTTTGTTGTTTACGCGAGCACCAAGAAATAGCCGCTCCTTGCAACAAAAAAATGTAACCCGTGCATGATTTACTGTCACGGATGTCGCTCGCCCAGTCAGCGTCGCAATAGCCTGTGATATTCGCAGTGCTTTCTTTGGTATAAGTTAATTTCAAATCTTTAGTACCTTGTATATATCTTAGTACTCTTTTTACAGCCATCCAGTGTTCTGACTTTGACTCTTTGCTATATCTACTCAATAAATTGACGGCAAATGATATATCTGGCCTGGTGCCTTGCGCCAAATAAAGTAAACTCCCAATAGCTTGCTGATATAAACAATCAGATACGATTATTTTTTCTGAGTTTACATCAAATGTTAATCCAGCTTCAATGGGCGTTTTAACAGGTTTACAATCCGACATATTAAATCTGGCTAATATTTCATTAATATACTTCTCTTGATCTAACATGATTTTGTCTACACTTCTTGTTATATTCAATCCTACAAATTGACTTACTTTTCAAAGATCTTTCATTTCAAAGTCTTTAAAAATTTCCAAAACATTTAATTTATCTTTCATGAAATATACATGCACCATACGTGTGCAATCATCGATAAAAGTAATAAAATATTTCATACCTCCATAAGACAAATTATCCATCGGGCCACATATATCTGAATGTATGAGTTCTAGCTGTTGTGTAGCTCTGGAACCAATATTTTTAAACGGCAACCTTGATTGTTTACCTTCAAGACAACTGATACAATTTGTGACATTATCCTTCGTTTGGATCAGAGTCACACCTTTAGTATTGCTGGGCAACTTATTGACATCTGAAAAATTTAAATGACCCATCCGCAAATGCCATAAGTCTTTGTCATTAACATCTTTATTATTAGAAGTTAAATGAGCTGCCATTTCACTTTTCTCTTCATCTAAAACATATAAACCGTTTAATAGCGTTGCAGAACATACAAGCTTCCCAGTAGCATCATGAACGTCACAATTTTTGCTCGTAAATGTCACTTTGAATCCACTTTTAACAATCGTACTAACTGACAGCAGGTTAGCTGTTAATCCAGGTACAAATAACACATTGTTTACCTGAATTTTACCACAGGTGCTATTAATATTTACACTTCCTACTCCTTTTACAGATAACGGTTCACTATTCGCAACTGTAATCTTCTTAACTGATGATTCGCTGACATTGTACATCCATTCTAATTTGTTACACATATGCTTTGATGCACCAGAGTCGACGTACCATTTTTTGCTATCTCTTCCAGAATTAGCAGTAAAAGCTGTAGCAAAACTTGAACTATCTTCTTTATTAGAAACTTGATCAAAATTTTTCTTAGAATTTCTACAAAATTTAGCAAAGTGTCCAAACTTATTACAATTATAACATCTAGGTCCCTTTGGTTTGACATTATTTGAACTTGTGTGAAAAACAGTGCTGGAATCTGTCGTTTTGACTTCTTGCAAGAGTTTAGTTTTTACTAGATCAGCATTAATCTTCACACCGGAGCTCTCGAGTCCCATTATCATTGGCTTATATATTTCAGGTAATCCAGCCAACATTAATGTTCCCAGCCACTCATCATTGACATCAAAATTAATATTTCTAAGTTTATGCGCAGTAGACATTATTCTACTTACATAATCCTCTACACTATTGCTTGAGTCTAGTGATGTATTTATTAAGTCCTTTAATAAACCAACTTTTCTCGTTAAACCATTGTCGTCAAATACATTTTGCAGATTTGTCCAAACGTCTGCAGCAGTTCTACATTCCTGAACATGAACATAATTTTGAGGGTCTAATAACAAAATTAGTTTTGTCCTAGCTCTCATGTCTTTTTCGGAATCAACTGGTATATCTTTACTTGCTTCTATACAATTAGGTCTTTGAATTTTTTTTTTTTTTTGTTATAAATGGAAAGATCATATATAAGTTTTATAACAAAACTATTTTTATTTTTTTTTTTCGCAATATTTCAAAAGTTATATCAAAATAAAAATTAATTTTGAATCCAGTACCGAAAACACGCCGACAGCTCCCGAACAAACACGAGCGTGTGTGACGTCATAATGTTAGTTTTCATTCATTGCAGCTTATACAGAAATAATAAATGCAGCGTTTTGATCTATTTAATTCTTTTGTCATGGTTAAATACTCAAGTTTATATTGAAAATATCGAACCACAAAAGTTATCGTTCTTGTTTTGTACCATTATGTACAAATACTACAAAAACAACTCCTGACAAAATGTTTTTAAATGTTCCCCAAGATGAAAAACGTCGAAATAAATGGTTTCAAGCAGTGCATCGTTATAATCCCAAAACAAAATCGATTTTTTTTTGTTGTGAAGATCATTTCGATGTAAGTATTTTATAACACTATTGTTAGTAATTATTATTTATCCAAGTATAAAAATCAAATAAGTAGAATTCAGTAAAAAATATATCAACATCAGGAATATTATCAGACTTTGCCTTTATAAATCCTTTATCACACATAGCTAATCGGAATTAACTAACAAATAGTTTTTTAGCAGTAAATTTTCAATATTATTGTCAACTCACGTGTAATAGCCGTAAACGCTGTCCTGTTATTAAACAGCTATAACATTATGACGTCACAAAGATGGTGGCCAATTTTGGCGCGTTTATAGTCACGTGATTTTCTTTAAATTTTATCAATTATTAATTGCCTATAATTAATTGAAAAAAAAATTTTTTTTAAGTATTTTGCATTAAATATCCATATTATTAATAATAAAATTTTAAAATACATAAAAAAAATCAATATTTTTTTTTTCAAATACCTAATTCCATAAACCTTCATGTTCCAAGTACGTTTTTACACTAAACTTCCACGTCGCAAAATTGTCTCGACCACTTAATTTCTCCAAATTAAACATATTTGAGTTCATTTTGTTCAATTAAAACTCAAAGTTTAAAAATATTTATGCATTTACCCAGTAAACTTCAGAATATGTCGTGTACAACTGATATTTCTTTATTCGTAGCAACCACGCTCTGCTACCATGTAAGAAGTTGACGAATTTAAAGAATATTTAGTACAAATATTTAAGTTTATTTAATACATAAAATGTACATCCATTCTATAATATAACAACAACTGAACTAGTAGCCAAAATAAATAAACGGTTACTAATAACTACAAAACATTTGCGTTCAATTACTAACAATAAATAATGGAAAAAAAATGTATGAAATTTAAAATTTAATATTAAAATGTTCGAAAAAATCCAAAGTGATGCACTAATAAATAAAAAAAAATACTGAGCGACCTTTTAAAATTCAAATTTTAAATTGAAACTTTCAGAAACTTATTTTTTGTTTGTCTATAAAATTATACAGTAACGAGAAAAAAAATTTAAAAAACAAATTGTATTTTGACGGATTTTGAATTTTAAAAAATTTTGAGAGACCTCTTAAAAATTTTTTTTTGAGCTGTCCTTTGGAGGTAGCTTGTAAAACATCAAAAACTAACATTTTTTTCCTCGAGACTAAAAAAAAAAAATAGGAGCTCCCATCGCAGCTCTATTCAGCACCCACATGAAAATATCATCCTTTTCTTTCGATGATAACACTGTGCTTGGTCCTGTCTTATTTTTTATCTTCTCAGTAGGACCAATATTTTTCTTTCTACCTAGTGTAGCTACAGGTACTCCAAAGGCAGCTACTGCCTTTCGTAAAGATCGCCTTTAAAGCTTTTCGATACTTAACGGATCATAGTTATTCCTTTTAATCTTTTTCTTTGTTATTTTACTCTTCACATTTGAGCACAACTTGTTTTTTTTTTGGTTAATTTAGATTGCTTTCTTGTCTTCTTTGATTTTTGTTTATTCTCCATTCTCTCAGTTTTTAATTAAAATTTTTGTTTCGCACACTGTTGTTATTTAATCCAAAACATTTTATAAATCAATATACCTACATATAATATATGCAAAAGTATTAAAAACAAATTTAATTATTAAAAAAAAAAATTACTTAAGTACAACAAAGTTTCATTTTATGATTGTAGGTTAGGTTTATAATATAACGTTATTTCATTAAAAATACTTACTCGTAAATAATTATTTTAAGCTGTACTAATCAACAATAATTCATATTACAGAACTAAATATTTTAAATAGTTAATATCGTTGGTTATTTATTTAAAAACTTATAAATGTAAACTGTCTCTTGAAATCCGGACAAGCGAAATAGTATGTCCCTATTGCGCGATACACACTCTTAAGTGTCTCAAATAACCGGTACGTCCAAGTTTATAAGTGTAGGTGTTAATGATACGGTCGAAAATAGTCATAAAATAGCACAAATGCTTATAGAATTGAAATCTAATACTCATTAGCTTTCAAATATCATATAATGCACATATATAAATAGAAGTGGCAATTAAATTTAACGCGACTGAAAAATTGAATAGTCGTTGTCGCCCAACTTTGCTCAGGGCGTGGATTCAAGTGCAAATGTCAAACCGCTTATACTTTTATATTTTTCTTTCAACAATAACAAAAGAATAATTGCAAACTTAGTAAATTGCTTTCAAAATTGACGAAGTTATGTATTCTTTGTGTTTTTTAAAAGGATTATTGTGTACTTTTTGAATAAATTAATGTATTCACGTAATGTATCATAAATCGGGACATCGTCTCATAATAGGGACTTTTACCTTATATCTAACAAAAATTCGACAGTTGAAGATATCCGTTTAAGAAAGTAAATTAATTATTGTGATTTATGCTTAAAATCGAGTGTGCACATTCGAGCTCAAAGTGCCACATTTCGATCTCGGGAAAATAAAGCGCGCCGCTCCGCGTCGCGTTTCATTTGCCTCCCTCGCTCGGAAATGTGCCACTTTACGCTCAAATGTGCACATACCCCGGATTAATTGAATTGGCTTAATTTATCCTTCGCTCAGTTAAATCATAAATTTAAACTTCGTTTAGTAAATATTGATTTTGTGTTCAAAAAACGTATTTACCATGGCAATGTGTGGAAGGAAACAGAAAGAGACGACAATCTTGTCAATGTGAATGAGTGTGAACGATTAAAATAATTCCACTAATTTCTCTTCTAATTTATTGACCTAAATTATTGTGAATCATGCTTAAAACCGAGTGTGCACATTCGAGCTCAAAGTGGCACATTCAAATCTCGGGAAAATGAAGCGCGCCCTCTGCGTCGCGCTTCATTTGCTTCCCTCGCCCGGAAATGTGCCACTTTTCGCTCGAATGTGTACATACTATTGTACATATCATTGAATTGGTCTACTTTATCCTGCGCTTTATCAAATCATTTTAAATTTAATTTACTAAATAGGTATTATATAACGTATTTACCATGGCAACGAGTGAAAGGGATCGAAAAGATGCAACTATCTTGTTAATGCGAGTGCGAGGGAACGATTAAAATTAATTTAGTTACGCCAAAGAAGTATAACTTTTAACGCGAGTATAAATTGGGGAGGCGTATATCCAGAGATGGAATCTAGAAACACTGTAAATGATGATGATGATGAAAAGTATACGAACCGTTTATTTTTTTCAAAGGAGTTTGCGGCATAAGAATAACAAGTAATTGATCCAGCTCAGTTGCGGCTTAATGATAGAGCATCATATGATGAATCAATCAGACAAAAATTTTGTTAATTTAACAACATGAGAATAACCTATATTATTATATATGAATTTCATTTGAGTTATAATAACATTTGAATGCTAAGTGATATCTGGAAAATTCTTTCACTGTGATTGTCAGTAAGAAGTGGTGCGTCGACGAAAAATAAAAATTAGCCCAGAAAAATTGTGTCTTCGATTGAAATCACCAAGGTGGAAATTATAATCTCAAAATTGACCATTTTGGCAAACGGTTACCAAACATTTTAAGGGTCATTTTGATAGAATTTGACGAGTAGTTTGATATTAAATTTTTAAAAGTTTGGTAACCGTTTGCCAAAAAGGTCAATTTTGAGATTATAATTTTCACCTTGGTGATTTCCGAATGTTGCAGTTTCCACCTGCTGATGAAAGCAACTAGTTAATTAGATTATTGAGTATTTTATTCACTCAATTGATTTATAATCATTTCCAAACATTATCAAGCTTAAACTATCGGAAATATCACCTTTCACATTTTGACCAAAAAATAACTAGTATGTACTTTTTTATCTCAAAATATTTTTAAAAGCTTTTTTGTGTGTATATTATTCTGCTTATATAACACTATAATTACACCAAGTTTGAAAAGAATCGGAGACCATTTTTTCGTATACCGCAAAGTCCTTTATCGTTTTATAAGAATAAATAAAAGTCAAATTAATGCAATATTTCTTCACAACAAGCACCAAATAGGTGATAAATTAGCTATCGCTTTCGGTAATTATTCAAAAAAATATCGAAATGCGTTCGAGAGTTACAAAGTAGAAATTTTCTAATATAGAGTTATTTTAAAGAATGATTATATATCAAAGCTGTCTCGATAATAAAATTTTATCTAAAATATAAAACTCGATAATATGCTTGTCTACGTGTAAAGTAGCATTAGCTTTTCTAAAAGCCTCTAGGTAAGTGCATCATCTAAAAAATTTCAATAACGTCGTGACTGTTTTTAAAGATACGGCGTTTTCAATTACTTACAGTAAGTGTACCGTGAAATGTTGTACTTTTACACCTTTTGTAGTACGTCAATTCCTATCAGTTTTGTGACGTTTCCCGCGATGACAAGTATTTTATGTTACCACTCTGCTTATTTCTTAAACCTATTTCATTTTTGATAAAATTGTAAGTGGATTAGGAACTACTACCTTAATAGAAACATATATTTTAGATCTAATAATTAATTGTAATAGTTAGTAATTTGTTGGTAACTAGGTATAGAATCAAAATCATATTGAATAGTTCAAATTAATTGAAATAATTCAAAAATTTAAATCTTTTAAATATCATCTTAATAATTTTGGTGTTAATTTTTTTTAAATATATACAGGGTGTTTAAAAAATTTGGGATAATTTTTTACGAAATGTGTTTATACCTAAAATGTTCTTACTGTGGCACAAAGCAAACAAAGTCGCTGAAACTTGGACGTTGTGTTTCTATAGTACACTCAGTAAAAAAGCAACTTGATGGCAATTGCAATCAACCAGTTAAATAGTCTTTTTGTTACTTTGTAATCTTTAGAATTAAAAGTTGTAAACTAAGAAACGCTATCTACAACTTTCACTACCGTTCTTGAGTTTAGATGTACAAAAATTTATTGTCAATAAATGTAATAATTGTATGTAAAGCACTTCTTTCTTTTACATGACATAATTCGCAAACGGATTATTTTCGGACATATGTTTATGGTAATTTTTTTTGTTACTTTTTAGGTGTAGATACATTTCCTAAAAAATGTTCCCGACTTTCACGAACACCCTGTATTAAAAACAAGTAAATTGGCAATTACCGAAAAAAAATATGAACTGATACATTAATAGAATGTGAGATATTTAAATTTAACAATCTGAAATTGCTTTGAAAATTTTTGAAAACTAAAGGGTTTTCCAATAAGAGGTTTCATTTTGATATTAAAAAAAACGAGTATTTTTTTAACAGAAATCAATGGATGTTTATATCATTTTAAAGAGGAAGGTATGCCATTAACAATGGAGAACGATATCTGCCAAATGGCCGCCACGGCTACGCTTGCAGCAGCATATCCTTTTCATAAAATTTTCTATTACCAATTCGCATATTTGCGGCTGTATGTTCGCAATAACTTCACGAATTCCATCTTTAAGGTCTTGAATCGATTGTGGAGCATTGGCATAGACCTTATCTTTCACGTGACCCCAAAGAAAAAAATCTAAAGTTGTTAAATCGCAAGATCTCGGTGGTCAATTGTGAATACCTCTTCGAGAAATAACACGGCTAGGAAACTTTTCTTGCAAAATTACCATGGTTTCGTTGCTTGAGTAACATGTAGCACCGTCTTGTTGAAAATAAACGTCGTCGACATCAATATCTCCCAATTTCGGCCATAAAAAAACATTAATCATAGCTCGGTAGCGCAATCCATTCACCGTAACAGTTGCACCAGCCTCATTTTCGAATAAGTAAGGTCCAATCACACCGCCAGTCCAAAAACCGCACCAAACAGTGACACGTTGAGGATAGAGAGGCTTTTCAACAATCATTCTTGGATTTTCGGAGCCCCAAATTCAACAATTCTGCTTATTAACATAGCCTCCGAGGGGAAAATGGGCCTCATCACTGAAGATAATTTTTCGATGAAAATCCGGATCATTTCGATGCATTTCAAGAATCCAATCAGCGAAGATACGACGTTGCTGGTGATCGACCGGCTTGAGTTCTTGTGTAAACTGAACTTTAAAAGCCTTAAGAGCTAAGTCTTTATGCAAAATACGGTGTAATGTCGTTTGTGGAATGCCTAATTCCAAAGATCGACGAGGAATCGACTAACCTGGGTTTTCTTCAACACTATGGGCTACAGCAGCAATATTCTCAGTTGTTCTTGAGCGACGCACACGGTTTCCATTCTTCACATCACTAATTTGTCCCAACAGCTCAAATTTTTTTACCAGTTTCACTATTGCCGGCCGAGAAGGTGCTTCGCGACGACCCAAAAGTGCCTTAGTTTTACGAACCGTGACTGCAAAATTTTCACCATTTTTATAATGGATTTTAACCATTTCAATGCGTTTTTGAAGCGTGTATCGTTCCATTTTTAGTAATGGCGTAGTTTTTATTTGTCAAATGTCAAAAAATGACAGCTTCAAAAGTGACAGCTGCCCAAATAGCGGGCTATTCAAAATGAAACCTCTTATCGGAAAACCCTTTAGTTTCATCTCTGGTTTTGAAACTTAACAAACACATAACTAAGAAATAAGTAGGTATACTTATACGTGGATTGTAAATAAATAACTTTAACTTAACACAGTGAGTCCATTAATATATTTTCTTTAAATTATTAAATTCATGTTTTTTCTGTACAATCAACTAATGTAATCTGTCTAAACGATGAATATTAAACTTATTGATATTTCATTATTAAAAATATTATAAAATAACCGAAAATAATATACAAAAATGATTTACTTCCACCAAAAGATTTAGTTTTAAAAATTTTTCTTCAACACAAAGCTAGTTACGCTCTTGAATCCAATTTATTCGGAAGTAAATCTTGCCAAGGCAGAATCCAAAAAGCTGTTCAACTTTGATATTGAGTGATTCTTAAAACATTTAACAGTTCAATTATTACTTTTTTTTAAGAGTTATGTAAAGTTAACTTTATTTCGGCGTTTCTGTCTTTTCACCGTAAAATATCTTTTAAGTGAATATGAAAAAAGTCCTTCCGAAATATTTCAGGGCATTCATTGGCATAATTTATGAGACGGCTACAAATATATTTTTTATAAACTTGCTTGCTCATTGAAAATCCAATAAACTCTGAGAAAATTCGTTGCGTCAATATAAGGGCTTTCAGTAAATCGTCTTGAAAATATAAATTTACAAATTTGACAGCTCCCGATGTTTACCTCTGTCCCAGGGCGTAACAATTTTGTTCGAAAATGGTAAACTAAATAGAAATTTAAATATAATTTTTTTTATAAATAATTAAATTGATTTAAAAACTACCTAACATTTTTTGTACTAAACATGTTTTCATTAGATTCGTTAATTTACTGCTTCTCGTGTCAGTTTTAAAAGTAAGTAAATATTTGACAAATACGTCACTCAATAAAACAATTACTTACATAAATATGAACGTTGTAATTAAATATTTCTTCCTTGATTAATATAACTAAATACCCGTAAAAATTAAAGATTTATAACAACCATATTCTGTTGTAACCAACACTAAATTTTAGTAGTAGAATATTTAAA
>JARFIZ010000258.1:0-20714 GCA_036325965.1 Sinopyrophorus schimmeli
CAAAAAGGTGATTATCTTTCGGAAGACGGTATGTCTGGACGTTTTCTGGTTTTTTCGTAAACTAAACTCGAATTGTTTTTTCTCACCTTGGTGATATACTTTTTTTGTTTTTCCAAAACCCCCCAATTTCAAATAATATCTAAAATTCGCTCTAGTTCTGAACATTCTCCCCCCGTTGTGAGATTAATCGAACAACAAACATTAATACATAAGAACTATGCTAAACTACGGTCTTTCAAATAACTCAACTAAACTAATTTAATGTCTCTAATTTTTGGAGACTCAATTTCTGATGACGGCAATGGTAATACGGCCACTTTCTTCACATTTCTCACTATAGACAAATTTGCTGTTTTTATTAACACTGTACGCACTATTCCGTCACTACCGGGGTAACACTCAAGGATTTTTCCCAATCTCCATTGGGTAGGTGGGACGTTGTCTTCGCGTAACAAGACTACAGCACCCTTTAGAACTTCAGGTCCTGTACGTTGCCATTTGGTACGAACGGTTAATTCATTTAAATATTCGTGACTCCAACGAGTCCAAAAATGTTGCTTTACTTTTTGTACATGTTCCCAGTGTGACAACCGATTACTAGGAACGCACGCGTAATCATGACCACGTAAGTTGGTCAATGAATCACCTATTAAAAAATGGCCAGGAGAAAGTGCAATAGGATCAGTAGGATCCGAAGAAAGGGGGAGTTAACGGTCTTGAATTTAATATAGCTTCGATCTCTATAATTAATTTGTTAAATTGTTCATATATAAATAACATATCTTCATGATATACCTGTTTTTGTATGCATTTGATTACTCTAATTTCTACGCAGTGTAACTCCTCTACAGTCAAAGGTTTGGTAGTTTGCATTCGCTTTACAAAACGAAAACAATAAGCTAAAGAACGTATCATTCGTTCTAAACTAGAAAATCTGGTTAATGTTGTAAAAGGTCTAATAAACGTAACTAAACATATTGGTCGTCGTTGTTCATGTAATTCTTCGTCATTTGGTAGCTCAAAACTTGGCCAATACGAAATGGTTTGATTTAACCACGGTGGTCCATTTCGCCATAAAGTTGCAGTAATAAAATCAGCAGGTAATATTCCTCTTGATACAAGGTCAGCTGGATTGTCATACGTGGATACATATCGCCAGCAATTTACCTCGGTCACGGTTTGTATATTTGCAATCCGATGAGCAACAAAAGTTTTTAATTGTTGAGGACTAGTTCGAAGCCAACGTAGAACAATAGTAGAATCGGTTCAGTAAAAAGTTGGAACCTCTTTACGGAGAGCTGTTTTTACAACTTTCATTAATGAGGACAAAAGTTTTCCCACACAGTTCTAATCTAGGTATCGTCAAAGTCTTAATAGGTGCAACTCGGGATTTGGCACATAATAATTGAACATGAATAATACCCGATTGATCAACAGTGCGCAAATAGACGCAAGCTCCGTACGCCTTCTCACTAGCATCGGAAAAGCCATGTAATTCTATTTCTTTTACATCAGCTGTCATCACGGTACGTTGAAAGGACAATAAATTAAGAGAAGATAATTGTTGACGATACGTCAACCACTCAGTATGAAGGTTGGCTGGTAACGATTCGTCCCAATCTAATTTATGATTCCATAAATTTTGTAAAATAATTTTTGCAAGTATTATAACAGGGGCTAACAATCCTAAAGGGTCAAAAAGTTTGGCAACTTCGGATAAAATAATTCGCTTGGTAATTTTTTTTGTTTGAATGGGAGTTACTGTATAGATGAGCGTATCTGTACGTGAGTCCCAATATACACCTAACGTTTTTAATGTAGTATCACCAAGCTGTAGTCGAGGGTTGATGTCATCCGCAGGAATACTTTCTAAAATTGAAAGGTCATTAGAAGCCCACTGCCGCATCGTTAAGCCAGCAGTCGTGAGGATTCCTGTCATCTGTTGTATTATAATTTTTGCTTCTCTTCTAGTTTTAGCACCACTAATAAAATCATCAACATAAAAATCAGTTGATAGTAACGGAGCAACCTCTGGGTAGGATGCACCTTCATCTACCGCTAATTGCTGTAAACAACGAATGGCTAAGTACGGGGCACAGGTAACACCAAACGTAACGGTGTTCAGTTCATAGGTTTTTACCTTTTTCTGTTGGTCTCTCCATATAATACGCTGAAATTTACGATCTTGTTTTCTAACTAAAAACTGTCGATACATTTGCTTCAAATCACCCATAATTACAATAGGGTGTTGACGAAATCTAATTAAAGTCGTGAACAAATCAGGTTGAATAGTAGGCCCAGTATACAAAACATCATTCAAAGATGTGCCTGTGGTAGTCTTTAAAGAAGCATCAAAAACCACACGTACTTTTGTGGTTAAACTAGACTCCTTAAAAACTGCGTGGTGTGGCAAATAATAAGTATCTGATATTAAATAATTGTCAGTAACAGGAGACATATGGTTTTGTTTTAAATAATCATCTAAAACTTCTTCGTACTGAACTTTCAGTGCAGGTATTTGATTTAACTTTCGTTCGGTATTGTCAAATCTTTTACGAGCAATATTATAAGATTGACCTAATTTCGGAGCACATGGATTGAAGGGTAGGGCAATAACATAACGCCCACTAGAATTCCTTGTTACATGTTTAAGAAAATGTTGTTCGCATTTTTCTTCTTCTTCGGTAAATTTTTTAACAATAGGACATTCTTCTACTTCCCAAAATTTCAGTAGGTCGAACTCAGCAGGAACGGTGGTAACATGACATTGAGATTTTGTTTGACAGATCGAAGGGGCATTTCCACCTATAATCCATCCTAGCATTGTTTTCTGTAGATATAATTCTTGTTGATTAAAAGTAGGTAATTTTATCTGTCCGACAGACAATAATGAAAGGGTTGTACCTGCTCCTAATAAGATATCAACTGGTGCAGGTTGATAGAAATTTGGATCAGCTAGATTAATATTATGAGGTAATTTTATTAATTCACGGTGAATCGGTTGCTCTGGTATGATATGTGAAATCTGTGGAACGATTAGAAATGTAAGGGTTTTTTTATAACCATTTAAACGAGATTTTATGGTAGCTGTGGTTAACTTGGTACAGTAAGTAGTCATAGAATTTAATGCTCCTACAGGTATGTTGCATACTGTTTTCTTCAATTTTAAAATATCTACAAGACGTTGCGTCATAAAATTGGTGGTAGAGCAGGTATCGAGTAGCCCTCGGCATCGAATCGGTTTTGTTCCTGGTCCAAAATATCAAGAACAGCAGTGACCATTATGTCATTAGACATAGCATTTACTACAAAAGTTACTTGTTTATTATCTGTTGATGAACTGGAATTAATAGGCTTTTCGGCTTTTGGTTGGCAGTACATTTCTTTTTTATTTTGAGCCGATTGTGGTTGAGAATTTTCCATAACATTATGATCGCGATATACATGTAATAAAGTGTGATGACGTTTATTGCATATTTTACAAGACGTTTGTAGTCTACATGCCTTAACTCCATGTCCTTTTCCAAAACAATTAAAACATAAATGCGCATCCTTTACTACTTTTCGACGATTTTCAACAGTTAAATCTCGAAATTTATTACAAGTATGCAATAAATGGTACATAGGACACGTTGGACATGAAATGGACTTCTGATGATACGTAGTATTATTACTTTGATTACTGTAGTGAGTAACTAACGCTTGAGATCGCGATATTTCTTTACGATGATTATATTCTCCCTTGAAATGTTTATTGTAAGCTATTTCATTGTGTGATGATTCTGCACAGTTTGCCCTCTTACTTAAAAACTTCAACAAGTCTTTAAACGATGGAAATGTATGATCATTTATAGTTAATTCCCATTGCCATACAGTATGTGAACTGATCTTTGATAAAATCAAATCGACTAATGGGATATCCCAAATAATCAATATACATGAGGCCGGATACCTCAAGATTATTATAATTAAATAATCAGTCAATTATTTATCAAAGGTTTTCAACCTGGAAAGAGTGGATGCTCGCTAGACATATAAATTAAAATGAATCCAATTGGTCAATATAATGTACCAATGCCCCGACGGCAACAACCTCAACAGTTAGATGGACAGTGGGGACAACCTTACGTACCATCTCAAGAATACAGAGGGCGAGGTTTTAGGGGTCGTGGACGCGGTCGAGGCCGTGGAAACAGCCAAAATAAAAGAAGTGATCCTAAACCAATGACGATTTCGCTTCCATCCATCGAAGCGAAGCCAGAGCCCAAGCACTTATCTAAGAAAGACAGTGAATTGAAGAATGATCCGCTATATTGCGAGGCGTTTTTGAGGAGTTTGGAGGACATCTGCGGAGAAATCCCGATGATCCAAAAATTTACACAACAACTGAAGGACTCTCTTATATAGAGGAAGTGACATACCAGACGTATGTTACTAAGTCGGCGGGGTTTGCGAAACGCATGCCTCAGTCGGCACTGGCATACTATCTGTCAGTGTTTTCAAATGTTTTGCCACTTAAAGCCAATTTCTCTTAGTGGCAAAGGTAGTTAAACGAATTAACGTTTAACTACTATTTTTAATTTGGTTTACACTAAATATTTAACAAAAAGGTGATTATCTTTCGGAAGACGGTATGTCTGGACGTTTTCTGGTTTTTTCGTAAACTAAACTCGAATTGTTTTTTCTCACCTTGGTGATATACTTTTTTTGTTTTTCCAAAACCCCCCAATTTCAAATAATATCTAAAATTCGCTCTAGTTCTGAACACCCATCAACTTCCTCTCGTTTTGCAAAAGGAAGTCTCCTTGCCATTTGACGGATGGGTTGGGCACCGTTAGTATTGATCTTGTGATAGACAATATTGGTTCTCCCTTTTGACCCTTGCCCGACTTCAAATACATCCCAGTATTTTTTAATTAGGTTGTCAAGCTTTGTTCGCTCGTACCGGTTCAAGCCTCCAGACGAATTCCTAATTAAATCTCGGAGAGGTCCTGGTGTTTCCAATAATGTCCTGTCTCCATGTTTTACATTGCAAATGACTGACGATACGGGGCAACAACTTCCCAAGTTAGTCCCTTTTTGCAAAGTAACCGGATAGCTGTTCAAGTTGGCCACTCTTACCGGGATGGAATTTGCAACACGCAGCAAACTCTTCCCCGCCGCTAATCCGGCTGCTACCTCCTTGTCATTATGTCTTGGTTCGAACATCATGATGCTACCATCACTATCTTTGTTTTCCAAGAAAGCGCTCAAGACCATTTCACTGCGTTCTGGTATCGTAGTATCTTCAGTTAACAGCACTCGAATGGTCCCCTCATTTCTTTTGTGCAGAACACTTTCTTCGCCATTTATTTTTAATACACCATGACGAAGGTCTAATTCGAAGCCTTGAGATTTCATAACGTCCATTCCAAGAATGACTTCGTCCTCGATGTCCGCCACAATTGCTACGTGCTGGAACGATGTATTACCGATGGTGCATTGGATGTTAACCTCACCATGCGTTTTGGCCGAGTCACCTGTTGCAGTGCGAAGGCGCCATTTTGTTGGTAGTATTTTGGTTTTTCTTGATACCACATCGGGCCTAATGATGGTCTTCGTCGCACCTGTATCCAACAGCAAAGCTCGTAATTTCCGGTCTATGTAGCCGTCAACAAAGATGCTGCTAGACAAATGTTGCATAGAGGCGACGTGAGCAACTTTCCTTGGGGCTTGCTGCTGACAGGTCGACGATTGCCCCTTCTCGTTGACCCTCGCTAGTTCCACCTTCCGCGTCTTGCATTGGTGCTGTAAATGTCCCAGCTTTCCACAGTTCCAACACCGCAATGGCTTTTTCTTCCTGTCGAGAATCTCTTCTAGTAAACGTTTTATTTCGACTTGACCTTCTTTTTGATCGGATTCGACTTCTTCAAGATTTCGAAGCCTTCCTGTTCTGCTGCAATTCTGTTTTGCCGCTTCATACTCTAGAGCGCAAGCCAAAGCTTCTGCAATGGTCTTGGATCTAGATAACATTACGGCCTGCTTAATCTCCACATCCCGGATGCCATCCGTAAACGCCTGCACCGTCAACCGATCCAGCACGTCTTCCGGCGTTCCTGGGTACGCCAAGCGAGTCAATCGAATCACCTCCGCCTGGTATTCCTGTAGGGTTTCGCCCGTTTTCTGGCATCGGCTCTTTAACTGGTAGTGGTACACGTCCTTGAGATGAGCTGACCCATAGCGTGTTTCCATGCTTTTAACTAATTGGCCGTAGTCCTTCAGGTCATTCACTGGCAGCGTTTGCAGAATATTAGCAGCATCCCCACGAAGCGCCATAACTAAAGCAGCGGCTTTTTCTACTGAGGTCCAGCCATTAATCTCGGCAGCGGTCTCAAATTGTCGCCTGTAATTATCCCATGACGATTTTCCATCGAACTGAGGTGGTTTAAGGGTAGTTCTAGATGTTTCTACCGACTTTTTGTCAGGTTCGGCAATTATTGCCGTAGATTCATCTTTAATGTTAGTTGTTTTCATGATGGATTCAAGTTCTACGATTCGTTTGTTAAACTCCTGGATCTTTTCATCGTACCGATCTGACGCCTCCTTGATTTTGTGGTCGAGTTTCTCTTCCAATATTCTGGTGCTTTCTATAAAGGTTTCCATCAGTTTTTGCTCCAGAACTTTGGAATTTGCTAGAATAGCTTCCTCCATTTTCCCTATTTCGGAATCGAAAATGTATACCTCTGGGTCGTGTCCTTCTTCTTTTAATGCTATTCCCAGACGTTCTACTAGCTCGGCCTTGCGTCCAGAAACATCTAGATCTCTATCCTCCAGTTCGGCCTTAAGTTCGGACACTTTAAGGTCCTTAAGTTTCATTGTAGCCATTTTTATTTTCACTAATTTGTCCCTCACTGTCTAAATTTTTCACACCCCACACCTGACACCAATTGTAACGAGTCCGCTGGGCTCTTAAAAGGTGTGAAAAATTAAAAATGCAGTTAATTAGGAAAACTTATTTATTAAGGACTTATAACTACACTTATTAACTATTATTATCACTACACTACTATTAACACTTAAGGAACTACAATTGTTTATTTATGACACTATTTATTTACACTCACACCGGTAGATTTATTTATACAGCTTGGAATAGGCTATTTGATTTTACCGCTCTGTTGTTTCTGTAATACTTGCATAGTTCAGACTGACTCCGTCCCCGGTCTCTTCGGCTTTTATAGTTGCCTTTATGCATTCCAGAATGGCATCTCGTATTTTCCAGTAACAGAACTATTCGAGAAGATTCCCGAACCCCAGAAGTTTGTTTAGCGGCCCCTAGATGGCGCGAGCAGTATCGTAACAGTATGTTGTGATTGCTACACAAATAAGTCTATTATTGATTAGTACTTATTATTTTTAATATTTTCATTTATTACATTTTAGTTTTTTTATCATTAATACACGAAAAAGTTTATTTTTGTTATTAAAGTTAGAGTACCAAAAAAATGTGTTCTTTTTTAAGAGACTGTGTTAAAAGACTGTTTCTACAAAATACCATTAAAGTTCTAATATTTTTTATGTTTCTTTTCTTCAATTACATCCTTTTCTATCTAATAAATACCAATAATGCATAAAAAGTATATAATTAAAATAATACAGACGAGATCAAATCTCGGTCTGTGACACCGTGCGCGGGTATATGTGTGATGCCGTTGAGCGCGGGTATGGAAAGGTTAATGAATAAAGTGAATTAAAATGGAGACGTACATTATTTATATTTATGTGAACAATTGAAATTATATTTTTTCACTAACTTTTTATGTTTTTACCTACTGGATTATTTTAAATAAAGGAAAAATAGTCAAAGTTTCAATTACATTCATTTTTTTATTATGGTAAGCTAATATTTATTATAGTCTTCTAATGGACCATTTTTCCCATCATTAATATAACAATAAGAAATATAATTTTTATTATACTAATATTCGAATTTATAAGCGTAATACTGTAATCAAGTGCATCCAAAATATATGGAGATGGAGTGTGTACTGTACATGAGGACGGTCATGTAGTAGGTAAGTTTTTGATGTCTGCCAAGATATTATCCACGGGGAAAACGTCTGCCGAGGTAAATATAAGCTTTTAATAGTTCAATAAACAACATATCAAAAGATCAGATATAATAAAATACTTTTAAAAATTATAATTTTTATCAATGTTTAAAGTGTCTGCCATAACCTTGGAAGCTGGATATTTGTCCGCCATTGTTATTTTTAATTAAAAATAAATATATATTTTTAATTTTTCAAACGGCAACTTTTATAAAATACTTTTAAAATTGGTTAAATTTTTATACCTGGCACACCTGAGTGTAACGAAGGTCCACCTTGCTGGGCTTAGCGAGACCCCGACTTGTGAGTGACACATACCTATAAGACACTCTCTGGGCAAAATTTCAGGTTTTATAATTTACCTTTAGGTTGCCGCCCACTGGCTCTTAGACTATAAAGTAATCCCTCAACATTCGCGAAGGTTACGTTCTAGAAAAACCTCGCGAATGTTGAATCTATCTTAATGTGGAAATAGGGGGGTTACGGTCTACGATGGTTGATATACGTTGTATATACATACAATTTTCGCACTCACGGAAGAACTAGCAGCGACACTTTTTCTAATAGATTCTTCATTTCTCTTTATGTTACGCACTGTCGACTTGTTTATTTTAAATAGTCGCCCGACTGTTGAAGCTCTCTTCCTAGCACGCAATTTATCAAGTATTTTATTTTTTTCCGACTGAGTCATCGCTATTTTCTTACGTTTCGATAAAGATGACATTTTAAAAAAAGTGTTAGGTATTTACTCAAGCGAAACCGAATTGAAAACTAAAAAAATCGGTTGGGGAATCATAGGGGGGAGGGCTGTTCGTTGTTCTAGAAATCATTCGACTCTTAGAACAAAAACAAACACGAGATATGCAATTATTACTGGAAATTAATCGGAAATGTTGACACAACTGCACAACTGAAAAATACATTATGTACAAAAAACTTTTTTTTATGGTTTCGCGAATAAGTGAGTATACAGTTCGCGAAAGTCGAATTTTGCCGCATTTTAATAATCGCGAATAATCGAAACTCGCGAAAGTCGAATTCGCGAATGTTGAGGGATTACTGTAGGTACTTCATTGCCCGAAAACGATGAATACAATATGGACTTGACTTTGTTTTATGGTGAAGTCGTCTTCATCATTCGACAAATTTCACCAAAGTGAGAAGCGGTCAGTCGTACTGATCGTTCCTGCTTACATATGGGATTTACGGTTTGTCCTCGGGTTTTCAATTCCAAATCAATAATTTCGAAACAATTTTTTTTCAACTCTTTTAAAAAGCTTTGTTTTTTTTCATCAAAAATATGACTTGGCAAGTCTGGTTCTTCAGAGGCATTTGGACCATAATCACCATCCGCAGTCGCAGGTTTATTTTTATTTTGAAAACGAAGCCTGCGTCTTAACTGTTTATGGTTTTTGGATAATATCTTTTTTCTGTTCAGCTGTTTTATAATTTTTTTTGTAAATGCCGTGGGACTATTACCGAGTAACGCTTTTTGCATTCCCCGATAATAATTATCACTACTATTAAAACTAATTACAGCTGCTTGACAGCGTGTTTTATATGAACCCCTTAATGTAAAGTTGATTCTTTTGCTTCCAATAAATTTGCACAAAATTGAATTATAATGTTCTGCCGAATTTGTATCCATGTTCAGAATTAGACTGGAAGCATTAAATATTAATCTTGAAATCTTGAAAGAGTCCACAATTTTGCATGTGTGCAAGATTATCAATTTGATGGCCCTGCTTAGTACAAACAAAGTGCGTATCACAATTGTGGTGTTTTCCAAATGTGGTACGGTATATTTTGTAAATCCTTACTAAACAGCTGAACTTGTTGTTCAAAAGATACCTTTTCGGATCGTCGATAATCTACTGCTTTTTTGATTGAAATTCGAAAACGTGTTAAATTAGTTTCTACTAATTTTCTAAGTGACGGAGGGACTAGTAAATTTTTCGTGTTACTAATCCGCTTTTCTATAAAGTTAAAAAAATTATTGTTAGATTAATTGGGATATATTTCACTTACTAGATAATTCGCCGACTTTTGTAGAAAAATTTCTTAGGAGATGAATTTTACACTCATCTTTTACTACTATTGTGGTACCGTATGGACGAGCTTCGATTAATTTTGTGTGGACGCTACTGTCACCATCTCCAATAAGTTCTCTATATTTCAATCCATGGGTTTTAATGCTTTTTTTAAATCCTTCGACTATAATCGCAACTTCCATACTAGTAGAAGTACCTGACCAATTCTTAAAACACAAATGTTCAGGAACTTCTATTTGTTTGGTTGTAGAACGAGCACACGTGCAGCAGTACTTATTTTTTATTCCCAGAAAAAGGACTTTTTTGGTTCTATAACCTACTATGCAGACCTAAAATATAAAAAAAAAGAATATATTAAGTATAAGATAAATTGAAAATATACGAACAACTCCTGATGAAGAATCATAATTTACATTGTAGGAACGTTTCGCCCATGCTCCATCATTAATTACTGTTATATATGGTATATTATCTGTTCCAACATCTCCTGCTTTTACTGCCAGGTCATATTCCTCTTTACCTGCTTCCTCCATCGAGTTCCACGCTTCTTTATTAATAACATCTGCAAGATTTTCGTGACACTTTTGATACAATGCGGAAGATATAGATGGCATGTTTGCCGCAGAAAACAGTTCTGGCAGTGTCGAATGTCCTAATCCTGTTGAGATTGCTCCTACTGTAAACGCCATATTAATGTCCATTTCTTTCTCGGCAGAAGCGTTACACAAATTTAAAGTTTTTTCTGTATTACACATTTCACATCTTAGGTATATGGTAGATTGAAAACCTTCTCTAACTTCATTCATTACTTTCATATTACTAAAAGTGCACCCAAAAGGAGCATGAGAATTTAAATCTTTGATTTGTTGAAGCCTAGATGCGATATCTACAATTCTGCGTCCCTCAATTCTAAATTGTTCTTCTATTTCCTTAATTTGTACATCAAATCGTCCATGTATGGTAAAACTACTCTTTGGTTATTTAACACTCTAAAAACAGTATTTATAAAACTTTGAAATACGGTAGGCGAGTTACACATCCCGAAAGGTACTTTTAAAAACTGATATTGTCCGGTATGAATGACAAAAGAAGTATACTGTCGACTGCTTTCTTCTACGTTTACATGAAAAAAACCGTTTTTAAGATCAATTGTACTAAAAACTAGAGAACATTGAAGTTTGTCGAGTTGGTCTTCTATTAAAGGAAGAGGGTATCTATCCTTTAAAATCCGTTTGTTGATGTCACGGTAATCAATACAAATTCGAAAGCGTCCATCTTTCTTTCTTGTTACTACCACTTGACTCGAGTACTCCATCTTTAATCCACTCATCCACTTGACGATCCACAACCTCGCGCTCGTAAAAAGGCAATATTCTTGGATTGTTATAGATTGGTTGCTCATCTTTAAGTATAATCTTCATGGAAACGTTTGATGTTTTTATTTTCTTGGATTTGTAACTTGCTAAGGCCTTAGTACTTTTATTATAATTAGATTTAGAGGTTGTTTTAATAAGTACTCCGTAAATTTTTAATTTATACTTAAATTCATTAACGTCGTTGGACGAATGTTGACGTGCCCGACGTGGCCGTGGAAAGTTTGCTTAGGTCGGCTGCTACCTCGTGATTTCTGATGTCTTCTTCTTCGTAGTCCTCGTCGTCGTTGACGATTTCTGTCGCGTTCTGCCTAAGCTGTTCGAGATTTGTAAGAATTTTGGAGATGTTGATCGCCAAACTTGTTTTGCTCTATTGGTGGTCAATAAATAGTAGGTGAGCTACCAGCGTTAAATCGTTTTCTGAGAATTCTGCACATATCGCGTTTATTTTTTCTCGGTACGTATCAGAGTTAATTTCGAAATCAAATCCCGTAAACTTCCGCAATTGTTGACGCCCTTGTTTTCCCGCTTCCGCGTTAAAAATTAGCTTATATGTATGATTCTCTGTAAGGATGTTTTTTGCTGTCCGGGGCATTTTTTTAGTAGAAAAATTGTTATTTTGTAATTAAAAAAAATTTATTATGAAAGTAAAATAATATTTCTATTTGCGCAATCGAAAACTAAAATGAAATTAATTTTGGTTTTTTTGCTATAAATTCGTAAACCACCGAAATGTCAGTCCCCTGGGCTGTCCTTTTCCCAAAATTGAAACTTTAAGATTAAATTCCAAGTTATTCGTCTATAATATATAATTTTGTCCATAATGCTTATAAACTTGATTAGTTAACTAACAATTTTCTTCAATAAAAAGTACCGAAAATTCATTTATTTCATTAAATTCATTAAACCAAAGTTTGTCCCCGGGGTTTTAAGGTCAGTCACCTGCCAAAAGTTCAAGGCCAAAAAAAAAAATCCAGCGCGCTATTTTATGTTCTGTAGTGTTTATAGGGACCTAACTAGCCTTACGTTAATAACCGTAGTGCTGTTAGCGCTTTATGGCCATTTTATTTACTGTCAAAACACCGTTTGTGTTGGAAAAATGTGTCTGGGCCACTTCGATAGGCAGTCCCCTGGTAATTATTTTTATTCATAATTTATTTATAAAATTGGAACTATAAGTCTTAATATCATACTAATTAATGTAAATATTCATAGAGAACTTGAAAAGTTGAATGCATTAAAACAGTTTGCTTTATTTTTCTCAATTTGATCAAAATAAGCAGTCACCTGCCATGTTATGTGGCAGGGAACTGCGTTGATTTGACAATGGTAATTATTTTGACTTATATGTCGTTATTTATACTTTAATAGTTATATGTTGTAGGCTTGTTGTGATTGTCCAGCCATGACACATCTAAATAAAAATTATCTAGAGCGGATTTGTCGTGGAGCGTTGATTCTCTTGCCAGAGAAACTTTTCAATCAGTTACTACTGATTTTATTTATGTGGTAATTATTTGCTGTGATTTCACGTGCCTTATTTAAAAAGATAAAAGTCTTACTGATTTATGTTTAAGACATATGTTATATTAAAATAGAAAAAAAAGCTGTTACGAATAATTATTTACCAAAAAGTACTAAACTAAAATTAAAAAGTTTAAAACTGATATATGAATGACACATTAATTTTAAGTAAACTATATAATTATCAATCTCAGATTGAATTTAAAATTTCAATTGTAAATTACGTCGATGTCATTTTAAAAACTCATTATTTAATGAAAATGTTTTAATAAATAGTTTAATTTTAGTAATAATAAGAATATTATAATAAAAATGTTATTCATGTGTGAAATACAAAAATAAATGATTATAATAATGTATTATGTGATTTTAATGCATTTATAACAGTCCCCTGTCACCAGTTTCGCGGAAGATACTAAAATCTCGAAGAAGAAAAAAATTCAATTAGCTGTATGTTAATCATCATTAAGCTGATAGTTTTGTAGCCCTTGGTAATTTTTTTTTTATAAAATCAAAAATAATTTGGTCGGACACTTTTGTACAGATTTAAGACGTCCTTACAGAGAATCACCCATATAATAGTTTAATAACCGACAACGGTGCGGCTTTTATGCACTCGGCTACTTGCTTTATATCTCCCAACGAAATCATTGTTATAAGCACTTAAATTTTAAACACGGCTGCACTACTAAAATAAAATATCTTAAACGTAACCTTGGCGCGCTTTTTTCTTTACCAGGTATATAACTTAAAAATGGGGATTTTTTCATTAAAAAAAACACGGCATTACAAATAGAATTACAAAAAGTGTTTATTCAAAGTAATCCCCATCTTTCGGGCAAGTTATGAATGCCATTCCACAAATTTTTTTCTTGTTTCGAAGCAAACCATTCAGATAGCCATTTTTCCATGTCCTCATATGATTTGAAATGCTGTTCAGCCAGCGCGTGTGCCATTGACGAAAACAAATGATAATCAGACGGGGCCAAGTCTGGTGAGTACGGCGGACGCGCAAGAACTGCCCAACCAAGCTTCATCTTCATGCAGTAACTCTTGCAATTCACAATCTTCAAAGTTCTTTGACTGCCCCGGACGCTCTTTGTCTGACACATCGAAATCGCCAATTTTGAAGGGATTAAACCAGCGTTCACAAGTGTTCTGAGATGGACAATGTTCCCCGTAAACTCCCTGAAGTATGCGGTAACTTTCAGCAGCACTTTTTTTTGGAAGAAAATAGTGAATCAAAACCTCCCGCAAATGCCCTTTTTTTGGAACGAAATTCGACATTTTTAGGTCGGAATATAAAAACAATGCAAACACTTTCGGAACGTAGGACTTTTACTGTTTTGAAGGGTTATGTCAACAGAAAAAAATGGCGCGCATTTCAAGCCATGTGGATTCTTAAATGCGTGTAATGCCAACTGACAAAAAATCCCCATTATTAAATTATACACCTGGTAGGTACCCAAAATGCTATCCTTGCTTTTTGCCTTCCTTTTCGGAATTCTATTGTTAGAATCTGCTGTTGTCCTTGACTGTACAGTCGCTTTGTCCAGCGGGTGCGTCGTTTACCGTTGGATAGTTCCAACGGTGTACAGTTAGTACTGTACACCATCTTTAGTTAGCCCTCGTGGTATTTCTTTTTTGTTTTTTATTAATTTGTAGAGATTCTTTATTTAATATGTAGTTTATATATTATTCGTTTATTTAAAGCCGAGATAACTATTCAATTTCTCGACCTTGTATATTTTGCAAAGATTAGTTAGTCCGTTCGATTCTCGGTAAAGAGCAAGACGTTCTCAGTTTTCGACCATGTGTATTTTATTTTGATACCCTTTCACAAAAATTATAATTATTTAATAAAAAACCAAAGTGTTTTATTTATGTGGACCGCCACAAATTGTATTTTATTAATTATGATTTTTTTTCAAATACCGGACGAGCCCCCAAATTGTAGGAATTAAAATATAGTCGTAATTAATAAAAGTAAGTCCGCTTAACACTAAATCTTAATAGTTAAAATCACTCCACAGTTTCTTTTCAGACTTGGTCCATAGGCTATTGGTTGTCCTTCTTGAAGAAGTGCAGCGCCAAGATTTTTTGAACTTGAGTCTACGCTTAATGTTATAGGTTTGTTTACATCTGATGGATCTAAACACATTCTTATTTCGCCTTTTTGTCTTACAATTACCATAGGGCTTACAGCAGGGGTAGGTTCTGTTTCTGGTTTTATGACGTCTGTTTTCACCATTCTGTCAAGTTCTTGCTTTACTTCATCTCTTATAGCATGTGGAATTCTTCTTGACGGTTTACTTTCAAGTTTTGGGTTTTCGATTAGGTCAATATCATAATCTTTATAACAGCCTAATCCTTCGAAGATGTCATCTTTACATTCACTTTCCTTCAGTGTTTTCACCCTTGCAATAAGTTCTAACTTTTCCCAGGTATCAAGTCCTAGGATCGGTGTAACCTTTTCTTCAACTACCTTGAATGTAATGTTGTTTTCTTCATTTTTTATTTTACAACATAGCTCTGCTTCGCCTAGAACTACCATTTTATCCTCTGTGTAACTTATTAAATTTTTTGTTCGGCTTGGTTTTAGACTTGCCTTTGTTCTGTTCATTAAGTGTCTCGGTAACACATTGCATTGTGCTCCTATATCTTGTTTGCCAATGAATTTCACATTACTAACTTGTATTTTTTCTGTGGAGTGGCCAGGGCACTTTACGTCTTTGTAACGACAAAGACGTTCCGGTCATTCTTTAACTGCCTTGAGAGGGTGGTTATTACATTCTTCACTTTCTAGGTTCCCACATGTATATTAAAGTTATTACAACAAAAAAGGTGAATTTTATTTACTATTATAATCCAGGAGACGTTGTTCTAAGAGATCTATCTTTACCAAATTTAGATTAATACGGATAGAACATTGCAGAATTACGAAGATAAATTTGGAGCATACGTGTATATTGGTGCCTCAAGATCGAGACGTGAGTTAGAACAGGCTAAGATTTTACTTAATAGTGCAGCAATTGCAGATGAACAACGTAGAGAACGAGAAAGGCAACAATCGAAACGTGATTCAAAGAAATTTGATTCATCATCAAAACGGTCGTGCAATTCTGAGCATGGAAGCAATAAAAAGAAATATTTTGGCCGCTTATGAGGTAGCTGATTCAGTATTAGTGAACTTTGATTTGATGAAACACCATTTAGATGAAATTGAGCACTTATAGAATGTGGCTGAGGAAGAAAATAAATAATTGCGGGTACTTCGTGCCGCCGTACCATCCTATTCTCCCACCTTTCCAAACGGCCCCTTGCCAATAGGCAACCTAAGATGTGATTTTCCGCGGCGTATCTTAGGCACGGATTTACATTTAAGGATAAACAATGCCATAGCGAAAAAGTTTGTCATAGCTACTACGCGTCGGAGATTCGTGATTTTGCGCACTACGATTTTACTGCACGCGTAAATTAAACAGGTGTTTAAATGGCTGCCTGCTACAAAGGCCCTATTGGCTTCTATTGGTTTACTAACTACCTACTTAATGTTTATTACCACACTAAGTTAAATGAACTACCTGATTTATTATCACAAAAAATGTTATAATACTACACCACATTTCAAAAGTGGAACAGTATTATTGATTATTTATTGATGGTGAAAAAGTACAAGTTTTTTTGAATTTTTTTCTCACAAGCTCTCCTCTTACAAGTTCTGTTTGTCTTTTTGCCAAATTAAAAAACCTAATTCTAACATAAATGTTTACAATAACCTTAATTAATTTAGTTACATGGTTTTCTACATAGGGTGCTAAATCAAAGTTATGCTCATTTAACAAAGGAAAACATTTACCACCTGATAACAAGTTAGAGTGAATTTTATTTACAAAATATTGAAAGAAATGTTCTTCAGGCGACAATTGATTGTTATTTACAGCTAAAAGACGCTTAATTACAATTTCTGCTTGTTTGACATATGGGAAGTTCTTATAGTGAAGGAATTTTGGTGCGCTCAACTCATAGCTCCTTCGTTTTTAAATATTTATAATTTATTTTAAATCTCGAATAAAGAACTAATTGGCTTCTATATGGGCACTGAAATTCAGCTAGATTCGAAAATATCTTTTTGGAGAAAAATGGCTAAATATTAGCAAAATTGTCACTTTTCTGTGGGGCGATTTTACAAAACGCAAGTTTTCTACTGACATAATACGTAAAGTAAGTACATAAATGAAAGAGATTATTATCTAATCACAGTAACAATCAATAAAACTTAGCTAAAACCTAAAAAAAAGTTGCGTATCTTCCTATTTTTATACGATTTTTCATCATAGAATAGGGGCGACACGAATTGTGTATCACATTCCTGTCAGCTAAAAACATGTCAAGAATACCAACAAATTGAATAATGAGCGCTGTTTCCAGATTTCCGACATAAAGTACGTAGTAAAGTGGACTCACTGCCGCTTAAAGTTCCGCCTAACAGCCAATAAGACACTCGTGACAAAGATTTCGTCGGCCGCAGACGCGTTCGGGACAGACAACTTCTCACTTGTCTGGTATGTATTTACGTAAACAATATTTGGAATTCTTAAATATTTTTTATTGTTTTGATTAATATACCTAGTGTAAATATACTATAAAGCATTATCATGTCATTCAAATACAGCGTTTTTGTGTTTTTTATGAATAACCTAAAAATTATCATTTTCCTGTGTATCACTTGTCTGGATCCATTAAGACAGGAAAGTGATAAACAATCACTTAGATTCCTAATTTCCTACTGACATTGTATGTATTAACCTGTTGAGGCCTTTTTTCCACAGAAACCAAAATGCCACAACCTAAGAAAAAAAAAAAGACCAGGGAAGAAGTATTAGCACAAAATCGAGAAAATGAAAGAAAACGTTATGAACGAATGAAAAATGATCCAGACAAGTTAGCTACATTAAAAGAAAAGAAAAAACAATATTATTTAAAGTCAAGAACTACAGGAAAAATAAAAACAATATCTGAAATGAGCGATCGTGAAAAAAGGCACTGCAGGAAGTCATGGCGTGCAAGATCTAGTAATTACTATAAGACAAAATCTGCTGCTAAAAAGAGTACTACAGATTTTATAAAAGCGAACACGCCATCAAGCTTATGTAGTGAAGATTTAATTTGTCATCCATCGTCGTCTCAGATTTTGCTTTCAACACTTCTAGAACCATCTTCCAGTCAGTTGCCTAGGTTAAGGGCGGCTAGACAAAAGTCAATTATACAAAGACGTAAGAGAAACAAAGAAATAAAAGAGAAAGATGGCAAAATTAAAAAACTGCAAGCTGAACTGAATAAATACCGGAAGAAAGTCAGCAAATTGCGTAAGAAAAAAAAAAATCTTCAGAAACTATTAACTCCAAACTCGAAAATGTCTCAAATGGCTGATGACCCAGCAACTCGGAAAGAAGTAGTAAAAAAAGCATTATTTTGGGTTGTAGCTCCAAAAGTTACTGACAGAGATACATGCATGTGTACCATGCACAACAACTTCCAGCTGGTTATTACTGCTCTAAATAAAGTTGCAATTCTTCAAACTACCACCTATCAAAATTTATTGGCTACACTTTGCTGCGATCGTTATAATGAACGCTGCTTAGAGCGAACTTGTGATAGTTGCTTCACAAAATCTGTTCCCATGTGTGAAGAATTTGACGAAACAATGGCTGTTAAATATCAAGAATAGGTAGCAAAACGTGAAATAATAAAAGATCCTAAAACCATTAAAGACCGTACTGTCGTTAAACAAAAGAAAATCACATCTGAAACATCCGTGGGTGAGCTTCTTCAAAAATTTAAAAACAATCTAAAAACTCTCTTCAACCATGAAAAAAATTTTGTACACTAATATCAGTCCATGAAAAGGTTAAAGGAATCGCTTACGAAAAAAGACGTAGTCGTGCACATGGACTTTTCTCAGAATTATTCAACAAAATACAACGAGGAGATTCAGTCATTTCCCTTTGGGGGATCCCGGATGCAAATATCACTTCATACTGTTGTTGTCTATCTGCAAAATTCTACAAGGTCCTATTGCACGGTTTCAACTAATTTGCCACACAACGTTCACGCTATTTGGGCCCACCTTCAACCAGTCTTAGATGAACTCCCAGCAAGCATCGAAAATATCCATTTCCTCAGATACGGGCCGGTGACTCAATACCGAAATAAGCTCATGTTTTATGTACTGGCATGCAAAATATCTGAAATGTGGCCCAATTTTATTAGCTGGTCTTGGAATTACCATGAAGCTGGCCACGGTAAGGGTGCGCCAGATGGTGTTGGGGCTACTTGTAAAAGAGCAGCAGATAGTGTCGTGGCTTCGGGACATGATGCTTCAAACTTGACACAGTTTTGCGGTGCTATTCAGGATCGATGCCCAAATATTACACTGTATACGATAACAGACTCTGATATTGAAAAAATGGAGGTGTTGATTTCAAAAGAGGAACCAAATTTGCTTGCATTCAACGGCACTTTAAAAGTTCACCAAGTGCAAGGGAATGGATATTTGCCGAGAAAAGTTATGATGAAATCTCTGTTGTTTTTGTAGTAACCCACTCGAGTGCGAACACTTTCAGTTGGGTGTTTTAGTATATTCAAAACCGTTGATTATATCATACTAATTCATTGTTTTATAAATAAAAATTAATATGAGAATTTGTGTTTAATAATCTTACTTTCCTGGTTATTTCTCATTATCCTGGCAGTAAAATTACATTCACATCATAATATTTTATAACGGTTTTCAATCAATGTATAAAATATATTTATAAATATATATATTATATATATATATATATTATGCAATTTTATACATATTTAAAGTTATTTTTCATTTTCCTGTGCCATATATCACTTGTCTGTCCTCAATTTTTTTTAAAAGGCCTTTAAATTAATTATTTACCAATATTTTGTCTGACCCACAAACTTTAGCTTATTTAAGTAAAAACCTTGACCTCTGGCCACTTTGCATACTAAATTTAGGAAATAAAAGTATGGGACTAAAAACTACCGTTAATATTCCTTCATAATAAGAACTACCCATATAGGGTGGGTGTACCAGTCCCAAACCAGGTACCAGTAGTTGACCACTTGCATGTTCGATTGAATAAATTAAGAAATGGCGGGCATTTTTGAAAAATTCGACTGTTTTGTTACGTGGCCTAGAATGTTAACAACGTTCCAAACATATTTTAAATATTTAGTGTTTATTTAACAGCTATGAGCGCAGTGGTCAACCTTAGGTGCATTACCGTTTTTGATATTGTTCACGAAATCTATAAAAAACTTAAATATTTAGATTCAAATAATTTATCAATATTGCAGCGTTAGTAAACAATAAACAATTTTATATATACATTTCTACGTTAAAACTACATAATACCAGTTCAAAGTCAAAATTTGTCCTTAACTGGTTTGGGACCGGTACACTCACCCTACATCAAATATACATCAAATGATTGTTTAATTAAACCTCCCTTGTTTTTTCGCTCAAGTAGTATAAATCCAGTCCAAAGGCTTATGGCCCCAGAGAAAGATGTTGCCTAAGGCACCTTTTTAACTTATATGTACTAAAACAAACATAAAATTATTGGTCATATAACGCCCCATTATTACAGACTTGCTCA
>JARFIZ010000259.1:0-12852 GCA_036325965.1 Sinopyrophorus schimmeli
AACAGTAGGGGGAAAGTGGCATGAAACAGCCAAGTTTTGAAACAGCCATTATCAATTACGCGGTAGTTTTCATACGAATCGTTTATGTATTATTATTTTAAGATAGCAACACTAGCCAGATATCCCCCACAAAAATTTGACCGTTCACCGTCAATAAACGGCGCCGATACGACGTATTGAAGATTTTGTCGTCAAAAAGTAAGGTTTTGAGTTCAGTTTATTTGTTTTCTAACGCCTATACGTACAAAACTAATAATAATATGATTACACTATAATTTTATAGATATATTAGGCCTTCTAATAACGTATATATTTTGTAGACTAATTTTTGATTTCATAGTAATTTTCGAGATTTGGTTTCTTGAGAGAATATGTTTTAAATAGCCGGACTGCAGTGTAATGAAACAGCCACCTTTTAATTCGATAAAATGCAATAATAATTGTAGTAACAGCAATCAAGAGTGGTACCGATGCAAAATTGTAATGGTTGGGCATATAAATCCTGTGGCATAAAAGGGAAATTGCATTATTTTTGCTAAAAACGTTTTTAAGTTTTTGCAATGTTTGATCTCAAACGTCAAATTTTTTGACAGTTTCTTAGATTTATGTAAGTAAATATTTTATCGAGAGTTTGCGTTATTTAAAACGTTTTATAATTATATAAGATCTAAAATTATAGCTTAAGATTATTATTAAATAATATCTTCGTTAATGTGCAGTTTTAATCTTGTAATAAGAACATGGCTTTTTCAAAAATTGGGTTGGCTGTTTCAATACCTATAGGTTATGTAAAAGCCAAATTTTATTTTTTTTATAAATGATTAGAAGTTGAAAAATATCGTTAATTTTGAAAAATGTTTTATGACATTACGTACATAAATGCATGAACAATTACAGATTTAAAAAAAAAATTGAATTATTTATGTCCTTCTATATTATTTATCCCTGTTTTTAAAACTGGCTGTTTCATGCCACTTTCCCCCTACATATTTGGAATTTTAAAACTTCAGCAGAATATATATTAACAATAACTGTCGTTTAAAATATACAAATTTACAATGCATACTTCAATCAATATGTTATTATAAATATTGAGTAAAATCAGCTCCGGATCTAGAAGAAGGGGGGCAAACCGGGTACCTGCCTAAGACGTCATTTAAGGGGGCGCGAATTTATGTTTGTAAAAAAACTCGTTTCCCTATAGCGCTTAGCATCTCCAATGATTTAAAGGAGGAGCGCCAAAATTTTTGCGTCAGTTCGGAAAATTGTAGATACTAAATGCTGAAATATAAACTAACAACTAAGGTAAAAGTCCCTATTATGAGACGATGTCCCGATTTATGATACATTACGTGAATACATTAATTTATTCCAAAAGTACACATAATCCTTTTAAAAAATACAAAGAATATATAACTTCAACAATTTTGAAAGCAATTTACTAAGTTTGCAATTATTCTTTTGTTATTGTTTAAAGAAAAAATATAAAAGTATAAGCGGTTTGACATTTGTACTTGAATCCACGCCCTGAGCAAAGTTGGGCGACAACGACTATTCAATTTTTTAGTCGCGTTAAATTTAATTGCCACTTCTATTTATATATGTGCATTATATGATATTTGAAAGCTAATGAGTATTAGATTTCAATTCTATAAGCATTTATGCTATTTTATGACTATTTTCGACCGTATCATTAACACCTACACTTATAAACTTGGACGTACCGGTTATTTACGAGTAAGTATTTTTAATTTTTTAATAAACCCGTTGAAGCCTGTCCCAAGCCAGGTTGGAAAAGAGGTGAGGGATAGAGGAGTAACACCTCTTTAATAAACCAGGGTTCAGCTGGCCCGGTTGATAGCACCTTGTAAGGGCCCCTTCTCAGGGTACGGGTGAAAACCGGTCAATGGCTCGGAAGGCGGAGGAAGATGGGTGATACATCTCAACGGCGGAAGAGGCAAAAGAACCAACAGCGTCTGCCTCATAGTGAGCGGCTGATACAAAAAGGTCCTCCAAGCGGGGGTTATGGCGTTAGGCGTTAGAAACCTATCACATGTAAAAATAAAGGGAGCTGAAAATTTATTAGTAGAATGAAAAACGAAAGAAAGGAAATAATTCCCCGGGTGGAAATCCACACCTCGAAAAGAGGGAGCCCCAATGGATACGGGGGGGGCAGTTCTACACGAAGTCTTCAGATTCCACCTTTAAAACTCAACCAAAAACAACATGAAAAACGAGAAGGCAACAAGAAGAAATTAGATGGTAAACCCAAAAGACCGAAAAAAGACATTAAAACTAGGAACGTGGAATATTCAAGGACTCGCAACTAAGAGAAAGGAAGTGATGATGGAAATAGAAAAGATGAATCTGGACATAGTGATACTAACGGAAACAAAAAAAAAAGGAAGTGGCCAGGAAACCTACGGAAATTACATACACCTGTGGAGTGGAGTGCCGAAAAGTGAAAGAGCCAAAAGTGGAGTGTCCATATTAGTCAAGAAGAAATGGACAAGGATGATACAAGCATGGGAAGAAATTAATCATCGCATTTTAAAAATTAAAATAAAAATATATGGACAAATGTTGACGATCATAGGTGTATACGCCATAAATGACGATGTACGTGCCGAAGAGAAAGAGGAGTTCTTTAACATCCTGGACGAACAGATAGAAAAGGTTAACAAACGAAGTGAAATTATAATAATAGGGGATCTGAACAGTAGGGTTGGGAAGAAAGAGAAGGACCACACTTTAGGAAAATTTGGAGAAGAAAAGATGAATGACAACGGAATACGTCTACTTACCCTATGCAGAGAACATAGGTTGATGATAGCCAATACTTTTTTCCAGCATAAGGACATACACAAGTACACATGGATACAGCCAACACGAGGACTCAGGTCAATTATAGACTTAGTAATTGTCAGAAAAGACCGGAAGCTGAAAATAAAAGACATAAAAGTCTTTCGACAACCGGAATGTGGATCAGATCACCACATGGTGATAGGAACCTTTGAATTTACAAGAAAAACAACACGTACCAAAAAACAGGAGGATACGGAAGAACAAGTGGAAGACTTAAAACACCCCACATATAAGATCGAACTGTTAAGAGAAGAATCGATTAAGAAGTTATACCAAAACAGATTAGAAAGACAACTTGACGAAGATATAGTAGAAAAAAACCCGGAGGTAATATACGAACATGTAAAACGTAGTATTCACACAGCAGCATATGAGGCTTTGGGAATAGAACAAAAAAGGAAACATAAAAAAGAAACACTCACCCCAGAACTAGAAGAGAAAATAAAAACCAAAAAGAAAAGATATAATGAATGGTTAATGAACAAAACTCAAAACTCTAGACAAAAGTATGTAGAAATTAGAAGACAAGTAAAAGAACAGGTGAGGCAAGAAAAGAATGAATACTGGGACAACGTCTGTAGAAATATAAATAACACAATAGGTTTTAACCGATCTAAAGAAGCATGGAGAGTGATTCATAATTTACGGCAAGAATCAAAAAATACTACTAATATTGCATTGGTAAAGCAAATAAAATGGATAGAATACTATGAGACTCTTCTACAGGAAAAAAGACCTCAATATATGATAAAACAAGATAGAATAGAAAGAAACCAAGTACCTTTGGAGGAAAGAGAAATAAAGCAGGAAGATGTGGTAAAAGCACTGAGACAATCAAAAAATAATAAATCAGCAGGTCCAGGAAACATCAGAATAGAATTAGTAAAATACGGGGGAAATAAGCTAATAGAAATAATAACCAAAATGTTTCAGAAAATAGAAGGCGGAGAAAATAAGCCAGCAGAATGGAACAAATCATATATTGTATCGATACATAAATAGGGAAGTAAAACAGTATGCCAGAACTACAGACGCATCAGTATACTACCAACAATGGTCAGGCTGTTTGGAAAAATTATTAAAACTAAAATCGAAGAACATATGGAAGATTTTAGTGAGGAACAAGGAGGATTTAGATCAGGAAGATCAAATTTTTGGGAAAAAAAAGGGTTTTTACCCTTAAATTTAAATTTTTTTTTTTAAAAAAAAAAGGGTTTTAAAACCTTTTTTGGGGAATTTTTTTTCCCTTTTTGGGGTTTTTCCAAAAGGGGGTTTTTAAAAGGAAATTTTCCCCCCCGGGAAATTTTTTAAATTTTCAAAATTTTAAAAAAAAATTTTTAAAAAGGGGAAAAAAAATTTTTTCCAAAAATTTTAAAAAAGGGGGCCCCCCAAAAAAACCAAACCCCAAAAAAACCCAAAAAAAAAAAAAAAAAACCCAAAAAAAACCAAAGGGAAAAAAGGGGGAAAAATTTAAAAAAAGGGGAAAATTTTTTTTTAAAAAAAATTTTTTTGGAAAAAAAGGGGGGGGGAAAATTTAAGAAAAAAAATAATTTTGGGTTTTTAAAACCCCTTTTTTTTTTAAAAAAAAAAAAAAAAAAAATTTTAATTTTCTTTTTTTTTTTTTTTTTTTTTTTTTTTTTTTTAAAAAAAAAAAAAAAATTTTATTGGTTTTTTATTTTAATTTTTAAAAAATTTTCCCTTTTAAAAGGTTGGCTTTTTAAAAAAAATTTTTTTTAAAAAATTTTTTTTAAAAAATTTTTTTAAAAATTTTTTAAAAAAAAATTTTAATTTTAAAATAATTAAAAAAAAAAGGGGCCCAAAAAAAAGGAAAAAAAATTTTTTTAAATTGGGTTTTTTAAAGGGTTTTTTAAAATTTTTTTGGGAAAATTTTTTTTAATTTAAAATTTTATTTTAAAATTTTGCCAAAAAAAAAGGGGAAATTAAGCCCCCTTTTTTTGGGGCCCAAAACCAAAAAAAAAAAAAAAAATTTTAAAGGGTTTTTAAAATTTTTTTTTAAAAAAAAAGGGGGGGAAAAATAAAAAAACCCCAAACTTAAAAAAATTTTTTTTTTTGGGAAAATTTTTTCCCCCCTTTTAAAAATTTTTTTTTTAAAAAGTTTTAAAAAATTTTAAATTTTTTAAAATTTTAAATTTTAAATTTTTTCCCAAAAAGTTTTTTTAAAATTTTAAAAAATTTTTTTTTTAAAATTATTTTTTTTTTCCCTTTTTAAAAATTTTTTTAAATTTTTTTTTTGGGGGGGGATTTTTTAAAAAAGGACCCCCTTTGGGCTTTTTTTTTTTTTTCCCCCCCCCCTTTGGTTTTTTTTTTTTTTTTTTTTTTTTTCCCCCCTTTTTTTAAACCCAAAAAAAATTTTAAAATTTTTAAAAAAAAAAAATTTTTTTTTTTGGTTTTTTTTTTAAAATTTCCTTTTTTAAAAAATTTTTTTTTTTTTTAAAAAAAAAAAATTTTAAAAAAATTTTATAAAAAAAAAAGGGAAAAAAAAAAATTTTTTTTTTAAAAAAAAAAAAAATTTTTTTTTAGCCAAAAAAAAAAAAATTTTTCCCAAATTTTTTTAAATTAACTTTTTTTTTGGGGTTTAAAATTTTAAAAAAAAAGGGGGTTTAAAAAGTTTTTTTTTAATTTTAAAAAAAACCCCCTTTTTTTCCCAACCGTTTTTAAAAAAATTTTTTTAAACCCCCCGGGTTTTTTTTTTTTTTTAAAAAAATTTAAAAAAAAAATTTAAAAATTTGGAAAAAAAAAAAATTTTTTTTAAAAAAAGGAATTTTTAAAATTTAAAAAATTTTAATAAAAATTTAAAAAACCCTTTTTTAAAAAAAATTTGGGTAAAAATTTAAAATTTTTTTTAAAAATTTCCAAAAAAAAATTTAAAAAATTTTTAAAAATTTTTTTTTTAAAACCATTTTTTTAAAATTAAATTTTTTTAAAAAGAAAAAAAAAAATTATTTTGGTTTTTCTTTATTTGAAAAGAAAGAAATAATTATAAAAATTTAAAAATTAATAATAAAATTAATTAAATTTAAATTTTTAATTAACAAATTTTAATTCAAAATTAAATAAAAATTTTAATTTCTTTCTTATAACAATTTTGTTTTAAAATTTAAATTGGCACCCTTCCAAAAGTTTTTTTGCTTTATTTAAAAACATTTGGTTATTTATTAAAATTTTTAAAAGAAATAAAAATTATTTTGGAATTTCAAGGGTTAAAATTTTGACTACCCTTAAAAACAAAAACGGAAAATTTGTAGTTAATTTAGGAATGGCCCCTTTTTGGGATCGTTTTAGTGTGTTTTTTTTTTCATTTAATTGAAAATTTTTATTTACAAAATGGAAAAAGCGGATTTACATTACAAGAAGGCCTAAATTGCAACCAAAAAATTCTTCGGTTTCCAAAAAAGAATTAATGAAGTTAAAGACAACCAAGAAGGGGTTTTAAATTAATTTTCCCAAATTTATTTTTTTAAATTAGGTTTCAAATTAAAATTTAATTCCGGCCATTTTGGTTTTCTACAACTTTTAAATTGGAATTTCTTTATTTCGGGGTTCCGGTAATTAATTTTCCAATTTATTTAATTTTATTTTCCGGGTCGGAACTAATTAATTGCAATTTTTTAAAATTAATTTTGGATTTAATTTTCCCGGTTTCGCTTTTAAAAATTATTTCGGCAAATTTTTCCGTCCTTAATTTGCAATCTAATTAATTGCGTTTTCGGCGATTTTTTTATTTTTAATGAATTACAGGTGGATGGTTTGAAAACCGTTTCCCAGAGCCCTTTTTGGTTTTAAAAACTTAAACATTAAACAAAGTTGCTTTTTAATTAACCCGGGAAATTGGAAAATGGAACTTTTAAATAAAAAGGATTCTTTAAATTGTTTTAAAAACCTTATTAAAGAAATTATGATTTTGTTTTAATTTTAAGGGAACGTTTCCTTTTTTCTAAGATTGGACTAATTAAACGTTAAAGCGAAAAGGATTTTTACCAATTACAAACCTAATAGATCAGGTTTATTTCTTTAAAGGAAAATAAAAAAAGGGTTTTCTCCCAATTTTTTAATGTTCATTTTATAAAAATTTAATTAATTAAAAAAAATTTAAAAAATTTGAATACGATTTCTAAATTTAAAACAAAAAAGACTCGTTTTATTTTCTCGCCTTTTAAAATTGGAAATGCAATTCCACCGTTTTTAAATTTTGTTGGTTTTTAAATTGGAAAAGGGGAATATTTTCTAAAAAAATTTTCCTGTTTGGAATTATTACAAATTTTTAAAATCATCCCACTTCACAAAATTACCTTTTGTAATCTTAAACCCGCAATTTAGTTTAAAGAAATCAAAGAGAAAAAAATTTGAAAATTTAAAACCTTGTTATTTTAAAATCCAAGGTAAAATTTAAAAATAAAAACGGTTAAGTTTAAAATCTAAAAATTTTGAAAATTTAAAAAAAATCAAATTTATTTTTTAACAATAAAAAAATAAATTGAAAAAATAAAATTAATTTCAAAAAGGGAAACAACCTTGTTCCAGTTTTTAACAATTTTGTTTCAAAAAAAGGCAACCTTCCCAAATTTGATTTGGCAATTATTTAAAATTTTAGAGGGATTTATTGAAAAAATTTTGAAAAAATTAAAAATTAATTTTGGAATGCAACCGGGGTTCAAAATGTGAATTCCGGGTCGAGGGGCCAAGAAAACAAAGAAAATTGTTGGTAAATGGAGGCCCCTTTTAACCGCAGTTTTTTTAAATTCTATTCTAATTGGAAATTTAATCCATATGGAAAATTTTTGCCCATTTAATTAAATTTGAAAATCCTTGTTTGGATAGGGAATACCTTCACAGGCTTTTGAAAAAAATTAAAGTTAAACCAAATTGGGGAAATTAAATTAAATTGCCCAATTATTTTAAAGGTTTAATTTAACCGGATTTTCATAATTTAATTCCTCAATTATTTGGGGGAAAAAGCCAATTTGGTTAATTTTTCCTCCTCTAAAACGGCCGATTTAAAACGCTTTTAATTATTCCCGGATTCCGGTTTAAATTTATTTGGCGATTTCCATCAAAACCCGGATTAATTTTTGCCAATTTGCGGTTTAATTAAAATTTGTGATGATTGGGTTGGTTGAACTCAGGCCCGTTTAAAAAGAAATAAACAAATTTTTTGGTTCAACCCGGACCCGAAAGGGCGGATTTTAAAGGAAAATACAAGAAGGATACTGAAGTTGTTGGTTAAAAGGTTTTAAACTTATAAAGAAATAAAAATGTATTATTAAAACTTTCTTTTGAAACTAATTTTTTAAACGAAAATTTTTAAGGTTTTGAATTAGGATTAGGTTTAATTTTAAAAATAAAAAGGGTTGTTTAAATTTTAAGATTTTAAAATAAAAACAACAAAATTTAAAATTTTTCATTTAAAAATTCATTAAACAAAAAGACTACAAAGTTTTTTTGCCAATGAAGGGTTAAATAATACCCAAATTTGGTTTTAGGAAAATAAATTTCCTAAAAAGTTGTTGTGGATTTAATTTGAAATTTTATTGAAACCACTAAAAATTTTGGAATCGTTTAAGCCATTTAGTTAAAAAATAAAAAAAAAAATTGTAATCTTTGTTAAAAAAGGATAAACTTTAAAAATTAAAAACGTAAATTTAAACTTAAATTTAAATTTAAATAAAAATCTTTATTTTTTAAAGAAACCAGAAAACTATCCGAAAAATTAAAATTTTATTCTTAAAAAGGAAACAAGGGCCCAAGGTTTAATTTTAAAAGAGGGCCTTAATTTCCTGGCGAAACAATAAATTTGACAAGATAAAAACCTCTAAAAAATTTTAAAATTCAATTAACTAAGTTCCTAGAATTCCCGGGTCGGGCCAAATTGAAAGGAAAAAATTTTTAAATTTAGAATCTTTCCGCAAGGGTTCCAAATAGTTATTTTAAAAGATTTGCAATTTCGCCCCAAGTTATTTAAATTTGAAAATTTTTGGAAAAAAGCCTTTAACCAATTTTTAAATTTTCTAAATAATAAATTTTAAAAAAATTAAGTTTGCCCTTAAGTTATTAAATTTTATTCCTTCAAATAAGGAAAAAATTTTAATTTTTCCTCCCCTTTTCGGCTTTTCTTTCAAGGCCCTTGGTTTTAAAATACAATTCATACCTTAACTTTTTAAAAATGCTTAATAAAATTTTTGCAATGTTTGTTTTAAAATAAAAAATTTTGGCTTAACGAGAAAGGGCAGGTTTTAAAAAAATAAAGAAGAAACAGTTTGAATTTGGCAAGGGTTTCCAAAGATATTGGAAAAAATTTTATTAAACCTTACCTTTTAAACATTTTTTAGTTTTTAATTTGAGGAAAAATTAGCGTTAGTTTAATTTTTACTAAAAGGAAATTAAATAAATAAAAAACATTTTAAAATTTTTTTCATTTAAAAAATTAATTAATTTCTCAAAGGGCGCACAAGAGAAATAATCAAACTTTTAAAATCTCCATTAAAATTTATTTTGTTTAAAAATTTTAGGAAAACACAAAAAAACATTTAAGTTTAGCAAAAATTTTACCAAAAATTTTCCAATTTTTTAAAAAGGCATAAGCTCTTCCAAATTAAACGGTTAAATTTATTATTTCATTTAAGAAAAACTTTTGTTAATTAGTTCCAGAAACCTTATTTAAGACAATTGGGGATTAAAATTTTCATTCCAAAAAACTTTAAAACCCAAGGTGGTTATTTAAAAAGGTCATTTTCCCGCGTAATTTGTTTCTTCAAAAAATAATCAAAATGGGAATTTTAAAATTCTTACTGCCAAAATTAGGAGGCCAAAAGAAAGAAAATTTTAATTTTAAAGGTCTTTAAAAGGGCCAAATTAGGTTTTTTAAAAGTTTGTTAATTTCCTTAAAACAAAGTAATTTGATTGTTTTAAACCAGAAAAATTTAAATTGTTCAAAAAAAAAAATATTTCTTAAGAAATTTTGATAAAAAAGGAACATAAAACAAAAATTTTTATCCCGGTGGTTGCACCCTTTTTTAAACCTTTAATATTCCTTTTTAAAAGCTTTTTTAAGGTTTTAATAAAATAAAATATGGAACGTGAAAATGAGGTTTTTTTAAAATTTAACAAACGTTTGAACGGCAATTGCCAGATAAAGGGATTTTGAAAGGTACCAAGCCGTTTAAATTTAATGATTTAATGGAAAAAAATCTATATTAAATTTTTAAACTAAAGGATCCGAAAAAATGGACCAAAATATTTTATCAAGGGGACAAAGAATACCTTTGCCAATTTTTTGTTTAAAATCCAGGGATAAGAGCCAAATTAAAACATCAAGTTTGACAAATTTTACCGAATTGGAAATTTTTGAAAATTTAAAATATTTTAAAGAAACCCACTTTTTTTAAATTATTTTAAAACAAACTTTGAATATAATTAAAGGAACCGTTAAATTATGGGGAAAAATTCCAAAAACAATATTATTGATTTGAAAATCAAACGCGTAAGTCCAAAACCGTAAAAAACAAACCCTGTTGGAAAAAACAATTTGGGTTTTTAAAAGTCTTAAAAGCCAAAAGGGTTTTTTGAAGGGATTTTAAAAGGAAATTTTGTTAAACAAGAAATTTCAACAAAAAGCTAACCTAACGTGGAGTAAAGAAGAAGCGGCAGTTATATCTTCCCCAAACTCAAAAAAAAGAAACTTTTGGGCTTACCCTCGGTTTTCCTATTCAAATCTTCGGATCTTTTCATTTGGCTTGGGTTGGGAAATTTCCAAGTTTATAACAATATTGGTTGATTTTGTCTTTTCATTTATTTTTAAGGTCCAAAATTCCCGCAAGCTTTTCCTGCCAGTGCTTTAATAAAGCTTTAAAAATTTAAACCCATTCCCGTTTTGAAAAGGTAAAAATTGGCAAAAATCTCAAATTGTATTTAAATTATTTAAACCTTTTGGAAAAAAATGGCCCAAATAAATATTTTGTTTGGAATAAAAACTTTTTGATGCTTTTAGGCCGATTTATTATATGAATTATTCTTAACTTTGGTTCTTATTTTACGGTTTGGTTTTTGTTTAAATTTGGTTGGCCAAGTTTTATTTAATTTTAAACCAATTTCTATTATTTCGAATCATTTCGTATTTTTAATTTCAAACTAAAATTCAAACATTCAAACCGTAAAGGAAAATTTTTAAATAAAAATGTTTTAACAAGTTTTTAAAAACTTTAACACCAAGGTTTTTTCAACAATTGGCGAATTTTTCATCCTTATTTAAAGTTTTAATTAGAAATTTGAAAAGTTGGGCATTTCAATATTTCTTTAATAATTTTAGATACTTGATTTATTCAAGGATTTGGACCAACCCTACAATGGTTCAACCTTTCATAACTAGGAAGGCTTCCAAATTTGTATTCATTTTTTTCAATTAGGGAAAACCTTTAAAAAGGGGCCTGGGCCTTAAAAACCAAATTAGGGTTAAGAATCCAGTTTGTTTGAATTAGTGAAGTAAACAATTCTTGAAAAAGGTATAACACAGAAATTTAAGGCAAGGAAATTTTTTTTTCCTTTTTAAAACCAAACCATCGTATTTTAAACTTGGACCTTTTATTAAAACATTTCCAAAAGTTTTTAGTAAGGTTTACAGGAAATATTTTGATTTCCGCACTTTGTTTAAATTGAAAAATTTTGCAAGGGTTTTATTTCAAATTAAAGTTACTAGTTAAGTTTGGAAATTTTTCAATTTTTCTTTCTTGGTTTTGGTGGAAACCTTTTTTGAATGTTGGCCAAAAATTTTTATTTTCCTTTTGTTGTTTTTCCATTATTTATTTTTTCCAAAATTTGAAATTTTAAATTTTGGTTTTTCCTTCCTTAACAAACGAATTTGGTTTTTTCCTTTTTAGTTTTTAAATTTTTCCTTTTCGTTTTTAAGGTTTTCAATTTTGAAAACTTTTTTTATTGCCTTCAAATTTGTCCATTACCTTTCGTTTTAAAAGCCTTTTCTAAAGAATTTAAGGCTAGTTTTGTTTTTGCTTTAACCCTCCTTTTTTTAAAATTTTAACAAAATTTTGAATTTTTATTCCGTCAAGGGAATTAATGGTTAGATAAGGAAATTTTAAAACTTGAAAACTTAATTCCTTTGGTTTTAGAAGGTTTCCCGGATGGTTTTCTTTTGTTTATTAGGCCTCCCTGTTTAACTTTTTTTATTTTCTTTAATCGGGTGTTTGGGTTTTTAAAGGATTGTCCATTAAATTTTGTTTTCTTAAAAAACAAATTTTTTCCTAATTTCCCAAACTTTGACCCAGCCCCAAATTTTTGTAGGTTTCCATTAAAATGTTTTTTAAATTTACATAGCAACCCTCTTTGTTTCTTTTCCTAAAAACCTTTTTCTTCGTATTTTAAATTCCAATTTTCGTTAAATTACAAAGTAGGTTTTCCGAATAAAAACTTTGAATTTTTCACCTTCATTAGTTCCTTTTTGGGCGAAAAGATTTAAATTTGTCCTTTTAAAACTGAAACCAGGATTTACCTTTCATTTTGTTTGGGACGTGTTTTAATTTTAAAAGAAATTTAATTAAATTACCTGATTTCAGTTTATAATTAATCCTTGGAAAGGTTCGGTTAATTTACAGAGGGAAGAATACAAAAGGCTTTTTTTGGTTCTTTTTCTTTGGGTTTATTTCGAACTTTTACCAATTATTTAAACTGGGAAGATTTTGGAAAAACTTTACTACGGGGCTTTCATATTTAGGGTTTTTAGAAAATTTAAACCAAAAATTTCTTAAAAATTGATAAAAAGGGGGTAAAAAAAAAAGAAAAAAAGTAAACCTTGAACCAAATATTGGGGTCTTGGATTTATTAAAAAAAAATAAAAAAGGAAGCAAAAAATTTTTCCCAATTTTTCAATTTGAAACCTAGGAAAAGGCGGTTAGGTTGCCGGTTGAAAACAATCAAACGAAAATTTAAACAAACATCCGAAAAAACCATTTAAATTTTACA
>JARFIZ010000260.1:600000-877500 GCA_036325965.1 Sinopyrophorus schimmeli
ATCGATTTTGAATTTTCAAAACGTTTTCCCAAAGCTTTGGAATAGCACGCCTATGGTTTCTTATGCCTATCTGAAGCCAAAGAGGCTGCCAAATCCGAATATGTATAGTTTTTAAATATTGGTCCGTAAATAACGGCGCTACAATTTTTTGAAAGTTCAAAATCGTGCCAAAATGAGCTCGTAAAATTGCAATTTTTTATGTTCGAAAAATTTACGTTGCGCCCTAAATTTATTTTACATGTATCTTATGTAAAAAAGCCTCAGGATTCCGAATCCGTGTCGTTTGTAATGATTGGATCGAAAATAAAGACGCTACGATTTTTTTTGTGAATCAAGGGGTACGTTTTTCTATTCATTTAATTTGTATCGAAAATTTTATTTTAGAGGGAAGCGCGGGAAATGACACCGGCTATGGTTACTAGGGGTACGTAGGAACATCTCCTGGCAATATAAAGCAATTCTATTTTTTCATTTTATCTCAAAAACATGGGTTAAAACCCATCGATTTTGAATTTTCAAAACGTTTTCCCAAAGCTTTGGAATAGCACGCCTATGGTTTCTTATGCCTATCTGAAGCCAAAGAGGCTGCCAAATCCGAATATGTATAGTTTTTAAATATTGGTCCGTAAATAACGGCGCTACAATTTTTTGAAAGTTCAAAATCGTGCCAAAATGAGCTCGTAAAATTGCAATTTTTTATGTTCGAAAAATTTACGTTGCGCCCTAAATTTATTTTACATGTATCTTATGTAAAAAAGCCTCAGGATTCCGAATCCGTGTCGTTTGTAATGATTGGATCGAAAATAAAGACGCTACGATTTTTTGTGAATCAAGGGGTACGTTTTTCTATTCATTTAATTTGTATCGAAAATTTTATTTTAGAGGGAAGCGCGGGAAATGACACCGGCTATGGTTACTAGGGGTACGTAGGAACATCTCCTGGCAATATAAAGCAATTCTATTTTTTTCATTTTATCTCAAAAAAACATGGGTTAAAACCCATCGATTTTGAATTTTCAAAACGTTTTCCCAAAGCTTTGGAATAGCACGCCTATGGTTTCTTATGCCTATCTGAAGCCAAAGAGGCTGCCAAATCCGAATATGTATAGTTTTTAAATATTGGTCCGTAAATAACGGCGCTACAATTTTTTGAAAGTTCAAAATCGTGCCAAAATGAGCTCGTAAAATTGCAATTTTTTATGTTCGAAAAATTTACGTTGCGCCCTAAATTTATTTTACATGTATCTTATGTAAAAAAGCCTCAGGATTCCGAATCCGTGTCGTTTGTAATGATTGGATCGAAAATAAAGACGCTACGATTTTTTTTGTGAATCAAGGGGTACGTTTTTCTATTCATTTAATTTGTATCGAAAATTTTATTTTAGAGGGAAGCGCGGGAAATGACACCGGCTATGGTTACTAGGGGTACGTAGGAACATCTCCTGGCAATATAAAGCAATTCTATTTTTTTCATTTTATCTCAAAAAAACATGGGTTAAAACCCATCGATTTTGAATTTTCAAAACGTTTTCCCAAAGCTTTGGAATAGCACGCCTATGGTTTCTTATGCCTATCTGAAGCCAAAGAGGCTGCCAAATCCGAATATGTATAGTTTTTAAATATTGGTCCGTAAATAACGGCGCTACAATTTTTTGAAAGTTCAAAATCGTGCCAAAATGAGCTCGTAAAATTGCAATTTTTTATGTTCGAAAAATTTACGTTGCGCCCTAAATTTATTTTACATGTATCTTATGTAAAAAAGCCTCAGGATTCCGAATCCGTGTCGTTTGTAATGATTGGATCGAAAATAAAGACGCTACGATTTTTTTTGTGAATCAAGGGGTACGTTTTTCTATTCATTTAATTTGTATCGAAAATTTTTATTTTAGAGGGGAAGCGCGGGGAAATGACACCGGCTATGGTTACTAGGGGTACGTAGGAACATCTCCTGGCAATATAAAGCAATTCTATTTTTTTCATTTTATCTCAAAAACATGGGTTAAAACCCATCGATTTTGAATTTTCAAAACGTTTTCCCAAAGCTTTGGAATAGCACGCCTATGGTTTCTTATGCCTATCTGAAGCCAAAGAGGCTGCCAAATCCGAATATGTATAGTTTTTAAATATTGGTCCGTAAATAACGGCGCTACAATTTTTTGAAAGTTCAAAATCGTGCCAAAATGAGCTCGTAAAATTGCAATTTTTTATGTTCGAAAAATTTACGTTGCGCCCTAAATTTATTTTACATGTATCTTATGTAAAAAAGCCTCAGGATTCCGAATCCGTGTCGTTTGTAATGATTGGATCGAAAATAAAGACGCTACGATTTTTTGTGAATCAAGGGGTACGTTTTCTATTATTTAATTTGTATCGAAAATTTTATTTTAGAGAGGAAGCGCGGGGAAATGACACCGGTATGAGTTACTAGGGGTACGTAGGAACATCTCCTCGCAATATAAAGCAATTCTATTTTTTCATTATTACTCAAAAATACATGGGTTAAAACCCATCGATTTTGAATTTTCAAAACGTTTTCCCAAAGCTCTGGAATAGCACGCCTATGGTTTCTTAGCCTATCTGAAGCCAAAGAGGCTGCCAAATCCGAATTCTGAAAAGTTTTTAAAATTGGTCCGTAAATAACGGCGCTACAATTTTTGAAAGTTCAAAATCGTGCCAAAATGAGCGCTAAAATTGCAATTTTTATGTTCGAAAAATTAACGTCGCCCTATAATTATTATACATGTATCTTATGTAAAAAGCCTCAGGATTCCAAATCCGTGTCGTTTGTAATGATTGGATCGAAAATAAGGGCGCTACGATTTTTTTGTGAATCAAGGGGTACGTTTTCTATTATTTAATTTGTATCGAAAATTTTATTTTAGAGGGAAGCGCGGGAAATGACACCGGTTATAGTCGCTAGGGGTACGTAGGAACGTCCCCTCGCAATATAAAGCAATTCTATTTTTTTCATTATTTACCAAAAATACATGGGTTAAAACCCATCGATTTTGAATTTTCAAAACGTTTTCCCAAAGCTTTGGAATAGCACGCCTAAAGGCTGCTAAAAAAAAAGGCTGCTAAATCTGAATATGTATAGTTTTTAAATATTGGTCCGTAAATAACGGCGCTACAATTTTTTGAAAGTTCAAAATCGTGCCAAAATGAGCTCCTAAAATTGCAATTTTTTATGTTCGAAAAATTTACGTTGCGCCCTATATTTATTTTACATGTATCTTATGTAGAAAAGCCTCAGGATTCCGAATCCGTGTCGTTTGTAATGATTGGATCGAAAATAAGGGCGCTACGATTTTTTTTGTGAATCAAGGGGTCCGTTTCTTTATTTATTTAGTTTCATCGAAAAAAAGTCACACTTCTTTTTTCATAAAAATTATAATATGTTCTCATTAGATATTGGTAGAGAAAAAGTCTTTATTTTTTCTTAAACTAGAATAAATACACTATCTATTGATATATAAATGTCATTGACAAATTAAGACCATGGGCTCTATAAATGCAAGAAAACAAAAATTGTGTCTTCTAACTCCGGTCTCCCCTACTCCAAAAACATTAAAAAGTTTGGGAAGCCCCGATATAAATTAATCCAAAAGAAATTAAGTTAATTGAAAAAAAAAACAAACCGCGAAAAGCAATAAATATGAAAAACTAATAAAAATTTCCCTTTAAAAAGAACCCATCGCTGTACAACTTTTAAAAGCAAAGCCAACGAGGATTGTGCGCGTAAGTATTGATCAACAAAGATGGACGTCTCCATCGTGCAACACATCTTCTCGTTTGCTCTTAAAAAAGCACTCATAATAATCGACATAAATAAATAATATCGACCGAGGCCTTAACCGAAAAACAATTAAAGATGTGTGCAACATATCAAAATAATAATCTTTTCGTTTCGAGTTAAAAGAAGGCCGTTTTTTGCTTCGCCCAGAAGAAAGCGACCGAATCAGTGAGCACCATGATGCTGGGTAGGAAACAAAGCATCAAAGGGGAGTCGGTCCTGGCAGATTATGGGCCCGAGGAAGCCTTCAACGAGAGTGCCGACATCGAATGGGTAAATTAGGCATATGTGTGTGTGCGATTTTCGGCCGACTGTGTCGGTCCCACTTTAAAGGCCCGTAACAGTCGATTTTCAAAAAATATTTTTTTTTGCTCTTAATAGGGTGTGTAATAATTATTTTTTGAATTTCATAGATAATAAAATTTTGAACAAGAAAATAATTTGGTCACGTTAATTATGCCCCACCTGGTACGCGAAAGGTTAAAGCGGGACAGGCCAGCGGTCCCCAATCTGCGCTTTGGGCGCCAAATAAAATGAATTGTTTTTGCGTAGAGATGGGTGCGACGCGTGATGCGATTCTGTGCCCTCCTCAGCCTGGCTTCCGTCAGCTGCAACACCCCCAAAACGTTCGAGAGGTGGCCCCCCATGCAATACGTGACCTTTAGCTGCGACAGCATCGTCACCTTCCTCTTCACGGCGGAGATGATCGCCAAGATGCACATTCGGGGCATTTTGAAGGTACAGTAGACGCTCGGTTATCCGGACCAATTATTGTTGCAGTTCGTTCGGTTAATTGAATGTGTAGAAGAAAAAAAAACGAATCATTCGGGACCCCAAAATGTCCCGTTTTCAATATATTGTCATTTATGGTACTTATTTAAAGGCAAATTAATTTCGCAATGAAAAAAATTAAAAAAATTATGAAAAATAAGCGAAGCCCAAAGGAGACATTTTAAAAGCGCATTTACTGTTTTAGAACTACTTGAATTTTTTTAAAGTAAATTTGATCGTTGTTAATCGTGCTTAAAACCGAGTGTGCACATTCGAGCTCAAAGTGGCACATTCCGATCTCGGGAAAATGAAGCGCGCCGCTCCGCGTCGCGTTTCATTTGCCTCCCTCGCTCGGAAATGTGCCACTTTTCGCTCGAATGCGCACATCCTCGTATTTATTGAATTTGCCTATATTATTATTTTATTCTTCAATTCAAAAAATTAACATAAATTAAATTAGATCTAAGGTACTTGCGGATAATAAGGCCAAATTAACAAAAATCGTATTTAAAATAGCCGCTTTGGCTTAAGGCCACACACACAAACACCTATTGAACGAAGATGTCTCTACAAGTTTGTGGAGGCGGCATATTCCGCTTCCTGCCCCAAATGTAGCATCATATATCGTAAAACGCGGCGCGGCAATACGAATACAGTAGACCCGCAGTAATCCGGCCCCTGGCTTATCCGGCGCCCTTTGTAATCCGACATGCGAATTATGTAGTGATTTGACGGATTATAAAAAAGTTCCGTACTACAAGGGGTCAGTGGCAGCACTCTATAATCCGACTTGCAAAATATTGGACGGACTACCGGGGGTTAACTGTATATGTATACAATTGTACCGCATTAATAAGAAATTTGTCGGATTATAAGGTACTCATTTTTATAAACTACAGAGGGTCTGTGACAGTACTCTATAATCCGACAAATTCGATAATCCGACATCGACTTGCAAAACGTTTGTCGGATTACCGCGGGTCCACTGTAATAAAAATCGGGCCGAATCAATCGTTAGTATTTTTTGACTTATTACACTTCGCTATGTAAAATCACATTTATTTTCTTCAATTCGTTCAAGCTTCGATTTTAAATATTTGAATGACGTATCATGGACCAAATATCTTTTATTTTAATTATCTTACATACGTGGTCGGCGGTTATTAAGGCCTACTAAATTTAACCATAGGCCTTATTATACTCCTACTTTTTGTATCAAAGTTTAATTGTTTTCTAATGCATTTTACATTACTTTTAAGGCCTTACGGATATAAATATGTAAAGAAACTTATTGTACCTTGACTCTTTTTTATTTGTAATTTTTTTCAAAATGTATATGTAACAATTTGTTAATGAAATAATTTTCACCGTATTGGGGCACTAATAAAGTGCACTTCGTAAAAAATTTAAAAGCATTAGCAACTGCTTATTCACATTGCTTTAAGATTTAAAAATTCGTGGAGCTATGGCTTAAGTATAACAGGGGTGATGTACCTAGGACCCGTCTCATGGAAAGTATATATTTATTATTTATTTTTAGATTATACGAACTATTAATGTTCTTCTTTGATATAACACTAAAATTGTTTCAAAAATTAACAAACCATTTCTCGTTTACAGAAAATTAAACAATTCAAAAACTTAAAAAAAAATTAACTTTTGATTTGACTTGCTAGGCATATTATCTGAACCAAATAAAATAAAATAAAGAAGAATATATAACAAATATACTCCTGCATTTTTATTTATTAGACGTTGATCCTAGAGTCAAGGTACAACTGATCGACAATGACCGAGGTACATCACACCGGCCCTTGATGTTTAATCATCACAAGAACAAAATTAAAGATTATGTTGTGTTAAAATCAGACTACTACTATGCAAACGTTAATAAATAATCTTTCTGCTTACGATAAGTCGTTATTAGGTAATAAAAATTATGTCAGTGGACTATACTAATGACTTTGAGTGCGCTAATGACTGTTAGGAGACGCAATTTGTAATTTTATTTTAAATTTTTATTCCAATTGCTGTATTCATGTATTTATTAAACTTAGTTATCAAATATATTATGTCCAGTCTGATTACTTAAATTTTTTAAAGCTGTAGAGACCTTATTACCCTTTAGTAGTGTAATAAGGCCTACTGGCAAAGTTTTTAAAAATGTTAATTTTTGGTTTTGTTTATGGTGAAAGTTGCCATTTTGCCTTTATATTTTATAGTAATTGAATCTTAAAAATGATTACTATTAAGACCTGTTGATTAAATTCGATGTTTTTTCATTTAATTTCCAATTTCCCTTAGCTAGGCCTTTGTTACCCGCAGTTACCTTAGATCTAATTTAAGTTATTTTAATTTTTTGAATTGAAGAATAAAATAATAATATAGGTAAATCCGATAAATACAAGGATGTGCCCATTCGAGCGAAAAGTGGCACATTTCCGAGCGAGGGAGGCAAATGAAGCGCGACGCGGAGCGGCGCGCTTCATTTTCCCGAGATCGGAATGTGCCACTTTGAGCTCGAATGTGCACACTCGGTTTTAAGCACGATCCACAATAATAAATTTAATTTCTAGAACAGTTTTTAATTGAAAAACTGGGACGCCTAAATGAAAATGTCTAAAAAATTAAAAAATCACCCTGTCTATTATTTTTCGAATCAAAAATTCTACAAAGCGGTTGACAATCCGGATAATCGCGAATCCGTATAACCGAGGTATTACTGTACATAGAAAATTATTTTTTGTAACTAAATTCCAAAAGCATTTATATTTTGACCATTGATTGCTTCGGTCGGTCCATAAACTCTCCTCCCTTCGCAAAAGGGCCTGGGGCCGTCTATGGCGGCGAAAAAAAAATCGAAGATTTACAAAACGAATTGCAGGGCGAAGTGCCGTATTTGAAGGACCATTGGTGCCAGTTCGACGCGAGCATGGTGTTCTTCCTGTGGATCTCGGTGATTTTGCAGATTTTCGAGATGCTGGGCATCGTGCCCCGATTTAGTTACTTGTCGATCTTGCGCGCCCCCAGGCCGCTCATTATGATCAGGTTCTTGAGGGTTTTCTTGAAGTTCTCCATGCCCAAGTCGAGGATCAACCAAATTTTTAAGTAAGCAGCGGCGGAGGCGATCGGAATTGATTTTTTTTATTGATTTTTGATTGTTTTCAGACGTTCGAGCCAGCAGATCTATAACGTTACGCTTTTCTTCCTGTTTTTTATGTCCCTGTATGGGTTGTTGGGGGTGCAGTTCTTTGGGGAGCTGAAGAACCATTGCGTTTTAAATACGACAGATCCGAAGTGAGTTTTGTCGATTTTGTTTTTTTTTTAGGTCTCGGCACAGAATTGTTTGAGGTGTTTTACGTTGAGATGTGTCTCCCTTGTATAAATAAATATATTTTTAATAATGACTTGAAAAAAGATTTTCATTTCATATTGTAAATTAAATTACAATTCCGAGATTTTCAACACGCTTTAATCAAAATTTTCAAATAGCAAGCCCATGGTTTCTTAGGCCTATCCGAAGCCAAAAAGGCTGCCAAATCCGGATCTGAATAGTTTTTAAAGATCCGTCCACAAATAACGACGCTACAATTTTTTTAAAGTTCAAAATCGTGCCAAAATGAGCGTCAAAAATGGCAATTTTTTATTTTCGAAAAATTAACGTCCCACCCTATACATATTATACATGTATCTTATGTAAAAATGCCTCAGGATTCCGAATCCGTGTCGTTTGTAATGATTGGATCGAATTTAAGGGCGCTACGATTTTTTTTGTGAATCAAGGGGTCCGTTTTTTTATTTAGTTAGTTTTATCGAAACGTAAAATTTTGGGCCACGAAAATCAACTTAAATCTTCATCCCTTAATTACTCGACAAATTAACATAAATCGTACCTAACTTGAATCGATTCTTTTTGCAGTTACATAACAATCAACAGCTTAGCAATTCCGGACACCTTCTGCTCCCTAAACCCCAACTCGGGATACCAATGTCCCCCCGGCCTGAAATGCATGAAACTAGAGCTGTCCCGCTACATAATGGGCTTCAATGGCTTCGACGAATTCGGTGAGCCCTTTCGAACATTTTTTTACAAATTTTGCATCGAATTAAAATCAAAACTTTCAGTGACCAGCTTCTTCACCGTTTACCAGGCCGCCTCTCAAGAAGGGTGGGTTTTCATCATGTACCGGGCCATCGACTCCCTTCCCGGATGGAGGGCCGTCTTATATTTCAGCACGATGATCTTTTTTTTGGCGTGGCTCGTTAAGAACGTTTTCATAGCCGTCATCACCGAAACGTTCAACGAAATCCGCGTGCAATTCCAACAGATGTGGGGGGTGCGCCAGCAGATCCAAAACAGCACCGCGTCGCAGGTAAGTCCCCCCCGAATTATAATTAATTAATTTAAAATAAATGGATTTTTTAAGATTTTAATTGGGGACGATCGCGGATGGAAGCTGGTGACTTTGGACGAAAACAAGCACGCGGGCTTGGCCCCCGAGCTCTGCCACAAAATACTGCGGTCCCCCCATTTTCGACTGCTCGTCATGTGCATTATTTTGGCGAACGGCATTGTGACGGCCACGATGCACTTCAAGCACGACGAGAGGCCCCGCAGCGACTTCTACACGAAATACTATTACATCGAAATCGGCTTTACGGTCGTTTTGAATTTCGAGACCATCTTCAAAATTTGGTGTTTGGGCTGGAGGGGCTATTGGAAGCATTCCATACACAAGTTTGAGCTTTTGTTGGCCATAGGCACGACGATTCACGTCATTCCGGGATTTTACATGTCCGGCTTTACGTATTTTCAGGTACAGTAAACCCTCAATTATACGGATTCGCGATTATCCGCGTCCGGAGTCGTTGCGAAAATTAAACTTTGGTATTTCTTAATAAATATTTTATTTTGTATTTCGCACTAAACAAAAATGTATTTTTTGAATTAACCGTCTGTGTACTAGGTGGGGGTATAATTAACGTGAACAATTTTTTTTTTTGTTAAAACGGGACGTTTGGTAATCGTGCTTAAAACCGAGTGTGCACATTCGAGCTCAAAGTGGCACATTTCGATCTCGGGAAAATGAAGCGCGCCGCTCCGCGTCGCGCTTCATTTGCCTCCCTCGCTCGGAAATGTGCCACTTTTCGCTCGAACGCGCACATCCTCGTATTTATTGAATTTCTCTATATTAATTTTGCCCTTTCAAATTTAATTTAGTGCCAGCCAAAGATTTGGATTTGAAAAATATTTTTTTTAAGTTCGAGTTGTATAAAAAACAAATTAAATTCTTTTTAATTTGCTCGAAAGTTTTTTTTTGTTTATTATTAATTATTTACTGTACTTTTATGCCAAGAGATCGAACAATATTAAATTTGGTGGTTTTTTACGGTATTTTAAAAAAATGGAGGGTTTAAAATTCTTTAAATTGTAAATTCTGTGAAGAATTCATCCCTCTCGATTTTCTCAAAATGTTTGATTTAATATTATTATTTTTGAATGTTCAAAACCCTAAAAAAAATTATTTCTAAAAATTTGTTATATTCAAATTTTGCAAAAAGAAAGCCCAAATTCAATCCTTTGGAGTTTTAAAATTTTTTTTATTAAACCTTATTAATTTTTTCATAGTTACTTATGTCAAAACAGCCTAAAGAATTTGCACTTTTAGAATTTTTTAAGCAATTTCAAAAAATGAAGTAGTTCTTATGGTTTCAAGTTTGAATTGTATAAAAAAGAAATTAATTTCTTTTTTAATTTGCTCGAAAGTTTTTTTTTTGTTTATTATAAATTGTTTACTGTACTTTTATGCCAAGAGATCGAACAATATCAAATTTTGGATGGTTTTTGACGGTATTTTAAAAAATGGAGGGTTTAAAATTCTTCTAATTGTAAATTCTGTGAAGAATTCATCCCCCTCGATTTTCTCAAAATGTTTGATTCTTAATTATTATTTTTTGAACGTTCAAAACTCTAAAAAAAATTATTTCTCAAAATTTGCAAAGCTAACTAAAAAAAAGTCGTTACGAATTTGTTATATTTAAATTTTGCAAAAAGAAAGCCCAAATTCAATCCCTTGAAGTATTTCAAAAGTTTTTATTAAACCTTATTAATTTCTTCATAGTTTCTTATGTCAAAAAGCCTAAAGATTTTGCAGTTTTATAATTTTCAAAAGCAATTTCAAAAAATGAAGTAGTTCTGATTCTTTCAAATTTGAATTGTACAAAAAAGAAATTAATTTCGTTTTTAATTTGCTCGAAAGTTTTTATTTGTCTATTATTAATTGTTTACTGTACTTTTATGCCAAGAGATCGAACAATATTAAATTTTGGGTAGTTTTTTGACGGTATTTTAAAAAAGTGAGGGTTTAAATTTCTTTTAATTGTAAATTGTGCGAAGAATTCATCCCCCTCGATTTTCTCAAAATGTTTGATTCAATATTATTATTTTTTGATTCTTCAAAACGGTAAAAACAAATTATTTCTAAAAATTTGCAAAGCTACCTCAAAAAAGAAAGTCGTTTAAATTTGTTATATTTAAATTTTACAAAAAGAAAGCGCAAATTCAATCCCTTGGAGTTTTTCAAAAGTTCAAAAGAAATTTTAAAAAGTACCCTGTATATTTTTTCAAATTAAAAAAGTCCCATATAGCTAAATTATTTGTTTAAAAGAGAGAAAATTAATTTAGAAATTATAATTAATACAAAGATGTGCGCATTCGAGCGAAAAGTGGTACATTTCCGAGCGAGGGAGGCAAATGAAGCGCGACGCGGAGCGGCGCGCTTCATTTTCCCGAGATCGGAATGTGCCACTTTGAGCTCGAATGTGCACACTCGGTTTTACACATCGTTCACAATAATAACCCCAATTTGAGTTACAGTAAGCCCTCGTTTAACGGTTCCTCAATTAACACTGATTCCATATAACTCGATCTGCGCGAAGTTTCAAAATAGTCCGGATAACCGAATTTCCACTGTATTTATTTTTTTTTAAATATTAATTTTAAAGTTTTACAAGTCCAAAATTGAAACCAAAAAAAATTGTTTTTTCAATTTTCAATATGCCCTTTAGTTATTTTCAACGAATTCTTTTCAGGTTCTGAGGGTGGTTCGACTTATAAAAGCCTCCCCTCTGCTAGAGGACTTCGTGTACAAGATCTTTGGACCCGGAAAAAAATTGGGGAGCCTAATCATTTTCACAATGTGCTTACTAATCATTTCGTCGAGCATTTCGATGCAATTATTCTGTTTCCTCTGCGACTTCACAAAGTTCGAGAGCTTCACCGAAGCCTTCATGTCTATGTTTCAAATCCTGACGCAGGAGGCGTGGGTGGAAGTCATGGACGAAACGATGCTGAGGACGAGACCGACTTTGGCGCCTCTGGTGGCCGTTTATTTTATTTTGTATCACTTATTCGTTACCTTGGTGAGTTGCAAATAAATAACACTAACCCTCGATGCTTAAATACATCGGTGACTAATAGTCCTGAGTAAACGAGGATCACCTGTACAATTAGTGAACTATTTTTCTTATTACAGATCGTTCTCAGTTTATTCGTCGCCGTGATTTTGGATAATTTGGAGTTAGACGAAGACATAAAAAAAGTTAAACAATTAAAATACAGAGAACAAAGTGCCGAGATAAAGGAAACTCTGCCATTTAGGCTAAGGATTTTTGAGAAATTCCCCGATAGTCCTTTAATGGTGACTTTGCATAAGGTCCCTTCCGATTTTAGCGTGCCAAAAGTGCGTTTGTCGCAATTTGGGCCGATTTCGGTATTGATTTGATTTTTTTAAAGGTGCGAGAGAGTTTTATGAGGCAATTTGTGTACGAAACCGAGGACGACGCCAATTCGGAAAATGTGGCGAAGAAAATTAACGAGGAAATCTTCGATTCGAAGGTGATCTATCGAAAGCAGAAACCTCTCAAGATTTTAAACAATTTGCCGAAGGTGAGGGTGGTGGATAATAAATTAAAGAAGGCTTCGGTGGCGCAAATTATTAAGTACGATTAAATTTTTTTTTCGCTTGGTTTTTGACTGTTTAAATAATAATTTTTAGCGATTCGAATAATCAAAGGTTGATGTTGGGCGATTCGTCGATGATTCCCGTTCCTGGGACCAAAGGACCTTTAAAGCCCCAAGGCACCGTGAACAGCATTAAACAATTTAAGTATATAAAATAGTAATTATTATTATTCCCCTCCTGTTTTTATTATTCTTACTTAAAATTTGATTATAATTTCTTTAAAAAACCCGACCGATATATTTTCCTTCAATTTTCTCGAAATTTTCAAATACTACCCTTGTGTTTTTTTGGTCCTGTCTGAAGGTAAGAAGTTCCAAGATTTCAAATCTGTAATCTGCGCATAAATAATCGAGCTTCTATTTTGAATTCTGTGTCGCGAAATTCGACCGAAAATGTTAACCTGTAATTAATCAAAAAATTAATATTGCGCCCTATTGTGATTTTGAGAAAAATCCCCAGGATGCTGCATGCAGTTTGCTTTTAACTATTGTGCCAAAAATAAGAGCGCTACGATTGTTTTCTTTTTGAGTGAAAGCGCAAATTTTGCGATTTTTAAATTTTTCGAAAATTTTTGGTGTTAAAGAAATAGCAAGACCGATGGCTTTGGTTTTGAACATTAAGAACCTATAAGAACGTCCCCTAAAAATTTAAAGAAAGTCGATTTTTCGAACTATTTTTTTTCAAAAAAAGCGAAGGGGTTAATCTGCTTTTGATTTTATGGCAAAAATTACACTTTAAATTCTTAAGGGCGGTTTTTTCAATTACTTAAGGTCTGGTCCTATTATTTTAGGGCCGACCTTATGCCCCGATAGCCGAGAAATCAAAATCTGAAAGGTTTTTAAAGATATTTTCACATTTAACGAAGTTACAAATTTTTAAAGTCAAAAGTTTAATAAAATTAAATACAAGTCCAACTTTTACCAAAATTTTCAAATAGCGCGCCTATGGTTCTTTAAAACTGTCCAATGCCAAAAAGTACGTGACTATCAAATCGAAAATAATAAAGTTAGATTTAGTTAAATTAATTGTTTTTTAACAAAGTAAATTTTTCAACCCCAATTTTTTTTGAAAACCTATGTAAATTCTAACAGTATTTGGTCACATAAAGTCCCTAGTTTCTAATTGCAAAAACTTCAAAACGTAACTCAAAAAAAGGCACTTGTGTTTTGCCCAAAATTCAAAATTTAAATCTCCAAGTCGATTGGTGCCGAATATCCAAACCTACACCCCTAAGCCTTATTTAATTAAACCACCAAATGATTTTGTAAAATTTAAAAAGGCATTACATAAATATCTGACTGTGTTTTGAAAATAAATTAATCGGTTGCAAACACCTGGAAGCACCGTTATCGCTCACACGATTAGCTTCTTTTATTCGCGTTCGAAAATAAGTTCAAACGGCCGTTATTTTTGGAAAAAATCTATGTCGCATAGGACCAAATAATTAAACAAAATTAGTCAAAAACATTAAAGTCGCCCCTAAAGTGATTAAATAAATCAAAAATCAACTCACATCGAATTTTGGGCACAAAAGTCCGTTTCAAAAAAGCACACAATTTAGCTGCTTTGTATTTTGGGCTTCAAAAGACACACAATTTAGATGTTTTATAAAGTGTAATAAATTAATTAATTTCGCACTAATTACGCAAATGTTTAATTCGCAATAACACCCGTGCACCACACCTTTCAACAACGAAAACTAAACTTCAACCCCTAATTGCAAAAGCTTCAAAACGTATCTCAAAAAAAAAAGTTACGTGCTATTTAAGCTATTAAAACACAAAAAAACTACCTGAAATAATATTTCAGGGAGGAGCGCAAAATTATTTCGAAAACTACTCGAGCGATATAAATAAAATTTTCGCACATTATTTAACACCAAAATATAAAAAGAACTTTTTGAATTTAACGTTATAACCCTAAAGGCACTTGTGTTTTTCTCAAAATTTGAAATTTGAATCTCCAAGTCGATTGGTACCGAATATCCAAACGTGCACCCCTAAGCCTTTTTAAATTAAACCACCAACTGATTTTATAAAATTTAAAAAGGCATTACATAAATATCTGACTGTGTTTTGAAATAAATTAATCGGTTGCAAACACCTGGAAGCACCGTTATCGCGCCCCCGATTAGCTTTCTTTTATTTGCGTTCGAAAATAAGTTCAAACGGCCGTTATTTTTGAAAAAATCTATGTCGAATAAGACCAAAAATTAAACAAAATTAGTAGAAAACATTAAAGCCGCCCCTAAAGTGATTAAACAAATCAAAAATCAACTCACATCGAATTTTGAGCACAAAAGTCCGTTTCAAAAAGCACACAATTTAGCTGCTTTGTAAAGTGTAATAAATTAATTAATTTCGCACTAATTACAAAAATGTTTAATTCGCAATAACACTGGCGCACCACACCTTGCAACAACGAAAGCTGAACTAGAAGTAAACAGCCTTTGCCATATCTCTAAACGGATAAGAATTGTCGACCTCGACAACTGTTACACGTGTTGTTGCTTTAAAAATCAATATTTAAAATTTTGCAAACGTAAACAGAGCCGTATTCAAAAGTGTTTGTAAAATTTCCGCGAAAATTAATTGTCTAAAGTCAAAATTTAAAAAAATTCGAATGGCCCGTCCCCCCGGCTTTGTTCGAAACGCAAAAAATGTAAATCGAAATCTTGGAACGCTTTTCACTCGTCCTTTTTAAATACTACGCGCCTAACTTCAACCCCTAATTTCAAAAGCTTCAAAACGTATCGCAAAAAAGAAGAGAGTTACGTGCAATTTAAGTTATTAAAACACAAAAAAAGTAGTTGAAATAAAATTTCAGAGGGGGAGCGCAAAATTATTTCAAAAACTACTCGAGCGGTCCAAGTAAAATTTTCGCACATTAATTAACACCAAAATATAAAAAGACCTTTTTGATTATAACGTTATAAACCTAAAAGCACTTGTGTTTTTCCCAAAATTTGAAATTTAAATCTCCCAAGTCGATTGGTACCGAATATCCAAACGTGCACCCCTAAGCCTTTTTTAATTAAACCACCAACTAATTTTATAAAATTTAAAAAGGCATTACATAAATATCTGACTGTGTTTTTGAAATTAATTAATCGGTTGGAAAGACCTGGAAGCACAGTTATCGCTCCCTCGATTAGCTTTCTTTTATTCGCGTTCGAAAATCTGTTATTTTTGGAAAAAATGTATGTCGAATAGGACCAAATAGCTAAGCAAAATTAGTAAAAAACATTAAAGTCGCCCCTAAAGTTATTAAACAAATCAAAAATCAACTCACATCGAATGTTGAGCACAAAAGTCCGCTTCAGAAGGCACACAATTTAGCCGCTTTGCAAAGTGTAATAAATTAATTAATTTCTGCACTAATTACGCAATTTTATAATTCGCAATAACACTGGTGCACCTCACCTTTCAACAACAAAAACTAAACTTCAAACGTATCTCAAAAAAAATAAAAGGTTACGTGCGATTAAAGCTATAAAACACAAAAAAACTAGTTGAAATCAAATTTCAGGGGGGAGCGCAAAATTATTTCGAAAACTACTCGAGGGATCAAATAAAATTTTCGCACATTATTTAATACCAAAATATAAAAAGACCTTTTTGATTTTAACGTTATAGGCGAAAAGGCACTTGTGTTTTGCCCAAAATTCAAAATTTAAATCTTCCAAGTCGATTGGTACCGAATATCCAAACGTGCACCCCTAAGCCTTTTTTAATTAAACCACCAAATAATTTTATAAAATCTAAAAAGGCATTACATAAATATCTGACTGTGTTTTTGAAATAAATTAATCGGTTGCAAACACCTGGAAGCACAGTTATCGCGCCCACGATTAGCTTTCTTTTATTCGCGTTCGAAAATAAGTTAGAACAACCGTTATTTTTGGAAAATATCCAAGTCCAATAGGACCAAACATTTAAGCAAAATTAGTAAAAAACATCAAAACCGCCCCTAAAGTTATTAAATAAATCAAAAATCAACTCACATCGAATTTTGAGCACAAAAGTCGTCTACAAAAGGCACACAATTTGGCTGCTTGGTAAAGTGTAATAAATTAATTAATTTCACACTAATTACGCAAATTTTTAATTCGCAATAACACTGGTGCACCACACCTTGCAACAACGAAAGCTAAACTAGAAGTAAACAGCCTTTGCGCTATCTCTAAACAGATAAAAATTGTCGGCCTCGAAAACTGTTGCACGTGTTGCTTTAAAAATCAATATGTAAAATGTTGCCACCGTAAACAGGGCCGTATTCAAAATTGTTTGTAAAATTTCCGCAAAAATTAATTTTTTAAAGTGGGAACTTTTAAAAAATTTGAATGACCCGTTCCCCCGGCTTTGAGCAAAACGCAAAAAATGTAAATAAAAATGTTGGAACGCTTTTCACTCGTCCTTTTTAAATACTACGCGCCTAACTTCAGCCCCTAATTGCAAAAGCTTCAAAACGTATCGCAAAAAAGAATAGAGTTACGTGCGAGTTAAGTTATTAAAACAAAAAAAAAGTAGTTAAAATAAAATTTGAGGAGGGGGGGGGGCGCAAAATTATTTCAAAAACTATTCGAGCGATTCAAATACAATTTTCGCACGTTATTTAACACCAAAATATAAGAAGACCTTTTTGATTTTAACCCCTTGACATACAAAAAAAACCGAATTTGATGAGTCCGAAAAAAACTATTAATTTGGCTCAACTTAACTGTTATGAGCATACACAAATAACATAAAATAAATAATTAATAGTTTTAAAATATTTTTAAATATGTAGAGCAGTGTTTCCCAAACTTTTTTTAACATTCCCCACCTAAGTCATTCTAAAATTTTGATGCATATAATATATAACATATAAATATTTTTTTATATTTAAAAATTGAATTATTCCATTAATGAAGGCCAATTACAACTTGTTCAAGACACAAGATTTAGGTTTTAGTAAGAAATTACTAGGAAATTATTAAGGAAAAAAAACAATAAGTAAATTTTAAAAACATAAACTAAAAAATATTTTTATATCGATAGCTCGAATTTTTGATAACGCGAATTATTTTTAGTTTCTCTTCAACTTCGACCTATCGAGGTTTGACTGTATTTAATTTTATAAATTGCATATTTCTGAACAATTAAGATAATTTATTTATTAAGTTTTCTCCAATATTAATTTTATTTGCGTAAATTAATGATCTTCACAGTTTTTTGAAAAACCACAAATTTTGTATTTACTCTATTTGAGTTTTCTGAAAATACACAATGATTTTTTCATCAAAATTTCCTTTTAAATTTACCGAATAAAGTTTTGTTTTATTCAATTTGTGTTATACAAAAAAAATTGATAATTAAAAATTTCTAAAGTTCTTAAATATATTTTAAAAATTTTCCAAGTTATTAATTTATTTAATTTGAGTTGTCTAAAAACTTAAAATAATTTATTCTTCGAGTTTACTTTAATAATTTTGCTAAATGTTTAAAACTGAATTTCATTCTATGTAAAAAGAACCGGTGCATGTACTTATGTACGCACGTTAGAAGTAATACTTCTTTGGCGCGACTAAATTAAATATAACAACGCGCTATGTTGCGCTTGTGTATAGCTAGACCAGTGGTTATCAAACTATATGTTACTGCGCATATGTCGTTTTATTTGAATACATTGCTATTTCCTTTTTAAATCCAAAAAGTAATTTAAACAAATTGAATAAATACGAAGATGTGCGCGTTCGAGCGAAAAGTGGCACATTTTCGAGCGAGGGAAGCAAATGAAGCGCGACGCGGAGCGGCGCGCTTCATTTTCCCGAGATCGGAAATGTGCCACTTTGAGCTCGAATGCGCACACTCGGCTTTAAGCACACTTTACAAGTGAGAACTTTTAACAAATTCGAATGACCCGTCCCCCCGGCTTTGTTCAAAACGCAAAAAATTTAAATCGAAATCTTGGAATGCTTTTTACTCGTCCCTTTTCAACACCCCGCACATGACTTCAACCCCTAATTGCAAAAATCCCATGTAGAAAAAAAGACCAAGATACCGTTTTTCGAAATTTTCCCACACGCTATCCCAACCAAATAATTTCCAAAAAAAAAAAAAACCAAAAACTAATTAATATGAAAAAACTGCACACACTTATTTTCTTTTTCAAATAAGAAAAAGGAGAGCGCTAATTCCCCAAAAACCTTCCAGATTCGGCTCGAGATCGATCCGAAGAAGCGTCCGCAGCGGCTCCATCAAGCTGAAGCAAACCTACGAGCACCTGATGGAGAACGGCGACATCGGTGTGAACAGGATGAGCTCGGCGCGAGCGCGCCCCCACGATCTCGACATAAAACTTTTGCAAGCGAAAAGACAGCAGGCCGAAATGCGCAGGTAACCCTCGATTCCCCCCGAACGAAATCCGCGATCGCAAATTTAAATTAAAAAACTCCGCAGAAATCAGCGCGAAGAGGACCTCCGCGAAAACCACCCCTTCTTCGACACCCCCCTCTTCGCCGTGCCGCGCGAAAGCAAATTTCGAAAAATTTGCCAATTGATCGTTTACGCGCGCTACGACGCCCGACTGAAAGATCCCATCACGGGCAAAGAGAGGAAGGTCAAATACAAGAGCCTACAGTGAGCCCACGATTAAACCAAAAAAAAAAGGAACTCAAACTAATAGCTGAAATTGCAGTAATTTTTTGGGGTTGGTCACATATTTGGACTGGGTCATGATCACCATGACGACCCTTTCGTGCCTCTCCATGATGTTCGAGACGCCTTATTACAGAGTGATGGAAAACGCGTCCCTTCAGATTGCGGAGTACTGTTTCGTTATATTCATGAGCATCGAGTTGGCGCTGAAGATTTTGGCCGACGGTCTATTTTTCACCCCCAAAGCCTACATCAAAGACGTGGCGTCGGTTTTGGACGTCTTCATTTACGTTGTAAGTTGAAAAAAAAATAACTAAGGTAAAAGACCCTGTTATTGACACTGACCCGGTTTCTGGCACAATTAATAAAAAGAAAATTACTTCGAATTGATAAATTAATTTTTTCAAAATTAAAATTAATTCATTGTGTACCTATTTGACCTATTTGCCTCCCTCGCTCGGAAATGTGCCGCTTTTCGCTCGAATGCGCGCATCTTCGCATTAATTTTTTTTTTCTATACTAATTTTTTTTTTCTTAAACATAATAAATAATTTTAATTTAGTTTTGTAGAATTTTTGATTCGAAAAATAATATACAGGGTGATTTTTTTAAGTTTCTAGACAATTTGATTTAGGCGTCCCAGTTTTGAATTAAAAACACTTCTAGAAATTAAATTAATTATTGTGGATCGTGCTTAAAACCGAGTGTGCACATTCGAGCTCAAAGTGGCACATTCCGATCTCGGGAAAATGAAGCGCGCCGCTCCGCGTCGCGCTTCATTTGCCTCCCTCGCTCGGAAATGTGCCACTTTTCGCTCGAATGCGCACATCTTCGCATAAATTTTTTTCCCATACTAATTTTTTCTTTTTTAAACAAAATAAATAATTTTAATTTAGTTTTGTAGAATTTTTCGATTCGAAAAATAATATACAGGGTGATTTTTTAAGTTTCTAGACATTTTGATTTAGACGTCCCAGTTTTTAATTAAAAACACTTCTAGAAATTAAATTAATTATTGTGGATCGTGCTTAAAACCGAGTGTGCACATTCGAGCTCAAAGTGGCACATTCCGATCTCGGGAAAATGAAGCGCGCCGCTCCGCGTCGCGCTTCATTTGCCTCCCTCGCTCGGAAATGTGCCACTTTTCGCTCAAACGCGCACATCTTCGTGTTAATTGGATTCGACTATATTAATAACAAATCCTTCAAATCCAGATTTTCTATTCGGAAAAAGTTTTCGCTTGAAAGTGCACATACTCCTTAATAATGGAATTTGCCTATCTTATTCTTCTCTCTTACAAATAATATTAATTAAATCAAACTGAACTAAATGTACCACTTATCGCTTTTATTTTAAATAAAAATTACAGTAGGGTATTTTTACCCGATCAGGACCCAATACCCGATCACTTGCGGTATTTTTCGTATTAATGAAATAGTTATTTAACGATTGCTACATAAAAAAATTACCACAATATTAAATTGTTCTTGAAGTTAAATTTATTATACCGGGTGTCTCAACAATAGGGGACCAAATTTTAAGAGGATGAAATTCTAAAATAAAGAGTCTTAAATATTGAAATTAAACTCAGGGAAAAGACCTTGTTATTGACACTGTCCCTGTTTCTGACACTTAAAACTTTACTTTGAATTAATAAAAAGAAAATTACTTCGAATTGATAAATTAATTTTTTCAAAATTAAAATAAATTCACCGTGTACCTATTTGATGACGATATAAATTACAAAAAAACTCACTTAATATAAAATAATATTTAAGCCCAGAGTGACTGTGAAAGCCATTTTTTGGTTATAGTCTAAGCAATTGACAGAAGAGCGTTCGACTATTGAATTAGTGATTTAGTCATCATGTAAGTATAAAAATATTATAAAAAATATATGGTTCGATTAATAATTAACTACAGTTTATTTTTAAATATTAAAACATCATAGTAAATTATATTTTATTATTAAAATAAGAGTGTCAATAACAAGGCTCAATTTTATAGGTATGTTACAGTTATTGACACTCAAATTCTAACCTATGTTATGTTTACGTATTTGTTTTTATAATATTTAAATTTATTATTTTAATTATTTTTGTGTTGAAAAAATTAACATTTTATTTATAATAAATGATAGATTATAACAAATTATGTTTGATTATAATAAATTTAAATTTGATAGTGTATAACCTAATAAATGACGAATAATTTTGACATATGGAGTGTCAAAAACTAGGCAGATGCCAGTGTCAGAAACTGCACCTTAAAAATTTTAAGTGTCAGAAACTGGGATTCAAACGTTATTTTTTAAAACATTAATTTAAATTATTAATCTGCTTCAAATAATTATTTTACGCATATGACCTTTTCTAGAAATCGCGAACTTATATATGAAAAAAAAAATTAATTATTTAAATTAAATTTTTTATAAGTTATCCTGTCATAACCTCAGCCGTCACTCCTAAAGTGTCAATAACCGGGTCTTTTACCTTAATTAATAAATTTTAATGTTTCCCTTTCGCGAAAGGTGAGTTTGGTGTTTCTCTGTTGGATGCCCCAAAGGGTGCCGCCGAATTCGGGCGCCCAGCTGCTCATGATCTTGAGGTGCCTCAGACCGTTGAGGATTTTCACGTTGGTGCCCCACATGAGAAAAGTCGTTTACGAGCTGTGCAGAGGCTTCAAAGAGATTTTGTTGGTGGGTTGCCCCGCTTTTCGAAGGCGAATTGTTCTCGAATAAAATGCGAATTTTTTTTAAATTTTAGGTATCGACCCTGTTGATTTTATTGATGTTTGTTTTTGCCAGCTACGGGGTGCAATTGTACGGGGGACGACTGGCGCGATGTAACGACCCTACGATTTTAAAAAGGGAGGATTGCGTGGGGGTGTTTATGAGGCGAGTTTTTGTGACGAAAATGAAACTTTTGCCCGGCGTGAACGAGTCGTATCCGTCGATGTTGGTGCCAAGGGTTTGGTGAGATTTTTTGAATTTTTTTTTCTGGCAGTGAAGTATTAAAATGATTTTGAACGTAGGGCGAATCCGAGACGATTTAATTTTGATAATATCGGGGACGCAATGTTGGCGCTTTTTGAGGTGCTTTCTTTTAAGGGTTGGTTAGATGTGAGAGATGTCTTAATAAAGGCCCTGGGACCCGTAAGCATTTGTTGATGTTGTACGGTGTTTTTGCATGAGTTGGTTGTTTAATGTGCATGTGCAGGGTTGAACTTGGTGGATCGTAGAGTTACTGTGTAAGTTTTTTTTTTGTACTGTAAACATCTAATATCCATTTCTAAGTAATTTATTAAAGTAGTAGACCAGTTCTATCGTTGAACTAGCTATATCTTTATAATAAATAATTTCGAGTGTAAAATTCGCTATATAAAAATTTGCTTTTTTAAAGATCATTTAGAATTAATTTTTTCTGGGCTTATTAGTGGAGTTACAAAAAATTGTTCTATAAGTAAATTGCGTCCGAGAGTCCCCATTAAACAGCCCTTGTGTTAGAATTAAATAATTTTGAAAAAAATTTTTGACTTCTTCGGCTGGAAATTACAATAGGTCAAATTGTTTATGAATTTTTCTGGCCTTATTAATGGAGTTACAACAATTTGTTATTAAAGTAAATTGCGTCCGAGAGTCCCCATTAAACAGCCCTTGTGTTAGAATTAAATAATTTTGAAAAAATTTTTGACTTCTTCGGCTGGAAATTACAATAGGTCAAATTGTTTATGAATTTTTTCTGGTCTTATTAATGGAGTTACAACAATTTGTTATTAAAGTAAATTGCGTCCGAGAGTCCCCATTAAACAGCCCTTGTGTTAGAATTAAATAATTTTGAAAAAAATTTTTGACTTCTTCGGCTGGAAATTACAATAGGTCAAATTGTTTATGAATTTTTTCTGGCCTTATTAATGGAGTTACAACAATTTGTTATTAAAGTAAATTGCGTCCGAGAGTCCCCATTAAACAGCCTTTGTGTTAGAATTAAATAATTTTGAAAAAATTTTTGACTTCTTCGGCTGGAAATTACAATAGGTCAAATTGTTTATGAATTTTTCTGGCCTTATTAATGGAGTTACAACAATTTGTTATTAAAGTAAATTGCGTCCGAGAGTCCCCATTAAACAGCCCTTGTGTTAGAATTAAATAATTTTGAAAAAATTTTGACTTCTTCGGCTGGAAATTACAATAGGTCAAATTGTTTATGAATTTTTCTGGCCTTATTAATGGAGTTACAACAATTTGTTATTAAAGTAAATTGCGTCCGAGAGTCCCCATTAAACAGCCCTTGTGTTAGAATTAAATAATTTTGAAAAAATTTTGACTTCTTCGGCTGGAAATTACAATAGGTCAAATTGTTTATGAATTTTTCTGGCCTTATTAATGGAGTTACAACAATTTGTTATTAAAGTAAATTGCGTCCGAGAGTCCCCATTAAACAGCCCTTGTGTTAGAATTAAATAATTTTGAAAAAATTTTGACTTCTTCGGCTGGAAATTACAATAGGTCAAATTGTTTATGAATTTTTTCTGGCCTTATTAATGGAGTTACAACAATTTGTTATTAAAGTAAATTGCGTCCGAGAGTCCCCATTAAACAGCCCTTGTGTTAGAATTAAATAATTTTGAAAAAATTTTGACTTCTTCGGCTGGAAATTACAATAGGTCAAATTGTTTATGAATTTTTCTGGCCTTATTAATGGAGTTACAACAATTTGTTATTAAAGTAAATTGCGTCCGAGAGTCCCCATTAAACAGCCCTTGTGTTAGAATTAAATAATTTTGAAAAAATTTTGACTTCTTCGGCTGGAAATTACAATAGGTCAAATTGTTTATGAATTTTTCTGGCCTTATTAATGGAGTTACAACAATTTGTTATTAAAGTAAATTGCGTCCGAGAGTCCCCATTAAACAGCCCTTGTGTTAGAATTAAATAATTTTGAAAAAATTTTGACTTCTTCGGCTGGAAATTACAATAGGTCAAATTGTTTATGAATTTTTCTGGCCTTATTAATGGAGTTACAACAATTTGTTATTAAAGTAAATTGCGTCCGAGAGTCCCCATTAAACAGCCCTTGTGTTAGAATTAAATAATTTTGAAAAAATTTTGACTTCTTCGGCTGGAAATTACAATAGGTCAAATTGTTTATGAATTTTTCTGGCCTTATTAATGGAGTTACAACAATTTGTTATTAAAGTAAATTGCGTCCGAGAGTCCCCATTAAACAGCCCTTGTGTTAGAATTAAATAATTTTGAAAAAATTTTGACTTCTTCGGCTGGAAATTACAATAGGTCAAATTGTTTATGAATTTTTCTGGCCTTATTAATGGAGTTACAACAATTTGTTATTAAAGTAAATTGCGTCCGAGAGTCCCCATTAAACAGCCCTTGTGTTAGAATTAAATAATTTTGAAAAAATTTTGACTTCTTCGGCTGGAAATTACAATAGGTCAAATTGTTTATGAATTTTTCTGGCCTTATTAATGGAGTTACAACAATTTGTTATTAAAGTAAATTGCGTCCGAGAGTCCCCATTAAACAGCCCTTGTGTTAGAATTAAATAATTTTGAAAAAATTTTGACTTCTTCGGCTGGAAATTACAATAGGTCAAATTGTTTATGAATTTTTCTGGCCTTATTAATGGAGTTACAACAATTTGTTATTAAAGTAAATTGCGTCCGAGAGTCCCCATTAAACAGCCCTTGTGTTAGAATTAAATAATTTTGAAAAAATTTTTGACTTCTTCGGCTGGAAATTACAATAGGTCAAATTGTTTATGAATTTTTCTGGCCTTATTAATGGAGTTACAACAATTTGTTATTAAAGTAAATTGCGTCCGAGAGTCCCCATTAAACAGCCCTTGTGTTAGAATTAAATAATTTTGAAAAAATTTTGACTTCTTCGGCTGGAAATTACAATAGGTCAAATTGTTTATGAATTTTTCTGGCCTTATTAATGGAGTTACAACAATTTGTTATTAAAGTAAATTGCGTCCGAGAGTCCCCATTAAACAGCCCTTGTGTTAGAATTAAATAATTTTGAAAAAATTTTGACTTCTTCGGCTGGAAATTACAATAGGTCAAATTGTTTATGAATTTTTCTGGCCTTATTAATGGAGTTACAACAATTTGTTATTAAAGTAAATTGCGTCCGAGAGTCCCCATTAAACAGCCCTTGTGTTAGAATTAAATAATTTTGAAAAAATTTTGACTTCTTCGGCTGGAAATTACAATAGGTCAAATTGTTTATGAATTTTTCTGGCCTTATTAATGGAGTTACAACAATTTGTTATTAAAGTAAATTGCGTCCGAGAGTCCCCATTAAACAGCCCTTGTGTTAGAATTAAATAATTTTGAAAAAATTTTGACTTCTTCGGCTGGAAATTACAATAGGTCAAATTGTTTATGAATTTTTCTGGCCTTATTAATGGAGTTACAACAATTTGTTATTAAAGTAAATTGCGTCCGAGAGTCCCCATTAAACAGCCCTTGTGTTAGAATTAAATAATTTTGAAAAAATTTTGACTTCTTCGGCTGGAAATTACAATAGGTCAAATTGTTTATGAATTTTTCTGGCCTTATTAATGGAGTTACAACAATTTGTTATTAAAGTAAATTGCGTCCGAGAGTCCCCATTAAACAGCCCTTGTGTTAGAATTAAATAATTTTGAAAAAATTTTGACTTCTTCGGCTGGAAATTACAATAGGTCAAATTGTTTATGAATTTTTCTGGCCTTATTAATGGAGTTACAACAATTTGTTATTAAAGTAAATTGCGTCCGAGAGTCCCCATTAAACAGCCCTTGTGTTAGAATTAAATAATTTTGAAAAAATTTTGACTTCTTCGGCTGGAAATTACAATAGGTCAAATTGTTTATGAATTTTTCTGGCCTTATTAATGGAGTTACAACAATTTGTTATTAAAGTAAATTGCGTCCGAGAGTCCCCATTAAACAGCCCTTGTGTTAGAATTAAATAATTTTGAAAAAATTTTGACTTCTTCGGCTGGAAATTACAATAGGTCAAATTGTTTATGAATTTTTCTGGCCTTATTAATGGAGTTACAACAATTTGTTATTAAAGTAAATTGCGTCCGAGAGTCCCCATTAAACAGCCCTTGTGTTAGAATTAAATAATTTTGAAAAAATTTTGACTTCTTCGGCTGGAAATTACAATAGGTCAAATTGTTTATGAATTTTTCTGGCCTTATTAATGGAGTTACAACAATTTGTTATTAAAGTAAATTGCGTCCGAGAGTCCCCATTAAACAGCCCTTGTGTTAGAATTAAATAATTTTGAAAAAATTTTGACTTCTTCGGCTGGAAATTACAATAGGTCAAATTGTTTATGAATTTTTCTGGCCTTATTAATGGAGTTACAACAATTTGTTATTAAAGTAAATTGCGTCCGAGAGTCCCCATTAAACAGCCCTTGTGTTAGAATTAAATAATTTTGAAAAAATTTTGACTTCTTCGGCTGGAAATTACAATAGGTCAAATTGTTTATGAATTTTTCTGGCCTTATTAATGGAGTTACAACAATTTGTTATTAAAGTAAATTGCGTCCGAGAGTCCCCATTAAACAGCCCTTGTGTTAGAATTAAATAATTTTGAAAAAATTTTGACTTCTTCGGCTGGAAATTACAATAGGTCAAATTGTTTATGAATTTTTCTGGCCTTATTAATGGAGTTACAACAATTTGTTATTAAAGTAAATTGCGTCCGAGAGTCCCCATTAAACAGCCCTTGTGTTAGAATTAAATAATTTTGAAAAAATTTTGACTTCTTCGGCTGGAAATTACAATAGGTCAAATTGTTTATGAATTTTTCTGGCCTTATTAATGGAGTTACAACAATTTGTTATTAAAGTAAATTGCGTCCGAGAGTCCCCATTAAACAGCCCTTGTGTTAGAATTAAATAATTTTGAAAAAATTTTTTACTTCTTCGGCTGGAAATTACAATAGGTCAAATTGTTTATGAATTTTTCTGGCCTTATTAATGGAGTTACAACAATTTGTTATTAAAGTAAATTGCGTCCGAGAGTCCCCATTAAACAGCCCTTGTGTTAGAATTAAATAATTTTGAAAAAATTTTGACTTCTTCGGCTGGAAATTACAATAGGTCAAATTGTTTATGAATTTTTCTGGCCTTATTAATGGAGTTACAACAATTTGTTATTAAAGTAAATTGCGTCCGAGAGTCCCCATTAAACAGCCCTTGTGTTAGAATTAAATAATTTTGAAAAAATTTTGACTTCTTCGGCTGGAAATTACAATAGGTCAAATTGTTTATGAATTTTTCTGGCCTTATTAATGGAGTTACAACAATTTGTTATTAAAGTAAATTGCGTCCGAGAGTCCCCATTAAACAGCCCTTGTGTTAGAATTAAATAATTTTGAAAAAATTTTGACTTCTTCGGCTGGAAATTACAATAGGTCAAATTGTTTATGAATTTTTCTGGCCTTATTAATGGAGTTACAACAATTTGTTATTAAAGTAAATTGCGTCCGAGAGTCCCCATTAAACAGCCCTTGTGTTAGAATTAAATAATTTTGAAAAAATTTTTGACTTCTTCGGCTGGAAATTACAATAGGTCAAATTGTTTATGAATTTTTCTGGCCTTATTAATGGAGTTACAACAATTTGTTATTAAAGTAAATTGCGTCCGAGAGTCCCCATTAAACAGCCCTTGTGTTAGAATTAAATAATTTTGAAAAAATTTTGACTTCTTCGGCTGGAAATTACAATAGGTCAAATTGTTTATGAATTTTTCTGGCCTTATTAATGGAGTTACAACAATTTGTTATTAAAGTAAATTGCGTCCGAGAGTCCCCATTAAACAGCCCTTGTGTTAGAATTAAATAATTTTGAAAAAATTTTGACTTCTTCGGCTGGAAATTACAATAGGTCAAATTGTTTATGAATTTTTCTGGCCTTATTAATGGAGTTACAACAATTTGTTATTAAAGTAAATTGCGTCCGAGAGTCCCCATTAAACAGCCCTTGTGTTAGAATTAAATAATTTTGAAAAAATTTTTGACTTCTTCGGCTGGAAATTACAATAGGTCAAATTGTTTATGAATTTTTCTGGCCTTATTAATGGAGTTACAACAATTTGTTATTAAAGTAAATTGCGTCCGAGAGTCCCCATTAAACAGCCCTTGTGTTAGAATTAAATAATTTTGAAAAAATTTTGACTTCTTCGGCTGGAAATTACAATAGGTCAAATTGTTTATGAATTTTTCTGGCCTTATTAATGGAGTTACAACAATTTGTTATTAAAGTAAATTGCGTCCGAGAGTCCCCATTAAACAGCCCTTGTGTTAGAATTAAATAATTTTGAAAAAATTTTGACTTCTTCGGCTGGAAATTACAATAGGTCAAATTGTTTATGAATTTTTCTGGCCTTATTAATGGAGTTACAACAATTTGTTATTAAAGTAAATTGCGTCCGAGAGTCCCCATTAAACAGCCCTTGTGTTAGAATTAAATAATTTTGAAAAAATTTTGACTTCTTCGGCTGGAAATTACAATAGGTCAAATTGTTTATGAATTTTTCTGGCCTTATTAATGGAGTTACAACAATTTGTTATTAAAGTAAATTGCGTCCGAGAGTCCCCATTAAACAGCCCTTGTGTTAGAATTAAATAATTTTGAAAAAATTTTGACTTCTTCGGCTGGAAATTACAATAGGTCAAATTGTTTATGAATTTTTCTGGCCTTATTAATGGAGTTACAACAATTTGTTATTAAAGTAAATTGCGTCCGAGAGTCCCCATTAAACAGCCCTTGTGTTAGAATTAAATAATTTTGAAAAAATTTTGACTTCTTCGGCTGGAAATTACAATAGGTCAAATTGTTTATGAATTTTTCTGGCCTTATTAATGGAGTTACAACAATTTGTTATTAAAGTAAATTGCGTCCGAGAGTCCCCATTAAACAGCCCTTGTGTTAGAATTAAATAATTTTGAAAAAATTTTTTACTTCTTCGGCTGGAAATTACAATAGGTCAAATTGTTTATGAATTTTTTTTGGCCTTATTAATGGAGTTACAACAATTTGTTATTAAAGTAAATTGCGTCCGAGAGTCCCCATTAAACAGCCCTTGTGTTAGAATTAAATAATTTTGAAAAAATTTTTGACTTCTTCGGCTGGAAATTACAATAGGTCAAATTGTTTATGAATTTTTCTGGCCTTATTAATGGAGTTACAACAATTTGTTATTAAAGTAAATTGCGTCCGAGAGTCCCCATTAAACAGCCCTTGTGTTAGAATTAAATAATTTTGAAAAAATTTTTGACTTCTTCGGCTGGAAATTACAATAGGTCAAATTGTTTATGAATTTTTCTGGCCTTATTAATGGAGTTACAACAATTTGTTATTAAAGTAAATTGCGTCCGAGAGTCCCCATTAAACAGCCCTTGTGTTAGAATTAAATAATTTTGAAAAAATTTTTGACTTCTTCGGCTGGAAATTACAATAGGTCAAATTGTTTATGAATTTTTCTGGCCTTATTAATGGAGTTACAACAATTTGTTATTAAAGTAAATTGCGTCCGAGAGTCCCCATTAAACAGCCCTTGTGTTAGAATTAAATAATTTTGAAAAAATTTTGACTTCTTCGGCTGGAAATTACAATAGGTCAAATTGTTTATGAATTTTTTCTGGCCTTATTAATGGAGTTACAACAATTTGTTATTAAAGTAAATTGCGTCCGAGAGTCCCCATTAAACAGCCCTTGTGTTAGAATTAAATAATTTTGAAAAAATTTTTGACTTCTTCGGCTGGAAATTACAATAGGTCAAATTGTTTATGAATTTTTCTGGCCTTATTAATGGAGTTACAACAATTTGTTATTAAAGTAAATTGCGTCCGAGAGTCCCCATTAAACAGCCCTTGTGTTAGAATTAAATAATTTTGAAAAAAATTTTGACTTCTTCGGCTGGAAATTACAATAGGTCAAATTGTTTATGAATTTTTTCTGGCCTTATTAATGGAGTTACAACAATTTGTTATTAAAGTAAATTGCGTCCGAGAGTCCCCATTAAACAGCCCTTGTGTTAGAATTAAATAATTTTGAAAAAAATTTTTGACTTCTTCGGCTGGAAATTACAATAGGTCAAATTGTTTATGAATTTTTTCTGGCCTTATTAATGGAGTTACAACAATTTGTTATTAAAGTAAATTGCGTCCGAGAGTCCCCATTAAACAGCCCTTGTGTTAGAATTAAATAATTTTGAAAAAATTTTTTGACTTCTTCGGCTGGAAATTACAATAGGTCAAATTGTTTATGAATTTTTTCTGGCCTTATTAATGGAGTTACAACAATTTGTTATTAAAGTAAATTGCGTCCGAGGTCCCCATTAAACAGCCCTTGTGTTAGAATTAAATAATTTTGAAAAAAATTTTGACTTCTTCGCTGGAAATTACAATAGGTCAAATTGTTTATGAATTTTTCTGGCCTTATTAATGGAGTTACAACAATTTGTTATTAAAGTAAATTGCGTCCGAGAGTCCCCATTAAACAGCCCTTGTGTTAGAATTAAATAATTTTGAAAAAAATTTTTCACTTCTTCGGCTGGAAATTACAATAGGTCAAATTGTTTATGAATTTTTCTGGCCTTATTAATGGAGTTACAACAATTTGTTATTAAAGTAAATTGCGTCCGAGAGTCCCCATTAAACAGCCCTTGTGTTAGAATTAAATAATTTTGAAAAAAATTTTGACTTCTTCTGGAAATTACAATAGGTCAAATTGTTTATGAATTTTTCTGGCCTTATTAATGGAGTTACAACAATTTGTTATTAAAGTAAATTGCGTCCGAGAGTCCCCATTAAACAGCCCTTGTGTTAGAATTAAATAATTTTGAAAAAATTTTGACTTCTTCTGGAAATTACAATAGGTCAAATTGTTTATGAATTTTTCTGGCCTTATTAATGGAGTTACAACAATTTGTTATTAAAGTAAATTGCGTCCGAGGTCCCCATTAAACAGCCCTTGTGTTAGAATTAAATAATTTTGAAAAAAATTTTGACTTCTTCTGGAAATTACAATAGGTCAAATTGTTTATGAATTTTTCTGGCCTTATTAATGGAGTTACAACAATTTGTTATTAAAGTAAATTGCGTCCGAGAGTCCCCATTAAACAGCCCTTGTTTAGAATTAAATAATTTTGAAAAAAATTTTGACTTCTTGCTGGAAATTACAATAGGTCAAATTGTTTATGAATTTTTCTGGCCTTATTAATGGAGTTACAACAATTTGTTATTAAAGTAAATTGCGTCCGAGAGTCCCCATTAAACAGCCCTTGTGTTAGAATTAAATAATTTTGAAAAAATTTTGACTTCTTCGGCTGGAAATTACAATAGGTCAAATTGTTTATGAATTTTTCTGGCCTTATTAATGGAGTTACAACAATTTGTTATTAAAGTAAATTGCGTCCGAGAGTCCCCATTAAACAGCCCTTGTGTTAGAATTAAATAATTTTGAAAAAATTTTGACTTCTTCGCTGGAAATTACAATAGGTCAAATTGTTTATGAATTTTTCTGGCCTTATTAATGGAGTTACAACAATTTGTTATTAAAGTAAATTGCGTCCGAGAGTCCCCATTAAACAGCCCTTGTGTTAGAATTAAATAATTTTGAAAAAATTTTGACTTCTTCGGCTGGAAATTACAATAGGTCAAATTGTTTATGAATTTTTTCTGGCCTTATTAATGGAGTTACAACAATTTGTTATTAAAGTAAATTGCGTCCGAAAGTCCCCATTAAACAGCCCTTGTGTTAGAATTAAATAATTTTGAAAAAACATTTTGACTTCTTCGGCTGGAAATTACAATAGGTCAAATTGTTTATGAATTTTTTCTGGCCTTATTAATGGAGTTACAACAATTTGTTATTAAAGTAAATTGCGTCCGAGAGTCCCCATTAAACAGCCCTTGTGTTAGAATTAAATAATTTTGAAAAAATTTTGACTTCTTCGGCTGGAAATTACAATAGGTCAAATTGTTTATGAATTTTTTCTGGCCTTATTAATGGAGTTACAACAATTTGTTATTAAAGTAAATTGCGTCCGAGAGTCCCCATTAAACAGCCCTTGTGTTAGAATTAAATAATTTTGAAAAAATTTTTGACTTCTTCGGCTGGAAATTACAATAGGTCAAATTGTTTATGAATTTTTTCTGGCCTTATTAATGGAGTTACAACAATTTGTTATTAAAGTAAATTGCGTCCGAGAGTCCCCATTAAACAGCCCTTGTGTTAGAATTAAATAATTTTGAAAAAATTTTTTGACTTCTTCGGCTGGAAATTACAATAGGTCAAATTGTTTATGAATTTTTTCTGGCCTTATTAATGGAGTTACAACAATTTGTTATTAAAGTAAATTGCGTCCGAGAGTCCCCATTAAACAGCCCTTGTGTTAGAATTAAATAATTTTGAAAAAATTTTGACTTCTTCGGCTGGAAATTACAATAGGTCAAATTGTTTATGAATTTTTCTGGCCTTATTAATGGAGTTACAACAATTTGTTATTAAAGTAAATTGCGTCCGAGAGTCCCCATTAAACAGCCCTTGTGTTAGAATTAAATAATTTTGAAAAAATTTTTGACTTCTTCGGCTGGAAATTACAATAGGTCAAATTGTTTATGAATTTTTCTGGCCTTATTAATGGAGTTACAACAATTTGTTATTAAAGTAAATTGCGTCCGAGAGTCCCCATTAAACAGCCCTTGTGTTAGAATTAAATAATTTTGAAAAAATTTTTGACTTCTTCGGCTGGAAATTACAATAGGTCAAATTGTTTATGAATTTTTCTGGCCTTATTAATGGAGTTACAACAATTTGTTATTAAAGTAAATTGCGTCCGAGAGTCCCCATTAAACAGCCCTTGTGTTAGAATTAAATAATTTTGAAAAAATTTTGACTTCTTCGGCTGGAAATTACAATAGGTCAAATTGTTTATGAATTTTTCTGGCCTTATTAATGGAGTTACAACAATTTGTTATTAAAGTAAATTGCGTCCGAGAGTCCCCATTAAACAGCCCTTGTGTTAGAATTAAATAATTTTGAAAAAATTTTTGACTTCTTCGGCTGGAAATTACAATAGGTCAAATTGTTTATGAATTTTTCTGGCCTTATTAATGGAGTTACAACAATTTGTTATTAAAGTAAATTGCGTCCGAGAGTCCCCATTAAACAGCCCTTGTGTTAGAATTAAATAATTTTGAAAAAATTTTTGACTTCTTCGCTGGAAATTACAATAGGTCAAATTGTTTATGAATTTTTCTGGCCTTATTAATGGAGTTACAACAATTTGTTATTAAAGTAAATTGCGTCCGAGAGTCCCCATTAAACAGCCCTTGTGTTAGAATTAAATAATTTTGAAAAAAATTTTTGACTTCTTCGGCTGGAAATTACAATAGGTCAAATTGTTTATGAATTTTTTCTGGCCTTATTAATGGAGTTACAACAATTTGTTATTAAAGTAAATTGCGTCCGAGAGTCCCCATTAAACAGCCCTTGTGTTAGAATTAAATAATTTTGAAAAAAATTTTTGACTTCTTCGGCTGGAAATTACAATAGGTCAAATTGTTTATGAATTTTTTCTGGCCTTATTAATGGAGTTACAACAATTTGTTATTAAAGTAAATTGCGTCCGAGAGTCCCCATTAAACAGCCCTTGTGTTAGAATTAAATAATTTTGAAAAAACATTTTGACTTCTTCGGCTGGAAATTACAATAGGTCAAATTGTTTATGAATTTTTTCTGGCCTTATTAATGGAGTTACAACAATTTGTTATTAAAGTAAATTGCGTCCGAGAGTCCCCATTAAACAGCCCTTGTGTTAGAATTAAATAATTTTGAAAAAATTTTTGACTTCTTCGCTGGAAATTACAATAGGTCAAATTGTTTATGAATTTTTCTGGCCTTATTAATGGAGTTACAACAATTTGTTATTAAAGTAAATTGCGTCCGAGAGTCCCCATTAAACAGCCCTTGTGTTAGAATTAAATAATTTTGAAAAAAATTTTGACTTCTTCGGCTGGAAATTACAATAGGTCAAATTGTTTATGAATTTTTCTGGCCTTATTAATGGAGTTACAACAATTTGTTATTAAAGTAAATTGCGTCCGAGAGTCCCCATTAAACAGCCCTTGTGTTAGAATTAAATAATTTTGAAAAAAATTTTGACTTCTTCGGCTGGAAATTACAATAGGTCAAATTGTTTATGAATTTTTCTGGCCTTATTAATGGAGTTACAACAATTTGTTATTAAAGTAAATTGCGTCCGAGAGTCCCCATTAAACAGCCCTTGTGTTAGAATTAAATAATTTTGAAAAAAATTTTGACTTCTTCGGCTGGAAATTACAATAGGTCAAATTGTTTATGAATTTTTCTGGCCTTATTAATGGAGTTACAACAATTTGTTATTAAAGTAAATTGCGTCCGAGAGTCCCCATTAAACAGCCCTTGTGTTAGAATTAAATAATTTTGAAAAAAATTTTTGACTTCTTCGGCTGGAAATTACAATAGGTCAAATTGTTTATGAATTTTTCTGGCCTTATTAATGGAGTTACAACAATTTGTTATTAAAGTAAATTGCGTCCGAGAGTCCCCATTAAACAGCCCTTGTGTTAGAATTAAATAATTTTGAAAAAATTTTGACTTCTTCGGCTGGAAATTACAATAGGTCAAATTGTTTATGAATTTTTCTGGCCTTATTAATGGAGTTACAACAATTTGTTATTAAAGTAAATTGCGTCCGAGAGTCCCCATTAAACAGCCCTTGTGTTAGAATTAAATAATTTTGAAAAAATTTTGACTTCTTCGGCTGGAAATTACAATAGGTCAAATTGTTTATGAATTTTTCTGGCCTTATTAATGGAGTTACAACAATTTGTTATTAAAGTAAATTGCGTCCGAGAGTCCCCATTAAACAGCCCTTGTGTTAGAATTAAATAATTTTGAAAAAATTTTGACTTCTTCGGCTGGAAATTACAATAGGTCAAATTGTTTATGAATTTTTCTGGCCTTATTAATGGAGTTACAACAATTTGTTATTAAAGTAAATTGCGTCCGAGAGTCCCCATTAAACAGCCCTTGTGTTAGAATTAAATAATTTTGAAAAAATTTTGACTTCTTCGGCTGGAAATTACAATAGGTCAAATTGTTTATGAATTTTTCTGGCCTTATTAATGGAGTTACAACAATTTGTTATTAAAGTAAATTGCGTCCGAGAGTCCCCATTAAACAGCCCTTGTGTTAGAATTAAATAATTTTGAAAAAATTTTGACTTCTTCGGCTGGAAATTACAATAGGTCAAATTGTTTATGAATTTTTTCTGGCCTTATTAATGGAGTTACAACAATTTGTTATTAAAGTAAATTGCGTCCGAGAGTCCCCATTAAACAGCCTTTGCATTAGTTTTATTAAATTCCGAAAAAAAAATTGGGAGTTTAGAGTTAGCACCGGTTTCCGATAGAATAAGGTCTAATACGTTTGGATATAAAAGGATTTTCGGAAATAATTAAAAATAAAAAAAGTTATGGCCCTATTCACAAGTTGACACCACCAGCACAATATGTAAATTGGAGGTAGGGGTTTAAACTAATTTGTTTTAAATAATACTATAAAAAATTAACGTACTCCAATGCAAAATTATTTCTAAAATACGTTCCCGTAAACTAAATCGATAATTTCCAAAAATTCATTTTCTATAAAAAAAATCTAATAAGTGTTTAGCATTTTGAATTTCTAATTATTAAACAATATTATTTTTATTAATTATTATTAAATATATAGTAGTTTATACTTGTACTAACTGTTAATAAGTTTTATAAGTCAAATTTCGTGATTTTAGAAGGAAGGAATTGTAATCTTTGTACATCGACTAAAAAACAATTTTTTATTTTCCAAATTTAATTTTACTTTGGGGGTTCATAAGCGGTACCCACTTGTGGTATCAATTTTTGTTCTTCTAAAACCAAACCTACAACTTATTAACAGTTGCTGCAAATAACCGTACGCTTTTGGCAAAGTAAAATTTAATACTTGCAAATACAAAAAAAAACTGATTTTTTCAAATTTTTAGGTGCACGCAATTTACATCCACATCTACATATTTTTGGGGTGCATGATCGGCTTAACATTATTCGTGGGGGTCGTAATCGCAAATTACTCCGAAAATAAAGGCACGGCCCTACTGACGGTGGATCAAAGACGATGGTACCCCAAATTTCTTAATTCGTTCTCGATTTAACCCCTACAAGCCGTGTTTCAGGTGCGACTTAAAAAAGCGGCTGAAAATCGCGCAGCCCCTTCATCTGCCCCCGAGGCCCGACGGCCGCAAATTCAGAGCCTTCATCTACGACATCACGCAAAATATTAAATTCAAACGACTCGTGGCGATAATGGTCCTAATCAACAGCTCGCTTTTAAGCGTTACAGTAATTCGCAACTGATGAAATAAAAAAATAATAATAAATAATAAAATTATTTGCAGTGGAACAAGGAGCAGGAACATACCGAATATTTGGCGACCATAGGTACCGCTTGTACCCTAATTTTTGTGGTCGAAGTCGTAATGAAAAACATTGCTTTCACGCCAAGGGGGTACCTGCAGTCGAGGAGGAACCGCTACGACTTATTTGTCACCGTTTTGGGGGTGATTTGGATCATCATTCATGTCACGTTTAAGGTAATTTAATCAAAAATTAGTAAATGTGTTGTTAAGGTAGTTCGCTCGTAAGCTAAAAGTACAAAGGCCTTAGGGGGATAAGCATTGTAAAAATGCCTTTTGTAAATATCTTAATGATATTCTATGAAAATATAAAGATCCTGAAAATTTTAGACGTTAATCTATATCGGTCCCTTCAAAAATTCTAAATAAGTTAAAATTGGAATTTTTTTTTTTTGACTGAGTGAATCGTTTATTTTGAAAATTTAGTATATTATGCAGGCCATAGAAAGCTTTTACGGACACCATTAACTAATTTTTAAACTAATTTTCAAGACTTACATTATTATTAATAAAAGTTTAATATTGCTTGTTTTCTTAAATAAATGGTTTTAGTTTTTTTCCTAAATCCAAAAATTAAAAATTAGACAACGCTATTATTTATTTTCTTTTGTAGATTAAAACCCCCCTGTTCTAAACAAATTCATATCTTAAGAAAAATGTAAATTTGTGCAAATTAATTTCGATTCGTTTGATTTTAAAATAATTCCTTTTGTGTCTAAATTTAAATTATTTTTTTCTATAAAAACGATACATTTCTTATCGAGGTTTCACTGTATTATACATTTTTGAGGGTGCGAGTGCTAAAATCGTCAAAAGACATGAATTATCACTAATAAAACTATAAATGTTTATTTTTTGCATAAGTGAATAGGTTTAGCTTGATTTTAAATCCAAAAATGTTGTTTAAAAATTTCATTAAACAATTATGTTATTTATTTTCTTTCGTAGAATGATTAACCCTTAATTTTAATCAAATTAATTTTCTAATAAAAACGTAATATCATGAAAATTAATTTTGAGTCTTTTGATTTTAAAGTAATTCCTTTTGCGAATCAAATCTCTAGAAAAACGACCCATTTCTTATCGAGGGTCGACTGTATCTTAAAATGTAGGAATGCTAGTGCCAAAGTTGTCCAAAAATAAATATATTTAAGCGTTTCAATAATTTTAATAAATGATTTTTATAGATTTTTTAATTTCTTTAGAAAAAAAGTTTTTTTCCGCTCAACTTCAATATTTTTTCCCACAAAATTCGATCGGCGAATCTCATACAAAACTACGCCTTCATTTCAATTAAAAAGAGACGTATTTAAGGTAACAAAGTAACCCACACAAACCCCGAAGTAAATCAAATTTCAATGGCTACAAGCCTTTAAGTCAAAAAGCACAACCACTAATCGAAAAAATCGAATTTGGCCCCCGCACACATTTTTTGAAATCGAAATAGATTTTTAATCAGTTTTCTCCTCGCCTATTTCCACTAATTTCCCGCCCGAAGTCGCCCCACGTTTCAGAACAACCCCTCTAATTTTTTTTGCCAAAATGAATTAAACTCGAAGCTTTTTCTTTTCGCACAAACTCCTCAAAATCGAAAAAATGCATTTGGGTAGAATTTGTTGAAAAATTCGATTTGTTTAGTAATAAAAATAGTTTATATTTTTTTTAACTATAGCGTACCATTAAAAAAATTTTGAAAAAATTCTGAGTGATTATAGGTCTTTTAAGAAATGTAAAAATGTTGGAATCATAATTTTGATCAAAAAGTATCATAATAAAAATTGAAAAACTAAGAGAAAATAATTTTTTTGATCAATTTATTAAGCTAAAAATTAATCCATAGTGTCCGTAAAAGCTTTCTATTGCCTGCATAATATAATAAATTTTCAAAATAATTGATTCACTAAATCCAAAGAAAAAAATTATTTTCCAATTTTTATTTATTTAAACTTTTTGAAGAGACCGATATAGATTAAGGTCTTTATATTTCTATAGTGTTCGCATATCCATAAAATATCATTAAGATATTTACAAAAGAGATTTTTACCATGCTTATCGTCCCCCTATGGCCTTTATTAAATTTTAATTTTGCAAAAAAACACCTTAAATTTGGCCCCTTTTTTAAACAACAAATATATTTAAATTTATTCAGTTTTTAATTTTTTGAATTAAGAAATCGAAGATTAATATAGGAAAATCCAATAAATAAGATGAAGTGCGCGTTCGAGCGAAAAGTGGCACATTTTCAAGCGAGGGAAGCAAATGAAGCGCGACGCAGAGCGGCGAGCTTCATTTTCCCGAGATCGGAAATGTGTCACTTTGAGCTCGAACGTGCACACTCGGTTTTAAGCACGATTACCAAGAAAAAAAAATTGATCACGTTAGGCATCGCGCAGTTAAGTTTCGATACCTTATCGTGGGACACCCTGTATACATCCCTTATCTATTGCATAAAGTATATCTAAATTTATTCAGTTTTTAATTTTTTGAATTGAGAAATCGAAGATTAATATAGGCAAATCCAATAAATACGATCATGTGCACATTCGAGCGAAAAGTGGCACATTTCCGAGCGAGGGAGGCAAATGAAGCGCGACGCGGAGCGGCGCGCTTCATTTTCCCGAGATCGGAATGTGCCACTTTGAGCTCGAACGTGCACACTCGGTTTTAGGCACAATTACCAAGAAAAAAAATTGGTCACGTTAGGCACCGCCCGGTTAAGTTTCGGTACCTATACGTGGGACACCCTGTATACATTCCTTATCTATTGCATGTACACTTTACTTAGTAATATCTAAAATTATTATTTTTTTAAATTAAATTAACGACACTGAATTCGATATCAAATTTAAATCTCATCAAATTCGAAAAAAAACGAATTTACGAGCGAACTACCTTAAAATCAGCGGTTTCCAAACAGTTTCTCTTTGCAGAGCGATCTATCGTATTTCATCGGTTTTATGGTGGTGATTTTGCGATTTTTTACCATCACAGGAAAACATGCAACCCTAAAAATGTTGATGTTAACGGTCGGCGTGTCCGTTTGCAAAAGTTTCTTTATCATCTTCGGGATGTTCCTGTTGGTGTTTTTCTACGCCCTCGCGGGGACCATCCTGTTCGGGACCGTAAAGTACGGGGAGGGTATTGGAAGGTAAAATTTGATTTTAATTTTTGGTAGATGAATTACAATTTTTTTTTATAGAAGGGCCAATTTTGAGTCGCCCGTCACGGGGGTGGCGATGCTGTTTCGCATAGTGACGGGGGAGGATTGGAACAAGATAATGCACGACTGCATGATTCAACCCCCCTATTGCACCCCGGCCGACACCTATTGGCAGACCGATTGTGGCAATTTTACGGGGTCGCTGGTCTACTTTTGTACTTTCTACGTCATCATCACTTATATCGTCTTAAATTTGCTCGTGGGTGCGTGCGATTAGGCCCTTTGCGAATTTTTTTGATTAAAATGTTTCTTTTCACGTTCGCAGCCATTATAATGGAGAACTTCTCTTTGTTCTATTCGAACGAGGAGGACGCCCTTTTGTCCTACGCCGACATAAGAAATTTCCAAAACACTTGGAACGTGGTCGACATCCATCAAAGAGGCGTCATTCCGGTCAGGAGGGTGCGCGCCCCTTTTCGTTAAATTTTTTTAATTGCAATAAAACGAGCGCCCTTTTGTAGGTGAAATTTATTCTGAGATTGCTGAAAGGGAGGCTCGAGGTGGACCCCCAAAAAGATCGCCTTTTGTTCAAGCACATGTGCTACGAATTGGAGAGGCTCCACAATGGGGAAGATGTCACTTTTCACGACGTTATTAAGTGAGTAATTTGTGCAAAAAAGGGATGAGCACCGATCGGGTGCTTTGGTCCGAAATTTTTAGAAAGATCTGCGATTTAAAATTAATTTTTAATGTAAAAGTTGTGGACCTTTAAAATCGATTAGTTCGCGAGCAGATTTCGTATGTTCTTAAAAATTATACAGGTAACCCCCGATTTATATGGAACTTTATTTATGTATGTTCGCTTTTGCAAAGTTTTTTGGAGTTAATCGTGAGTATTCAATTTTCTTAAGCGAGTGTTGAAGAAACAACTGTTTACATGTTTGCAATGGTTTAAAAATTCAAATGTTTTAATTTGGCAACCCCATCATTGAGATTTTCAAAATAACCAAGACTTTCAAAGTTTTCTTTAGAATTAAAATATCGATTTTGGGCTCAAAATATGTATTAAATTTTTCTGAAGTTAAACCTGAGATTAATTGTTGCAAAAACACTTATTGTTTATTGTGGTTTAATGTCCAAATTTGTCGCATTTTGCTTCTCCGTCCTTATCACTTTAAGAATAATAAAAATAGAAATATTAAATCACATTTAAAACGAAAACGTTGATTTTCAGCTCAAATTATTAAATTTTTCTAAATCCAGAATTAATTTGTTGCAAAAACAATAATAGTGGAGTGCCGTAAGACGTAAAAATGCCAAAAGCTCGGATTCCAGGGCCTTTGAATGAATTTTAGTAAAATCTTTTTGATTGTATTGCTAAAAGGTAAAATAAAAAAGTTAAAGAATAAAAATTGGGCGATCTCGATTACAACAATTTATAACAACAATTTAATGAAGAATGACAGGGATATGAAAAAAAATTGTTTACAGTAAGGATCTCAATTTTATACACAATAAATGCTATTTTTATAGTAACTTTAATGTTAATTTATAATTACAGTCGAACCTCGATAAGTCGAAATCGAAAGAAAAATAAAAATAATTCCAGTTATCAAAAAAAGTCGAATTTAATACTTTTCTGTGTATAATATATCGTCAAGTAAATTTAACTTTTAAAATCGCGAAAAAAACGTTTGAACAACGACTGCAATAAATTTCACAGCGGTGCACCAAAATGCTAAACACCTTGTATATAATTTTTTTATGATCTCTAAACAAAACCCCAATAATTTTCTTTAATTTTACAAAGTAAGCGTCAATTCTAAATTAATTACCTGCAAACGCCAAGTCCATTATAAACGGTGCTTCGAATTAAAGCAGAAAATATTATGATTTTCAAAAATTGCCAAAAACGATCGTTACGAGGCTTCGTAATTATTTATAAGAGATTATTATTACAAACCGATAAACACGTGTGCCTATTTAAAAACTGAAATGCATGATTCCGAAAAGCGCGATAACGTTAATTTGCAAACGGCCGAAAGCGTTACGTTGAACAAAGGAAAATTAATTTTGGGCGTCGCAACTAACATTTTGGAAAGCCATTACGACCAAAAAAGCCGAGATTTTTGAGAAAGGTGGCGTAAAGATTTTAAAGTATTATTTGTGACCTAACAAAAACGACAAAACATAGCATATTTAAAAATAAGCTTACAATTTATATTTATATACAGGGTGTACTTCGGAGAGTTCCAAAACCCTTTGGTAAACACTATTCTGTTCAACACAAACACTAATTAGTCAAAATCAAAATTTTCTAAAACGTTCTTAACACTTCAACGTGCGATTTACAACTCAGGTGCGGGGGAAACGATGTATGCAGTTTGCAACATTATCCGTTTATTTCAATTTTGGTATATGTTAAACACGATTAAGAAACTTTCTAAAAACGGCCGTACCGATGTTTTATAATTATTTATAAGTTAGTACACACCAAAAACAAAAAATGTAACTAATTTAAATCAACTCGTGCGAGCCATCTACGGTACACGAACTAGTTTAAATTGATTTATAAGACTTCAAATAAATAATACAATTAAACAAATATTTGCATTTTCAATTTTTAAGTAATGTATTAAAGTCGTTTAAAAATAATGTTTTAACGACCGATATAATTTAAATTTCCTAATTATTCTTTGAAGCACATATGTTACACTCAAAGCACGTTGTATTCAAGCTGCCTATGTATGAGTTATAGAAAATTTGGGTTAAGTAAAGGGGCGGAGTTTATGTATTGATTTTTAACGAAGCCGTTCACGAAGCACTTCGTATTGAAGCTTCGTATAAGTTAAGGCACATTTGCGCAGTAAAGGGGCGGAGTTTATGTATTGATTTTTCACAAAGCCTACAAAGTATTGATTTTTATATATGCCAAACAGGTAGTGACATCGCCAAAAATTTCCAGTGGTTACGTTATGTTTAAGGCCAACGACCTGTGCGTTGCTCGTAAACAAACCTGCATTTGTCGCTCGCTGCTACGTAAACCGACACAAATTAGTGTTTTAACCGTGTTTAATTAGTGTTTTAATTGCTCAAGAGTGCGAAAGAGACAGACTTATGAGTGTCGGAATCGGTTTAGAATGAAAGTTCGCACAAAGTTCCAAATTCGAGACGGTCGCCGGACCGCCGGCATTCGCCCGACCACTGCGCAAGGGTGCCTTAGTGCGATCGCAGCATCGGCATACGCGCTTCCAGCCGAGCGAAAGATTCAGTTTGCGGACGTCTACTCCACTATAATTGTTTATATGGATTTGTATAATGGATAAAGGCCTGAATTATTCCCCTTTTGCAACCCCTATAACAATAAAAACATCGACATTAAAATAACCTTCATAATTAAAAAAATCAAATCCTAAACACAAAATATTAAATTTTTCTTAAGCCCAATTGTTAGTTGCTCAATTTTTTACAATTTTTTGGGTTAAACCAAATAACATTAATTAAATAACCGAAATCAAATTATTCTTATTGTGCTTTGCGATTTACACGATCCTTTTAGGAACCAATTTCGCACCTAAATCGGGGGTTAACTGTATAAATCAGAATGAAAACGAGGGAAATGTAACCAAGCCCAAAAACGAGCCTTTATTTTATTTCAGCATGTTATCATATCGGTCGGTGGACATAAGGAAAGCGCTCCAACTCGAAGAACTTTTGGCCCGAGAAGAATTCGAATACATAATCGAAGAAGAGGTGGCCAAACAAACGATAAGGACTTGGCTGGAGGGCTGCTTAAAGAAAATCAGATCCACCAACGTAAATTGCCCCCAAAAAAACACCCAATCGAGCCTAAATTAATCGTTTTAATTGCAGAAACAGCAAAACAGCTTGATCGCCGGCCTCAGGGCCACCAACGAAGTCCTTCAGCCGACAGATCCGGCCGCTGAAACCAAAAATATCAGTCCCGAACAAGAATCGGAGGCTGATACAAAGGCAAAAAGTCCCGAGCACTTCTCAAAACAGTTTTATCAATTTAAAAAAAATTTTAGGAGGCCGAAATCACGAGGAAACCAAAAGTGATCACCCTTCCGCGCTCCGACAGCATCGGAAGCACTTCGGGGAGGAAGTTCTTGGCGCCGACCCTTTCGGATCCGGCCGCCCGGACCGAAAAAGAGCGGATCACAACGAAAAAGAAAAATAACAGACAAGCGGGTAAGTGCCCCCCCCCGAGTTTCGTCTTAATTTGCACGTAAAAAAGGTTTGCTTTTGAAGCAAGTTAATTTTTTTTAGCGACTAATAAAAATCTACCCCATTTAAATGAAGGAACCGAGACCAGCCGGCTCCCGAGGGACATTTCGAGCAGTAAGGCGAGCGTCCCCAAAATTTCGAATACGGCCCACGAAATTAAAGATTGGTGGAACGAGCAATTGGCTTATATTTCCGACATGAGCGACGACGATTGATTTTTTTAAATTTGATACGATAAACGTATTTGGGCTGAGGGGAACGAGTGCCAAAATTGAAAGACTTATATTATTATTAATAAAAGTATAAATGTTGCTTGTTTTCTTAAATTAATGGCTTTCGTTTTTTTTCCTAAATCCAAAAATTAAAAATTAGACAGCGCTTTTATATAATTTCTTTTGTAGATTTAAACCCCTGTTCTAAACAAATTAATTTCTTAAGAAAAATGTAAATTTGTGCAAATTAATTTCGATTCGTTTGATTTTAAAATATTTTCTTTTGTGTCGAAATTTAAATTAATGTTTTTCTATAAAAACGATACATTTCTTATCGAGGTTTCACTGTATTATACAATTTTGAGGGTGCGAGTGCCAAAATCGTCAAAAGACATGAATTATCATTAATAAAACTATAAATGTTTATTTTTTGCTTAAGTGAATAAGCTTTAGCTTTATTTTAAATCCAAAAATGCTGTTTAAAAATTTCATTAAACAATTCTGTTATTTATTTTTTTTCGTAGAATGATTAACCCTTAATTTTAATCAAATTAATTTTCTAATAAAAACGTAATATCATCACAATTAATTTTGAGTCTTTTGATTTTAAAGTAATTCCTTTTGCGAATCAAATTTCTAGAAAAACAATCCATTTCTTATCGAGGGTCAACTGTACCTTAAAATGTAAGAATGCTAGTGCCAAAGTTGTCCAAAAATAAAAATTTTTAAGCGTTTCAATAATTTTCAATAAATGACTTTTGTAGATTTTTTAATTTCTTTATAAAAAAAACTTTTCGTCCCCTCAACTTAAATATTTTTTCCCACAAAATTCGATCGGTGAATCTCATACAAAACTACCCCTTCATTGCAAATAAAAAGAAACGTATTTCATTTAAAAAATTAACCCACCCAAACCCCAAAGTAACTCAAATTTAAATGGCGACAAGCCTTTAAATCAAAAAGCACAATCAGTAATCGAAAAAATCGAATTTGGCCCTCGCACACGTTTTTTAAAATCGAAATAGATTTCTAATCAGTTTTCTCCCCGCCTATTTCCACCAATTTCCCGCCAGAAGTCGCCCCACGTTTCAAAACAACCCCTCTAATTTTTTTTCGAAAATAAATTAAACTCAAAGCTTTTTCTTTTCGCAAAAACTCCTCAAAAACGCAAAAACGCAGCCCATGGCGTTTGGGGGGGCACCTCTCGACCGGATGTGCCCCACGCAATTTCCGTCAAAAACCAATTAAATCCACTCTTTTAATGTTTCGCCCTGGTAAATATTCGATTTTGCTAAAACAACCCTTCGAGCATTTCGAAAAATGGAAATCGGCCGCCGAAATATCGGAAAGTGCGTGTTGTTTGTTCGACGCCAAAGAAAGAAAATTAACATCGAATTTTCCGAGGGTAAACACACACACACACACACACGCGCGGATTCGGGGTAAAGATAAGCGCGATTTTACGAGGCGCTTATTTGCTTTTGCCAAGGTAATTATGCCGCAAAGGAAAATTCCTTCGGGGGTGATGAAAAATTCGGACGTGTGTAGGTGATTTTGGGCTTTGTGTTGATTGGCCGATTTCGAGTGTGTGCTGGGGGGTAGGTTTGCATTCTACAGGTGTGGAAGGAAAGTCGGGGGCTTCTCGCAAGAGCAACAAGTGAAAAAGGGGGAGAGAGATAGACATCAATACTGACGTTTTCAGCGTGACATGGGAACTTGGAAAATTTGCTGGTGATTCCGAAGAGAGTGCACGTAGTGCTTTACAGGTGCTCAGCGAAAGCACACGTGGCTTAGAAAAAAGGTCTCGCACGTGTTGGTGAAATTTCATTTAATTAAGGTGAGTACTTGACATTTTGTCTTTTTTTTTTAATTGCGGGAAGAGATGCTCAGGACGTTCCTTTTTTCGCGTTTTGTTAAGCCAAAAGCGAACACATTTTTGTGCTTTACCAAAGTTTTTTAAAAAAATTTAAATAATTAAATTAAAAGTGAGAATTTGATTATTTTCGTGATTTGTAAAATTACGAAAAAATTGTTGCAAAATTAAAAAAATTTTTTTTTGATAAATCTGTTTTTTTAATTGAATGTTTAAAATTATAAAAATTGTGAAAAACATTGTTTTTAAGTTTAATTGTTTTTTTTGAGATATAATTATTTTTAAACGACCCAAAGCAAAAATTTTGAGAATCCCAGATTTCAATTAAAAAAACCATATTCTTATTAAATCAAATTCTTATTAATACAAATTATTTTTAAACCAAAAAAAAGGTGTTTTGATTATTGACAATTTTTTTTAAACAATGACAGCCTACATTGCCCATTCTAAATAATTTTTTAAAACCGAAATTAACTTAGAAAATTACTTTTTTTTAACGAAGACGGAACAAAAAATGTTTGCTTTAGTCTTTGTAAACGCTTATTAAACATTTCTGACTTCAAAAGACGAATTAAATACAATTTAAAAAATAAAGCACATAAAAAAAGTAAATATTGATATTTGTTTATTTATTTAATTACTTTTATCTCGAATTTCGTATCTGTATCTCTGTGCGTGAGTGTCAAAAACAAATATCTTATTTTTTCCTAAGATCAAATTTAAAAAAACTCAAGATTTCAGCGAGCTGACACCAGCACTCCAAAAATTAATACATCTCCCTTTGTTTATCCACCCCAAAAAAAAACAACAAAACCTACAATTAATTCTCGTTAAAAAAAAGCTCGATAAGTTTGTGTTTTCAAAAACAAAAACCTCCAAGATTTAAACAGATTTATCTTAAAAGGGAGCCTCCTTTCATCTCGGTGCCGAAAAGACGAATCCGACTAATCAAAAAATTACGGAAAAACCCGAAAGCTTAAAAATCAAAAAAGCACCCTCGAAATGTCAAGCCCGTCAAAATTTCCGCAAGCGACGTCGCTAAAAAAGAAAAGTCGGAAATGTAACTCTGATTTAGTTTTCTTAAAATGACTTTCCCTGCGACCAAAAAAAAAAAGTGCCAAAAATAAATTTCAATTACAAAGGATAATCTGGAGCAATTTTCTAACGAATTTGTATCATCTTTGGTCGCAGAAGGGTTGTTTCTTTTGCGCCCTTTCCACGTGCTTAGGACAGCGTTTCGTCGCTTTTAATTGATTAATTTTTTACATCAGTTGTTATGATCGAAAGAAAAGCTTGGATTCGTTAATTATTTAATTTTGGCTTTTGGTTAATTTTTTATTCGGTTGTTATTAATTATCCTTACCGTTTATTCGTTTAAGAAAAAAAACGCATAAATTGCATGAGCACTAAACAACGTTAAGCTGGAAATGTGGCGTTTTTTGGGGGTTTTAAAAAATAGATTTTTAAAATTACAAAAGCTTTCAGGATTTCGTGGAGGTGGAATTATTCGGTTTAGGATTTTCTTCGGCGAGTCTACAAATAGGGGGCGAGAAGAGATGGTTTAAACTTTTTTCTTGTGTTGTTTAATAAACAAAAAGGAGACGTTTGGGCCGTGAAAAAACGAATTTACCTTTTGTGCTAGCACAAAAACAAGTCGATGTTTTGATAGCTTATTTATCCTAGCATTAAATTTGATTTCGAGCTGGGTTTTTAGCTTGCAAGAGTCGGTTTTTTTTAAAGGTAAATTAAGCAGATCGATTTTGTTATTAATAAATTTCTTTGTAGCCTTGCCTCTTCGAAAAGCTTCCTAAGTTTGTCGTAAATAAATTTTCGGCTGGCAGAAGCGCCCCATTAAGAAGTTGAGGGAGCTCCCGAAAAGAAAAAATTGAAAAAAAAACGCGGAGATTTAGAAAAATCTTAAGTTTATCTTTGAGGAGCTGGATGTTAACTTTGTTTATAGTTGGGGAAGTTAATTTGATACGGGGAAGTTGCGTGGAACTTGTTAAATACCGATTAAAGTTTTGGGATGTCGCAGATATTTGTGAACCTGGTTTAGGTAATTACATTTTAGGGGTTGAAAGAGCTTAATCTCGATTTGTTTGCGAGCAAAAAGTCTAATTGTTATTAAAAAATTGTGTACTGCGTTCTTAATTAAATTACTTCTAAAAATTTAGAAAAAGAAAAGGCAAAAAATAGAAAGCGCTTTAATCAAATTAAGTTTAGATTGCGAACGAACTTTTTTGGTCTGTAGTTTATATTAAATACAGTGAGGACTTAAAATAATGGTACAAAAAACTTAATTTTAATTTAATTGTTTAAGAATCCGAAACGATTATTATAAATTTGTTTAGAGTCAAAAAGTCTAAATTGTTATTAAAAATTGAGTATTCCAATTTTAATTAAATGAATTGAAAAAAATTGGAGAAGGAAAAATAAAAAATAGAAAATACTATAAGCACCTTAAATAATGCCACAAAAATCGTAATTTTAATTTAATCAACAAATTTTTTAAGAATCCAAAAATATTAGAAATTTCTTTAGACTCAAAAAGTATAATTGTTATTAAAAATTGAGTACTCCATTTTTAATTAAATAAATTGAAGAAGGAAAAGTAAAAAATAAAAAATACTTCAAGGACCTAAAATAATGGCACAAAAATCTTAATTTTAATTTAATCAACAAATTTTTTAAGAATCTAAAAAGATTATTATAAAGTTCTTTAGACTCAAAAAGTATAATTGTTATTAAAAATTGAGTACTCCATTTTTAATTAAATGAATTGAACAAAAAATGGAGAAAAAAAAGTAAAAAAGAAAAAATACTTTAAGGACCTAAAATAATGACACAAAAATTTTAATTTTAATTTAATCAACAAATTTTTTAAGAATCCAAAAAGATTATTATAAATATCTTTAGACTCAAAAAGTATAATTGTTATTAAAAATTGAGTATTCCATTTGTAATTAAATAAATTGAAAAAAATTGGAGAAGGAAAAGTAAAAAATAAAAAATACTTTAAGGACCTAAAATAATGACACAAAAATCTTAATTTTAATTTAATCAACAAATTTTTAAGAATCCAAAAAGATTATTATAAATTTCTTTAAACTCAAAAAGCATAATTGTTATTAAAAATTGAGTATTCCATTTTTAATTAAATAAATTGAAAAAAATTGGAGAAGGAAAAGTAAAAAATAAAAAATACTTTAAGGACCTAAAATAATGGCACAAAAATCTTAATTTTAATTTAATCAACAAATTTTTAAGAATCCAAAAGATTATTATAAATTACTTTGGACTCAAAAAGAATAATTGTTATTAAAAATTGAGTACTCGATTTTTAATTAAATTACTTGAAAAATATTTAGAAAACGAAAATAACAAATAGAAAATACTTTAATTAAATTGAAGCAACATTTCGGATCTGCACTGTACATTAAATACAGCAAGGACTTAAAATAATGGTACAAAACGCTGAATTTTAATTTAAAGATCCAAAATGCCACTTCTAAATTTTTTTGGACTCAAAAAGTCTAATTGCTATTAAAAATTAAATACTTCAAAAAAATTAGTGGAGAAACAGTGAAAAATATTAATTAAATTAAGTTTGGCTGTTGAGCCAACATTTTTAGTCTGCACTGTACATTAAATACAGCAAGGACCTAAAATAACGGTACGAAAATCGTACAAATTCTGTTCATTAAATTAAAATTAAGGAATAAACCTTATGTGGGGAGCAGTAAAACGTAATTAGTTTTGAATTGAGGGTAAATTAGATCGTTTGTAGTTTTATTGTGCGTTCGGTAAAAATGTTATAAGGGTTGTTTGACCAAAGTAGAATATTATTTTACGTCTAACACACTCCAACTTTGCTCTAATATCGTTACGACCCTTGTTTGATAGTGTTTAGCTGAGTTTAGAGGTAATTAGGGGTAGTTAAATTGCAAAATTGTTGCTCCGGATGCGATTTTCGTTCCTTTTTTTTTTAACATAAAGCAAATTTTAGTGCCGGCGATGCTTAGTTTTGATTATAAATTATAAATGAGAGGGTCGTGGGCGTCTCGAGACGACGCATGCGAATAAATTTAATTCAAGCCCTATTTTTGGGGGGTCATAAATTTGGAGCTTTGGGCACGCGAGTTGCGTTCATTTTTCTTGTGGGACAACGGACCGGAATCTAATAAGGCCTCTCGTATTGCCATTTTAAGGCGATTTAAATTGATAAAATAATTTTAATCCGAACATTTTGCGGCGTGAAATTTTATGCGCCGACGAAGGAATTTCGCCGAAAGGAATTTGGAAACATTTCAAAAGCGAATTGTTTACAAATTTTTTATTTTTTTTTTGTAAATTAGTTACGAAATAGATCGGAGATGGGGTGGCCGCACGAAACGCACGCACACGCGCGAGCGATATTCAAAAATTAAATTGGGCCCTTCGGAAAAAACTAATTTTGACCATTTTAATGATTGAATTGAAAGAATTATTTTTATATTTAAAAAATTGTTCTGTAAGGTATTTTTAAAAATTTTTTCGTGTCGGTCGTCTGGGAGCTTTTGAAGTTATACTTCTTTTGGCGCCTTGACGGTAAAATTTTAGCAGGCGACGAAAGTTGCGCGCCCACCACTAAAGAAAATTAGACAGTATGAAGTTAGCCGTTTAAGAAAGTAAATTAATTATTGTGAATCGTGCTTAAAACCGAGTGCGCGCGTTCGAGCTCAAAGTGGCACATTTCCGATCTCGGGAAAATGAAGCGCGCCGCTCCGCGTCGCGCTTCATTTGCCTCCCTCGCTCGGAAATGTGCCACTTTTCGCTCAAATGCGCACATCTTCGCATAAATGTTTTTTCCTATACTAATTTTTTCTTTTTTAAACAAAACAAATAATTTTAATTTAGTTTTGTAGAATTTTTGATTCAAAAAATAATATACAGGGTGATTTTTTAAGTTTCTAGACATTTTTATTTAGGCGTCCCAGTTTTTAATTAAAAATACTTCTAGAATTTAAATTTATTATTGTGGATGGTGTTTAAAACCGAGTGTGCACATTCGAGCTCAAAGTGGCACATTCCGATCTCGGGAAAATGAAGCGCGCCGCTCCGCGTCGCGCTTCATTTGCCTCCCTCGCTCGAAATGTGCCACTTTTCGCTCGAACGCGCACATCCTCGTATTTATTGCGTTTATTTATATTAATTACTAGCTGGCCCGGCCGGCTTAGCACGGGTATTGCGATTTCAAAGTAAAAACAATTTTTTTTCAAAATAAAATATAGCCTATGTTACTCAAGGATAGAGTCTTCTACCTATTAATTCAAGTCCCGTCAAAATCGGTTCAGCCGTTTCCGAGATATACGGACAGACAAACCGACAGACAGACAGACAAAAATTTTAAAAACGCGTGTTTGGGCTTTAGTAACATTCAAATAACCATATGAGCTTAAGAAAAAATCTTTATTTTGAAATCATAGACAGACACTTCAATTTTATTTATACATATATAGATGTATAGATTACACGTGGTTATATTTAATTTAGTTACGCCAAAGAAGTATAACTTCTAACGTGCCGATTTTTTTATTTATAGTTTTAATTTTCTCCGCCTCATTTCGCAAGTTAATAATTTTAATAAAAGGGTTGAAATAAGGCCGCCGAAAGGCAATTTAATACCTGTCTGTTGCGTCTTTGATTTACTTAAGATCTTTTCAGCCCCAAAATTACATTACAGATCGCAGGTGTGTTAAAGTTACATGTCTTAATAAAAGAGAAATCCCTTTTGTCATTTTTTCCATGGCACAAAATCCGTCTAAAAGCGTTTCATGCGATTTCCAAAAATGGAACTAATCGCTTTGACATTTAAACCCGACCTAAAAATCAAAATTTAGAAACGATTTTTAATTAACGCTTAATAATAATTGTTATTAAGCATTAGAATAAATTTAAAGAAAAAAATGGGGGGGTTGCACCCCATGAATCGGTCGCCCGCAATTAATTAAATCAATTATGCAATCCAAATGAGCTTTCACACGTCCAAACGTAGACCTAATTCTTGTCTTAGGACGAGCTTAAATCAAAGAGCAAAGCTCCCCTTCAAAGACCTTTATTTCTAGTGCAAATTAACACGTTTAATTAGTTCTCCCCAAAGCGGCCGTTATTTTTTCTAATATCGCCCAAAAGCTCCACATACAACCCCCTCGAGCTGCGCTCCAATCTTTACGACTCATAAAATCCTAAAAGCTCAAAAGTAAAAATTAATAAAGTTCTTAAAAAATGATTAAGGGATAATTCGATTTGCACAGAGTTGCAATTTTTTCCTATACGATCAATCACGTTCATTAAAAGAACTTTTTTTCGCCGTTAAGGTGATTAATGAAGAGGGGCGCTAAAAAAAGCTTGCTTTCATAAAGCGCCCTACCGAAATAATATAATCTTCAATTTTGTTAAAGTCGCTTCACGTTATCTTTGCTTTGTGTTTACAAAGGGCGCTTCCTGGGTGCGTTAGAAGGAAAAATGCGGGGGGGTTGTTGCGAAAAAAATTGCCCGATAAGTTTTTATCGAATTAATGAGTCGTTCACCTCGCGGCGGAGCTTTGTGACTTATTTGCGTATTTTTGTGTTGGAAAGTTTATAAGTTTTTCACCTTTTAAGTTTGCTCTTTTCGATTGTCGGGAATGAAGGAAGACGGACGGGGGGTGGTTTGTGTGTGTGCTGGGGGATGAGTTTTGATTTTTGTTTGAAAATTTAATTTGTGAGTTCGGCGATTGTTGAAGTGCCGAAGTTGGGATTAGTTTGTTGTGGTAATTTTGGGAAGCCCGCCGTTTTTTTTTGGGGTGTTTTAAGGGTTTATTAATTACGTGCTTAAATATGTGGATTGTTTTTGTTTTTCGATAAAATCTACCTGGTTCGAATTTTTGGGTAGAACTAAAATTTCGTAATAGAATGTTTTAAGAAGTACTTAAGAAGTACTTTAGCTTTGAGATATAATATTTATGATTTTTTTGCGAAGGATTAATATATTCACTAATCATCCCTTAAAATATCAGGAACGTTCTTGTACGCCAACCAAAGTTATAATTAGTTTTAATTTAAGATACATACGTATATTTTAAAATTATTTTTTTTCAAATAATTCTAGAGTAACTTTTTTAAACCACAACTTCAGGTACGATTTTTTAAAAGTAAAAAACATCAAAACTTTAAGCCAAATTAATTTTAATACTTCGAAAATAATTTTCTGTAATGACATTGCCCCCCCTATTTTTTTACAGGTAGTTTATTAAAGATCCCCGAAAATGTTGAAACCCTTTTTACACCACAACTGCAGTTATGGTTTTTTTAAAGTTTAAGACGCCCAAGTTTGAAACTCAAATTATTTAATAATTTTGAAAAAAAATTGTTGGATTTTTAAAGCACATGCAAAACTGATTTAAATTTTCATTAATTTTTTGCGGCCTTATTAGCCAAAATATAAAAACGTTATTAAAGAAAAATGTCTATTAGAGTCCCATTTAAACAGCCCATGCATTAGACTTTAATAATTTTGAAAAAATATTTTGGATTTTTATAGCAAATGCAAAACTGATTAAAATTTTCATTAATTTTTTCCGGCCTTATTAGCCAAAATATAAAAAAACCTTATTAAGGTAAAATGTCTATGAAAATCCCATTTAAACAGCCCCTGCATTAGACTTTAATAATTTTGAAAAAAATATTTTGGATTTTTATAACAAATGCAAAACTGATTAAAATTTTCATTAATTTTTTCCGGCCTTATTAGCCAAAATATAAAAAAAACGTAATTAAAGTAAAATGTCTATGAGAGTCCCATTCAAACAGCCCCTGCATTACACTTTAATAAATTTTATAATAACATAACATAATATTTATAATACAGTCGAACTTCTAAAAGTCGAACGTCGATAAGCCGAATTTTGATAACTCGAACCTGTTTCACTAGGACTTGCCTATTTCAACGTTAATATTTTTTATCAATAACTCAAATTTTTGATAACTCGACCTATTTTTAGCTTCCCTTCAACTTCGACTTATCGAAGTTTGACTGTATTTGTATTACATAATATAATTTTATTGCAAGCCCCACTCAAATTTGTATTGCACGTAAGTAACAAGTCTATTAATCGCCTCATAAAAATTGTTTGTAAAATATCAAACTAATAACGAAGTTATTCATAAAGCTTTGAAACTCGGAAATTATTTTTGTAAATGAATTTTGAAATTTTCAGAAGCATCGGTGTGGGTGTGCGCGTTCCAAAAACAGACAATAACTAAACATATTTTTTTTTGATATATAAAAAAATTAATCAAACACAAGTGTGGACATTGATGGATTACCTTCGCGTGTACGTATCCAGGATTTAAAGATAATCGTCGATAAAAAAACAAATCCAAACTTTGAACGATTACTACACAATTTTTAACAATCAAATTTTTGCGTCCGCCAATTTTAAAGTCATCAGTGCAGTCACACCTTGATTGATTTTTCAATCCGAACTTAATCCTTAAACATAAATAATGATAAACAAATAAAACGTAACCGCACACGCACACCAAAACATGAGTTTTCAAAAAAATCTAAAATCATCGATATTAATTAACCCTCCTACAACAATTTTTTAATAAATTGCCCTGCAGTATGCTAATTTAATTTTTGGTAAGCTGCCCAGAAGAGAGCCTACAGTCGACCCTCGATAAGTGAAAGCCAAAGGAAAACTAAAAATAATTGTGGTTATCAAAAAATGTAATAGTTAAGGGGTTGCTTAATAGCCTTACTATATACCTGCAAAACAATTAAAAAAGTTGTTTAATAAGAAGTTACCCTAAAATTTTTTTTAAAGTAATTAAAACTGAAATTGTATAAAATTGGAACTTTTGTTTGGGCGAAAATACAATCTTAATATTTTAGGGGGCGTTCAATAAACTTATTGTTTACTTGTATCTTAAATTATATAAAAATGCAACATCTGAAAATAAAACCCCAATATTTTAAGGGATGCTACTTGTAAAAAATAAGGTTTGTTGACTAAAAAAAAATATCCTATAATTAAATTATAAAAATTAAGATTTAAAATTTAAATTATAAAAAATCCCAACTATTATTAAAATGCAAAATAGACTCTAATATTTTAAGGGCTGTTTAATACTCGTAAAAAAATCGGGAAAGTCGTCTCATACGGAAAAGTTACCTTAGAATTATTTTTTAAAAAAATAAACGGTCCTAAATTAAAAAAAAATTGCCCTAAAATTTGTATTGAATCGCCATCCCCAAAACGGCTTTGAAATTCAACAATTTGCTAATAGAGAAAGCAATCGAGCACCCTCGCTCAGCAGGTGATAATTAGGAAATTCGGGCCCCCTTAAAAGAAACAAGAAAACACAAAAGGTCTGCGTTTGACAGATTGCTTATGAATGATATCGGACATCGGTCTGAAGGATTCGTTATTGGTCCTTCGCAATTAAGGACCATCGCACGCACAAAAAGATTTCGAGGAAGCGATTATTTTTTTTATTGTTAATTTGGATTGTTGAGATCCGTTTATTTTTGCAGATGTGGAGACTTGTGTTTTTGACGACGCTCCTGCAGCTTTCGGTGTGCTTTAGCAATAACCTGGAACCTTTGGAGGGTCCTTTGTGGTACTTCAAAAATTTTCACGTGCCGAGGCACTTAAGGGCCCCCTCGCCCGACGTTTTCGCACAACGACTACAACCTTTTCAATCAAATGGCAAGTAAATCGATTTTTTTTATGATCGACGCATTTATGTTTTGTTTTTTTTTCCCGAATGATTACAGAACAGATCTACGACGACAATTCGCGAAAGTTGTACGAGAAAAGGGCCTTTTCGATTTTGGCGCGACTAAGGCCTTTTGCGGACATCGGAAAACAGCGAACTTCGATCAGACAGGCGAGCAGAGGTCCCGCACCCCTAACACCGATCTCCGATCTCGATATCGTAAGTGCCGAGACCCGTGCGATGTTGAGACCTGCTGGTCAACCCCTTCGATGGGGTTGAAAAGAAGGGATATTACGCGCCCGACTAGATTTATCTATTTGATCACTGTTTATTAATTTTTATTTTTTAATTAAAACGGGATAATTGGCGTCGAGGGGCGTCTACAGCTAATTATCGATTTCAACTCAAAGTTGTCGATTAATTTATGAATTCGAAACAAGATTTAATGGTTCGCTCCGAGATGAGCTTTTTCTATTGCTTGGGCCTTCGATTTATCGTTAATTTTGAGATTGGAAATTTTTTTCGAATGCACTTCCAGTTGAAATTTGTCACAAACAGAGCCTCTTCATTTAACAGCCTCGTCGAATGTTTAAAATTGGGGTGTTTACTGTTTTTCAAGTTTGCAACTCCCAATTGTTTAATAAGCAATTGACAGACAGTGTTACAACAACATAACTTTCCTTAACCCCTTGACATACAAAAAAAACCGAATTTGATGAGTTCGAAAAAACTATTAATTTGGCTCAACTTAACTGTTATTGAGCATACACAAATAACATAAAATAAATAATTAATAGTTTTAAAATATTTTGAAATATGTAGAGCAGTGTTTCCCAATCTTTTTTTAACATTTCCCACCTATGTCATTCTAAAATTTTGATGCATATAATATATAACATATAAATATTTTTTTATATTTAAAAATTGAATTATTCAATAAATGAAGTCTAATTACAACTTGTTCAAGACACAAGATTTAGGTTTTAGCAAAAAATTACTAGGAAATTATTAAAAAAAGAAACAATAAGTAAATTTTAAAACATAAACTAAAAATATTTTTATATCGATAGCTGGAATTTTGATAACGCAAATTATTTTAGTTTCTCTTCAACTTCGACCTATCGAAGTTTGACTGTATTTAATTTTATAAATTTAATATTTCTGAACAATTAAGATAATTTATTTATTAAGTTTTCTCCAATATTAATTTTATTTGCGTAAATTAATGATCTTCAAAGTTTTTTAAAAAACCACAAATTCTGTATTTACTCTATTTGAGTTTTCTGAAAATACATAAATTTTTTCATCAAAATTTCCTTTTAAATTTATCGAATAAAGTTTTGTTTTATTCAATTTATGTTATACAAAAAAAATTGATAATTAAAAATTTCTAAAGTTCTTAAATATATTTTAAAAATTTTCCAAGTTATTAATTTATTTAATTTGAGTTGTCTAAAAACTTAAAATAATTTATTCTTCGAGTTTACTTTAATAATTTTGCTAAATGTTTAAAACTGAATTTCATTCTATGTAAAAAAACCGGTGCATGTACTTATGTACGCACGTTAGAAGTAATACTCTTTGGCGCGACTAAATTAAATATAACAACGCGCTTTGTTGCGCTTGTGTATAGCTAGACCAGTGGTTATCAAACTATATGTTACTGCACATATGTCGTTTTATTTGAATACATTGCTATTTCGTTTTTAAATCCAAAAAGTAATTTAAACAAATTGAATAAATGCGAAGATGTGCGCGTTCGAGCGAAAAGTGGCACATTTTCGAGCGAGGGAAGCAAATGAAGCGCGACGCGAAGCGGCGCGCTTCATTTTCCCGAGATCGGAAATGTGCCACTTTGAGCTCGAATGTGCACACTCCGTTTTAAGCATTATTAGCAATAATTATATAAAAAAAATTGATAATTAGAAATTTCTAAAGTTCTTAAATATAATTTAAAAATTTTCCAAGTTATTAATTTATTTAATTTGAGTTGTCTAAAACCTTAAAATAATTTATTCTTCGAGTTTACTTTAATAATTTTGCTAAATGTTTAAAACTGAATTTCATTCTATGTAAAAAAAACCTGGTGCATGTACTTATGTACGCACGTTAGAAGTTATACTTCTTTGGCGCGACCAAATTATATATAACAACGCTCTATTTTGCGCTTGTGTATAGCTCGACCAGTGGTTATCAAACTATATGTTACTGCGCATATGTCGTTTTATTTGAATGCATTGCTATTTCCTTTTTAAATCCAAAAAGTAATTTAAACAAATTGAATAAATACGAAGATGTGCGCGTTCGAGCGAAAAGTGGCACATTTTCGAGCGAGGGAAGCAAATGAAGCGCGACGCGGAGCGGCGCGCTTCATTTTCCCGAGATCGGAAATGTGCCACTTTGAGCTCGAATGCGCACACTCGGCTTTAACCACACTTTACAAGAATTAATTTACTCTCTGACAATTCGCAATTAAATATTACAGAATTATATTAATAACAAAATTCCCAAATCGCCAATTTTGTGCCTTTTAACAAAATTATTGTTGGAAACAAACCTTTTTCGCAACATACAATTAAATACAGCTCTTGTCGTCTTAAAAACGTCAAAATCTACAATGACACCCTAAACGATTGACGTCTCCCAGACGTCATTGTATGTCAAGAGGTTAAATAAGTGTGGTTGGTAGTTTTGTTTTTTTTTTAAGTTGTCTAAATCGATTTATTTTTATTTAAATATAAAACAAAGTCTTTAGTGTTAAATAAAAAAGCTTTTAGTCAAAGTGGTACTAAAAATCGTTTATTGCAAAACCTATTACGCACCTCGAAGAATTCATTTTTTTCGCAAAAAGTACAAAAGGGCCCCACAATAATGAGCTCTGTTCTGTCGTTTTAAAATGGCTTTAATTGCCGTACGTGATTGAGATGGGCGTGCGAGAGACAGGTGAAAATTTTTAAGTTAATCTCATAATTAGGTCAATTTATTTTCAAGTGATTTGTTTTATAATCAAAAATCCGAACGTTCCGATTTTTGTTGGAAAAAGGCATTAAAAACTTTTGGGATCGCCTTTGGAGAGCTTGGGGAGACGTAGAACTTTTTTTACAAGACATCGAACTTCGATTTTGTGCTTTCGAACGAAGAAGAAACATATTTATTTAATTCGACTTAAGAAGAGTTAGAAATTTCGATAAAAAATATTTTCGATTTAAAAGATTTACAAAGAATTTTTGATTGTGGTTTTTTCAATTATTTTAAAGACCTTTCGGCTTTACTCTTAGGCTTAAAAACGTATTACTTTTGAAAAATAAAATAAATGAGCTTTTAAAAGAGAAGTTGGCTGAAAAAATGACCAGTCTTCTTTTGTGTTTTTCTAAAACAATTTAAATAAGGTCCTTTTGTATTTTTTTGCGTTAAAAAAGGTAAAGATTGCTAATTTTGACAATTTACAACGCTAATAAAGATTTCAATTAAAAAAACGAATAAAATTAATGTTTTTGTAAAATCAAAAAAGAGCGCAAAATTATCTCAAAAACTACTAAATTTATTTAAACAATTTTTTGTCACATTATTTAAGATCAAAATACAAGAAGACCTTTTTAATTTAAACGTTGTATGTTTACGAACAAAAATTTTGTGCCACTTTTTCAAAATTAATTTTGATAGCTTTGTCTGGCGCGGTAATTTATTTTTTTTTTAAACCACACGCTATTTTGAAAAATATTTTCAAATTTAAGCGAGCCGCGAATTGTTTAAATTCAAAAATAGAATGAAAACACATATTTTTAATTTTAAGACTTCCTCAAGGTATTTGTTGTAACACTCTGTATATTTTTAACTGCAACCAGTCAAAAAAAACAAATTTATGTTGCTCGTCATCGTATTTCAAAAACTAAAGCACTTACACATTTTTAAACCAAAAAGACAATTTTAAAATTAAGACCCAAGCAATATTTTAAGGGTTGTTTTAGAATTAAAGTAATAATTGATTTTTAAGACAACTAAAACATCAGGCCTAACTAAACGAAAATTAATTCGTACTATATACACAGTGATCAAATAAATATGAGATTAAGAAGTTTATATAAGACTGTGTAACACTCATAATTTGCAAAATTGATTTTCTAAATTTTGAATAAGGGATGCATTTACTACAATAATCGAATTAGAAACGGTTCGATATCTTTGTCAATCTTTTAGCAGCAAAAAAATGTTTAAAAAAACCGAGCTGGTAAAACTTTTAAAATAAAAATGAATTAAAAAGGCCGTAAGTGTGCTAAACATAATAATTAAAAAAAAATAATAAGTAATCGTTTGTAGGTATAAGTTATGTACAATTCTGTATATATATATATTTGGTATATGTGTTTCGAGTGTGATGTTTTTTTTGTGCGTACTGTACAAAAATAGATTTTAAAATAATTTTAATTATCAATTTAATATCGTTAAGTTGGTGTGTTATTAAATTAAAAAAAAATATAAATAGAGATTTAAAGATTGATTGCAATTTTATTCTTCAAAAATTCGAAAAGAAGGGCGAAGGGTTGTATTAAACGCCTTTTTTGCTAGGACCGAAATTAAGTAATTGGGTGTAGTTCAAATTCGATGTTTATAATGGACATTAATACCAAATAATGTTTCCCCGTTCCCTTAAAGCTTAATTAATTTGATGGCTCAATTTCGAGGGTGTGGATATTAATGAGGGGTATTAATTAGTTTAATCTAATTATAGTTTGTGCGGGTTATGTGTCTTGGATTTTGTTCTAATTTGTTTAATTTTGCGATTGAAAAAGTTTAAAACAATAAATCGTTGAGTTCTGAGAACTTCCAATTTGGTTGCCTTTGGTTTTCGTTTAAGAGACGACCTTCGTGATTTTTTTACAAGCAGCTAATAAACCTAATAATCATCCCCTAAAATATCAGGATTGATTTTGCACCCCTACATAACTTTTTAAAAGACGATTGAAAGCTAAATTTAAAACAATTTTGAGTGGGATCCCTTTTACAATCGAAAATTATGTGCTTTTTAAGTGTTTAATAAACTTATTAAACATCCCTTATAGAAAAAATATTAGAGAAACGAAATGTTTTTCAAGTTACTATTTTTAACTTTATAAAAGTTAGACAATCGAAATAATTTAAAAAATTCCAGGAAAATCTTCCCTTTAAGATATAGCGCCCCCGAATTTTTTACAAAGAGTTAATACACCTATTTATCACACCCTTAAAATATCATAGTTGGTTTTCAACCCCTGACTCATTTAATTTCATAACAACCAAATTTCAAAGAATTATACAAAGAGAGTAATTAAAAAAAATCTCTGGCAATTTCTGCTTAATGTTTTTTTTGCACGTAGACAAGTGGTCAATTATTCAACCCCTAAAACACCAAGAACATATTTACACCCCCACAAAATCTACGCTTACTCAAATTTAAAACATTATTATTTGCGGCCATAAAATGATGAACAAAATTAAAACGAGGAACACATGTAAAAATTCTCATTCGTATAAAATTTTAATAAAAGTTTGATAGAAAAACAAAAACAAACGTAGGCAACCGGCCATTAATTGAAGATTATTTAATTTCAAAGCACTGCGTATCGAAAATTCCACATACTGACTGGTTTTACATAAAACCATTATATCCTTTCAGACCTAATCGATTCCTTCCAATTGGATTGGGTTTTCTCATGCAAAAGTTAGATGAACTTTCATAAAAATCCTTTAAAAGATCTCTTTTACACGTGCTTCTACCTTTTTGTTGTGATGAATATTGTATTAAGCGTTTTCGCGTACACACACACCTTTTTACTGCTCGAAAACCCAAGTTCAGAGGCAGCACAATAAAATTTTCATTAGCACTTAAAAAAAAAACTAAATTTCCCAGAATCGGATCGACTTGAAAAACCTTAATTTCCATTCTCTTTAACGGAACAGCCCACATCGCATAGCAAAATCGAAGTACAGTCGAACCTCGGTTAATCCGTCACCTCGGGACTGCGACCCTGGTGTGTTAAATCGAGATGAAGATATCTCAAAAGAAAATATGAACAGAAATGTAGAATAACACTGTTTTGTGACGTATGTAGGTGTTTTAAAGTACGATGTTCTACGAATTTTAATAATATATGGCTCCAGAATAAACAACAGACCCCCGTGACGTCCCCTTCCAAAAAAAAAAGAAAACGCGTCGCATTTTTTTTCTCAAAAGAACCGGAAATGCGTGGCCGGTTAATCGGGGTTCTACTGTGCGTCTAAATAATTCGTGGAAAAGAGGCGCCCAGTTGTTATTTTTCGATTTAATTAATTTGGGGTTTGTTTTGGGGAAAGAATGTCCTACGAGCCACCTGCGGTTCTCAGAGGGCGATAAAAGCTTGCGATTATTTTTTTAAATATTTTTAATGGAACTCCTGCGAAGGGCGACAAAAGCTAATTTATGGTACCTAGTAAGTCTGCGGAAAAAATCGAAGGGGTAGTTTACAAAAAGCTTTAAAAACAACAACACGACGTTTAATAAAGTTTTATGCGAGTCCGGAAACTGCAACTCCATAAAGTTACACGCGATTTTGCCTTTTTATACGAAAGATTTCGGAATATTACATTTTTATTCGGTTTTGCGGTTAATAAAACGGAGCGAGACGATTTTTTGGTCCTTTTTGCGAAAAAGCGTCCTTTATAATTAAATCTAATTCGAGAATAACAAATCTCTAAAGCGAAATAAATAAAATATAGATAATGTTCTAAGAGCATAATTTCTTAAAAAATAAGAGTTGAATAGATGGGAGCTTTTCGAAAGCTGCTACCAAAAATTCATTTTGTAGAGGCGCCCCGAAATCGTGTTTTGTAACGCATTTTTTCGAAATCAAATTATTTTCGTGCGCAAACGTTCTAAAAGGCGCATAGATTTTTATTAAAAATGTAACGATATTCAAAAAGTGCATTTCGAGCTTTCCGAAAGCTGCACCAAAATTTTAATAAAGCCGTCCGCACACTTTTTATTTTTGTAATAACGCGTTCAAACCGTTTTTTAAATCGCGAAATGACCCATTTAAACCGCTTTCAAAAAATTGGGAGCTTGACGAAAGCAATCACCAAAAATTCAAATACGAACCGTTCGCTTTGGATTATATTTTTTTTCCTTGAGCGAATTTTCGAAAATTGGGAGCTTTTAAAAGCTGCTACCACAGTTCGAAAAAAATAAGATACGATCGTTGTTTTTTGGGGCCTTTAAATCGCTTTTGAAAAATTGGGAGCTTTTCGGAAGCTGCCACCAAAATTTCAAATGTTAAAACGTCCGTTATTTTTTTCGCCCGGAAAATGTTTTTTTTTAATTGGGAGCCCCTCGGAGGCTGCAACCAACTTCGCTTTGGTTTGAATTTAAAAACCTGAAAATGTGTTGCTGCTTTGCTTTGTATTACTTTAAATTAAATTGCCAAAATTTTATAAAGAATTCAGAAAAAATTGAAAAATATGCAGAAATGACAAACGAATCTATCAAAGTTTTGGAAAAATTGAAGTTATTTAAAAGTTGAAAACAATAATTAAAAAAATAATTAACTATTGATTTGATTTAAATTTGGTTCTATAAGATTGTTATTAATTTAGACAATTTAGCAAAGCGCAAAACCAGTACCTGTAAAGAATAAAAAAAATACAAACAATACAAGATGACTTCCGAATAAAAAATATATTTTTTGAAATAATTTAAAATTTCTTATTAAAGTTTAAAAATTCTCAAAAACTGATACCAAAAATGTGTGTTGTTTTAATTTGTTTTTCTTTAAATGAAATTATTATAGTTGTCTAAATTTTATTAACAATTCTCAAAGATATAAAAGAGCAACACTATTTTAAAATTGACAAAAATATTTCTTCTTTTTGAAAAGTTTGAAGTTGTGTAAAATTAGAAAACCAGGTAAATGTGAAAGTAGTGTTAATTTGCTTTAAATTTTGTTCCTTTTTTTTTCTTCAAAATTTAGACGATTTGGAAAAAAAGCGCAAACATGTTATAAACAATAAAAAAAATACAAACAATAAATGATGGCTTCCCAACACAAAAATCTGCTTTAAATAAATAAGTGCATGAATGAAAATTTTTCTTATTACAGTTTAACAATTCAAAGTTTCTATTAGAGAAATGAAGCTCAATAATGGACCCTGGTTTCTTCTTCTTTACCTCATTCTTCTTGGTGGAATCCTTGAAAGGCAGAGAAGCTGTGAACAGAGCACAAAACACAAAAAAAAACCCAGCAGATCTTTGTGTTGACATTTAAAATAATTAAAAAATCAAATTAGAAAATTCGGAAAACCTAAGGAAGCCATCAAAAGGTAAAAAGAGGGTTGAGAAATCAAAAACACCTACCGAAAAGCGTCTTCCTCCTCTTCCAACGTCCCAACGCTGGACGGACCTACCTTTATCCATTTAAAGATGATTTCACACTTTGGGGTTTTGGCTGACCAAAAGTGCATCCTCCTTGGACCAACAGCTCCCCATCCTTCTTGGTCGACCGATACTCCCGAACTCCCGTACACTTCCTTCACTACTGTTTTCATTTTTAACTAAAAACGCCAGATTCTTTATTTATTTTCTGAAAGGACCACTACTTAAACTGGGAGGGTAACAAAATAAACGGTTATAGAACTACGATATTTGCAAAATTGAATTTCCCGCACACACTAACGACGAACAATGAGTCCACCACTGTTAACACGACGTTTTCCACGAAAAAACGAAAAGGCACACGGGCCACGTTTCGTGCTGAAAGAAAGGCCCTAAAGTTAACTGAGAAAAAGGGCCAGCTTCTCTCAGAAATTTTATTTAGACTGTATGCACATCTAAGATTTATCTCAGCGTCATCCAGTCTAATACGTACTGAAATTAAAAGATTAACGTATGACGATCTCTCCTTTGCTATAACCAAAGGTACACCCCAGGGAACTCCCGAAATGGGCATGAAATCTAAAGAGAATACTGTAAAGAAAACAGTGTTAGCAATAATCTCTACAGAGAATAACATTAAAGCCTTGATAAGTTAAGATCTGGAACGCAGCAACCCTTAAGTATCCTAAAAAAATTAATAATAGGCTAGAAGTTGAATCGAAGAGCTTAAGTTCAAAATGAACCAATCAGAAGAGAGCAAACTCGTCTTCAATTACATATCAAGTCACACATTCAAAAAAGAACTATGCAAACTAGAAATAATCAAATTTAAATCTATATCACCTTACTTTTCTGTTTCAAAGGCCTAAGTGAAGGCACAAGCATAGCAGGTGACGATCCAAGTGTTTAGCCACAAGCAACCAACTTCCATTCCAATCTTCGGTAAAATCACTTATCAAATACATCAGTCCCAAAGGAATTGGATAGAAAATCATTAAATAAGACAATAATTAGAGCTGCAGTAGGTAATATCACATAAACTCCAGGAAACAGTCAAAGTACCTAAAAAAAAATAACATTAACAAATAAAATAAATATCAAAGACTAAAAATATCAGCCTTGTGTTTGCAAACATAGAGAATAACATTAAAGCCTTTATAATTCAACATCTGGAACACAGTAGTCCTTAAGTGTCTTTAAAAAAATAATAATAGACCAGAAGTTGAATCGAAGAGCTTAGGTCCAAAATGGACCAATCAGAAGAGAGCAAACTCAACTTCAATTACACACCAAGTCACACATTCCAAAAAGAACTATGCAAACTAGAAATAATCAAATTTAAATCTATATGACCTTACTTTTCTGTTTCAAAGGCCTAAGTGAAGACACAAACATAGCAGGTGACGAACCAAGTGGTTAGTCTAAAGCAACCAACTTCAAATCCAATCCTCGGTGAAATCACTTATGAAATACATTAGTCCCAATGGAATTGGATAGAAAATCATCACATAGAATAATAATTAGAGCTGCAGTAGGTACATAATTAATATCACATATGTCCCACAAAACATCCAAGGTACCTAACAAAAATTAACATTAACAAATAGAATAAATAACCAGGACTGTAAATTTCACTTAGAAATGATATTAAAACACCTTTCAATGCTCACGAACAACTAATTCAAAAGAATAATTAATAAAATAGATTCAAATTTAGCAACCTCAATCTAACCTTGAAAATTTGTACAGAAATGAAATTGAATGTTACCCAAATCAAAAGAAAAGTTACCCAAGATTTGCATATACCATTCGAAACAAGAAATTTTAATAAACATTTTGTGATATATGCAAAAGGCATAAACAATTTTAATTAGTTTAAAATAGAAAATTAAAAAGTAGGAATAAAATCTTACCCAAACATCTTGACACAAAGTAAAAGATGCGCGCCTCCGACGACGGATAGCCGAAGTACGAAAGCAAAGCCTGCTATGTTTTTCTAAAATCAAAAATGAGTTTAATTAATAAGATTACGCAAACTAGAAAAAAATCAAATTTAAATCTATATCACCTTACTTTTCTGTTTCAAAGGCCTAAGTGAAGACACAAACATAGCAGATGACGAACCAAGTGCTTAGTGGAAAGCAACCAACTTCAAATCCAATCCTTGGTGAAATCACTTATCAAATACATCAGTCCCAAAGGAATTGGATAGAAAATCATTAAATAAGACAATAATTAGAGCTGCAGTAGGTAATATCACATAAACTCCAGGAAACAGTCAAAGTACCTAAAAAAAAATAACATTAACAAATAAAATAAATATCAAAGACTAAAAATATCAGCCTTGTGTTTGCAAACATAGAGAATAACATTAAAGCCTTTATAATTCAACATCTGGAACACAGTAGTCCTTAAGTGTCTTTAAAAAAATAATAATAGACCAGAAGTTGAATCGAAGAGCTTAGGTCCAAAATGGACCAATCAGAAGAGAGCAAACTCAACTTCAATTACACACCAAGTCACACATTCCAAAAGAACTATGCAAACTAGAAATAATCAAATTTAAATCTATATGACCTTACTTTTCTGTTTCAAAGGCCTAAGTGAAGACACAAACATAGCAGGTGACGAACCAAGTGGTTAGTCTAAAGCAACCAACTTCAAATCCAATCCTCGGTGAAATCACTTATGAAATACATTAGTCCCAATGGAATTGGATAGAAAATCATCACATAGAATAATAATTAGAGCTGCAGTAGGTACATAATTAATATCACATATGTCCCACAAAACATCCAAGGTACCTAACAAAAATTAACATTAACAAATAGAATAAATAACCAGGACTGTAAATTTCACTTAGAAATGATATTAAAACACCTTTCAATGCTCACGAACAACTAATTCAAAAGAATAATTAATAAAATAGATTCAAATTTAGCAACCTCAATCTAACCTTGAAAATTTGTACAGAAATGAAATTGAATGTTACCCAAATCAAAAGAAAAGTTACCCAAGATTTGCATATACCATTCGAAACAAGAAATTTTAATAAACATTTTGTGATATATGCAAAAGGCATAAACAATTTTAATTAGTTTAAAATAGAAAATTAAAAAGTAGGAATAAAATCTTACCCAAACATCTTGACACAAAGTAAAAGATGCGCGCCTCCGACGACGGATAGCCGAAGTACGAAAGCAAAGCCTGCTATGTTTTTCTAAAATCAAAAATGAGTTTAATTAATAAGATTACGCAAACTAGAAAAAAATCAAATTTAAATCTATATCACCTTACTTTTCTGTTTCAAAGGCCTAAGTGAAGACACAAACATAGCAGATGACGAACCAAGTGCTTAGTGGAAAGCAACCAACTTCAAATCCAATCCTTGGTGAAATCACTTATCAAATGCATCAGTCCCAAAGGAATTAGATAGAAAATCATCAAATAGGACAATAATTAGAGCTGCAGTAGGTACTATCACATAAACTCCAGGAAACAGTCAAAGTACCTAAAAAAACAATTACATTAACAAATAGAATAAATATCCAAAACTAAAAATATCAGTCTTGTGTTTGCAAACATAGAGAATAACATTAAAGCCTTTATAATTCAACATCTGGAACACAGCAGCCCTTAAGTATCATAAAAAAATTAATAATAGACCAGAAGTTGGATCGAAGAGCTGAAATCCAAAATGAACCAATCAGAAGGGAGCAAACTCGACTTCAATTATACACAAAGTCACACATTCCAAAAGAAACTATTCAAACTACAAAATAATCAAATTTAAATCTATATTACCTTACTTTTATGTTTCAAAGGCCTAAGTGAAGACACAAGCATAGCAGGTGACGAACCAAGTGCTTGGTCGATAGCAACCAACTTCCATTCCCATCCTCGATGAAATCACTTATCAAATACATCAGTCCCAAAGGAAATGGATAGAAAATCATCAAATAGGATAATAAATAAAACTGCAGTAGGTAATATCACATAAATTCCAGGAAACACTCAAAGTACCTAAAAAACAACTACATTAACAAATATTATAAATATCCAAGACTAAAAATATCAGCCTTGTGTTTGCAAACATAGAGAATAACATTAAAGCCTTTACAATTCAACATCTGGAACACAGCAGCCCTTAAGTATCTCAAAAAAATTAACAATAGACCAGAAGTTGTATCGAAGAGCTTAAGTTCAAAATGAACCAATCAGAAGAGAGCAAACTCGTCTTCAATTACACATCAAGTCACACACTCCAAAAAGAACTATGCAAACTAGAAATAATCAAATTTAAATCTATATCACCTTACTTTTCTTTTTCAAAGGCCTAAGTGAAGACATAAACATAGCAGGTGACGAACCAAGTGCTTGGTCGATAGCAACCAACTTTCATTCCAATCCTCGATGAAATCACTTATCAAATACATCAGTCCCAAAGGAATTGGATAGAAAATCATCAAATAGGATAATAAATAGAACTGCAGTAGGTAATATCACATAAATTCCATGAAACACTCAAAGTACCTAAAAAACAACTACATTAACAAATAAAATAAATATCCAAGACTAAAAATATTAGCCTTGTGTTCGCAAACATAGAGAATAACATTAAAGCCTTTATAATTCAATATCTGGAACACAGCAGCCCTTAAGTATCATAAAAAAATTAATAATAGACCAGAAGTTGTATCGAAGAGCTGAAATCCAAAATGAACCAATCAGAAGGGAGCAAACTCAACTTCAATTATACACCAAGTCACACATTCCAAAAGGAACTATTAAAAACTACAAAATAATCAAATTTAAATCTATATCACCTTACTTTTCTGTTTCAAAGGCATAAGTGAAGACACAAGCATAGCAGGTGACGAACCAAGTCCTTGATTGATAGCAACCAATTTCCATTCCAATACTCGGTGAAATCACTTATCAAATACATCAGTCCCAAAGGAATTGGATAGAAAATCATCAAATAGGATAATAAATAGAGCTGCAGTAGGTAATATCACATAAATTCCAGGAAACAGTCAAAGCACCTAAAATACAACTACATTAACAAATGTTATAAATATCCAAGACTAAAAATATCAGCCTTGTGTTTGCAAACATAGAGAATAACATTAAAGCCTTTATAATTCAACATCTAGAACACAGCAGGCCTTAAGCATCTTAAAAAAATTAATAATAAACCAAAAGTTCTATCGAAGAGCTTAAGTCCATAATGAACCAATCAGAAGAAAGCAAGCTCGACTTCAATTACACACCAAGCCACACATTCCAAAAAAACTATGCAAACTAGAAATAATCAAATTTAAATCTATATCACCTTACTTTTCTGTTTCAAAGGCGTAAGTGAAGACACAAACATAGCAGGTGCCGAACCCAGAGCTTAGTCGCAAGCAACCAACTTCCATTCCAATCCTCGGTGAAATCACTTATGAAATACATCAGTCCCAAAGGAATTGGATAGAAAATCATCAAATAGGATAATAATGAGAGCTGCAGTAGGTACATAATTAATATCACATATGTCCCACGAAACATCCAAAGTACCTAACAAAAATTAACATTAACAAATAAAATAAACAACCAACACTGAATATATAACTCAGAAACAATTCAAATTACATTAAAACATCTCGCAATGCTCAAAAAGACCTAATTACAAAATATAATTAATAAAACAGATTCAATTTTAACTACCTCAATCTAACCTTGAAAATTTGTACACAAATGAAATTCATTGTTACCCAAATCAAAACAAAAGTGGCCCATGATTTGCATATACCATTCGAAATGGGAAATTTTAATAATCAATTTGTGATATATGCAAATACCATAAACACTTTTAATTTGTAAAAAATGATTAATTAAAAATTTCGAAAAATAGCTTACCCAAGCACCTTGACACAAAGTAACAGATGAGCGCCGCCCGACGACGCATTTCCCAAGTACGAAAGCAGAGCCCACTATGTTTCTCTAAATTCAAAAAATTAATTTAATTAATAGCAATCCCTTAAAAGAATTATAATTAATATTAGATTAGATTAGATCATATAATCAGTTAAACTTGATAAAAATAATTAAGACAAATTTGATCAAAGACTTAAAAGCACATAATGTCCCAACGTAAAATATTACTTCAACGACCCCCTTTATTACAATAAAAGACACAAAAGGATACCTCTCAGATGAAGACAAGATTCATTAACTTAATGTTAATAACCATATATAAAAAGTAACCCTTCACAGTAAATAATCAGCAGCCCTCAAGTACCTTAAACAATTAATACCTTAGTTCCAAAAGTAACCCAATAGCATTAAAAACAGTTATTCTACGAAAGTACCCTAACAAACGCCTCCCCCCCCCTCGAGCTAAATCTTTTTTCAAAAATTTTTTAATTAAAGAAATACAGTTAAAAATTTTGGGACCGTTCTTGTAACAATTTAGAGGCTGGAAATAATTTCGAAGTGCCTTAATAAAAAAACTAAACTCACAATAAGAGTTAAAAACGCAGACTTAAACCAAAGTATTGCGTTTTAGATGAGCCTTTCCCATTTCAAATGATGGGTAAGTAACCCTCAGTTTAAGGGCTGTAAAATAAATAAATTGGAGCACTTATTAAACACGTCTGTTGCCTTTGTTTGCACACAAAGAAAGGATGTTATGTAAAAGCTGACGTATTTTTACCAAAGGCCCGTTATTCATTGCCTATTATCCAAATAGCCAGGCCTCGATAAAGATAAGGCTTTTTCTAACACACCTGCAAATAAATTCGAAAATATATGTTTTAGCACTAGTCAACAACTTTCAATAATTCAATTGAACACCCCAAATTGTTTATAATTTTTCGTACAACCCCCAATTAAAAGTTATAACAAACATAATTATTAAACAATAACTTTTTCGATCAAACGTTTAAATGTTCTTATAATTATTACAAAGGTAGCTAACTTAATAAAAAAATCATAACACTCCCCTTCGTTAAACTCAAAACACCCCTCTGATCATTAAACAATTAATAAACAATCCGTTTAATAATAATAATAAAGTCTTGCAAGTGTAGTTAAAAATACAACCAACACAATGAGTGCGAGCGAAAGGCATTTATACGACTTTCCATAAGTAATAGCGAGACTGCTAACGTCCCAATAAGTTAAGCGAGGAAAGATCGCCGAGCAAATGCAAAAAGGACGCACATATACGTTTTCATGAGAGCGACAGACTTATGTAGTTTTCCATTAGTTCGAGAGAGAGGGATTATCACGAAGCGCTCTCGATATAAAGCCTATCTGAATGCATAGGAGAGTGTCGAACAGGTTCAAATGGAAAACAGAGAGCGACGCATAGGAGTTTCCACTTGTACGATAAAGATGCAAGATACCCAACTCGCTCTGAGAATGAGGCTACTATAGGATAAGGAATCGTTAATGAGTGGGAGCGAGGTTCACTTATGCGAGTTTTACTTTGTTAATGTGAGATGCATATACTTTATTAATTCAAATAAGTTAAAGACCGGAGGGTAAGTTTAAAGCAGTGTTTCCCAACGTGGATCCCACGCCCCACATGGGGGCAATTTAAAGGTTTAGAGGGGCAATATCATTATTCAATTTGAAAACGTACTTAATTTTTAGTTATCTACCTATTATATGTGTTGAAAATTTATTTATTGTTTTTTTCTTACTAATTTCATAGAGATTTTTTTCTAAAACCTAAATGTTGTGTCTTGAACAAGTTATAATTAGGCTTCATATATAAAATAATTCAATTTTTAAATATAAAATTAAAAAATTCGGTGCGTGTACCTATGTAACGCATTAGAAGTTATACTTCTTTGGTGTAACTAAATTAAATATAACCACGTGCAAAGATAAGTTCAAGAAATACGAGAATGTGCGTGTTCGAGCGAAAAGTGGCACATTTCCGAGCGAGGGAGGCAAATGAAGCGCGACGCGGAGCGGCGCGCTTTATTTTCCCGAGATCGGAATGTGCCACTTTGAGCTCGAATGTGCACACTCGGTTTTAAGCACGATCCACAATAATAAATTTAATTTCTAGAATTGTTTTTAATTAAAAACTAGGACGCATAAATCAAAATGTCTAGAAACTTAAAAAATCACCCTGTATATTATTTTTCGAATCAAAAATTCTACAAAACTAAAGTAAAATTATTTGTTTTGTTTAAAAAAGAAAAAATTAGTATAGGATAAAACATTTATGCGAAGATGTGCGCATTCGAGTGAAAAGTGGCACATTTCCGAGCGAGGGAGGCAAATGAAGCGCGACGCGGAGCGGCGCGCTTTATTTTCCCGAGAACGGAATGTGCCACTTTGAGCTCGAATGTGCACACTCGGTTTTAAGCACCATCCACAATAATAAATTTAATTTCTAGAAATGTTTTTAATTAAAAACTGGGACGCCTAAATCAAAATGTCTAGAAACTTAAAAAATCACCCTGTATATTGTTTTTCGAATCAAAAATTCTACAAAACTAAAATAAAATTATTCGTTTTGTTTAAAAAAGAAAAAATTAGTATGGGAAAAAACATTTATGCGAAGATGTGCGCATTCGAGCGAAAAGTGGCACATTTCCGAGCGAGGGAGGCAAATGAAGCGCGACGCGGAGCGGCGCGCTTCATTTTCCCGAGATCGGAATGTGCCACTTTGAGCTCGAATGTGCACACTCGGTTTTAAGCACCATCCACAATAATAAATTTAATTTCTAGAAGTGTTTTTAATTAAAAACTGGGACGCATAAATCAAAATGTCTAGAAACTTAAAAAATCACTGTGTATATTATTTTTCGAATCAAATATTCTACAAAACTAAAGTAAAATTATTTGTTTTGTTTAAAAAAGAAAAAAATAGTATAGGATAAAACATTTATGCGAAGATGTGCGCATTCGAGCGAAAAGTGGCACATTTCCGAGCGAGGGAGGCAAATGAAGCGCGACGCGGAGCGGCGCGCTTCATTTTTCCGAGATCGGAAAGTGCCACTTTGAGCTCGAACGTGCACACTTGGTTTTAAGCCTCATTCACAAGTATTAATTTACTTTCTTGCTTCAACTGTCGAATTTTCGTTAGCAGTGCTAATATTTTACTCTCGGCGCGCCAAAAGAAGTATAACTTCAAAAATATTTATGTTACATAGGGAGACATTTAAATTTTAGAATGACTTAGGTGGGGCATGTTAAAAAAAAAGGTTGGGAAACACTGGTTTAAAGCTTTAACAATGTAATTATCGTTCACCCCATTGCTAATTTCAACCCCTAAAAATCAAAAATTGTTAAAAATAAAGCCACATCGTTTTAATAAGTTGTTAAACGTAATAGACCTTTCACTTTAAAGAAAATCCTTTTGGGCAACTTTTGTAAATAAACATACGTATAAAAATAATTACCCAAAGGCTCTAATTGTACTCTAACTCAAAAGTAAATTAATAAACGAAGGAAAATGCTTTTAAATTGCTTCTTCAACTTTGCAAGTTTTTGTTGAATGAAAAGACATTTGTTAACTTTTTTAATTTGACTTTGTTCCACTTTTAGAGTAATTAAAAAAATTGTTATCTTCCTACTTTTCAAAAGAGGCTTTGATGAGTAATTTTGAATTGTGTAAAATACAAAAATCTAAATCGAAAGGTCGTTTTGCTCTTGCAAAGCACAAAGAACGGAGTACAAGACAGCTGTCTGCCAAAGTGCTTTAAATATTTAAATTAATTAATTTATTGTTATGATAGAATTTAAAATCTGTAAAATGTCTGTCTGAAGATTATTTTTCGCAATTTTGCCAAAAGTATAAAATAATAGCAAGTTTGCTTATTACGTAACAAGTTGTTAAGTTTATTTTTTTTTCTTCGAAGTTCGTTAACAATTAAGTTATGAGTAATAGCGATCATAATTGTATTACTTTAATTGAAAAGGAAGCAAAAGCAATCTCAGATGTCTTACATATTTTTTTTTAAATATGTATATAAATAAAATTTAATTAATTTTGATTCGTTAGTGTCTTTGCAGCTGTGCTTCCATGTTTTTTCTATGTGACGTCTTACATAGGGTGCACGTGCTTTAAATTAGTGCCAAAGCACCTTTAATTATAAATAATAATTGTTTTTGAAAAAGTTTATGCTATTTGTTACTTATGGAAGTAATTAAAAACTTGTTCTTTTCGGCTTACAAAATTCAGTATTTTATTTCTAGAACCGAAAATGAATTATTTTGATGAATAAAGTACATATTAAAAATAACAACAAATGTCAATGTTTAAACTTTAGCACAAAATAGACTAATTTATTTAGTTCTGTGGTTGAGATCAAAAATCCATATACAAGTACAAGTAATGGCGGTTTTGAACTTTAAGCATCTCATTGTCTCTTACAGTAAATTACTTCAAAGTTACAAGAAACAAGCACAATTTAATGTATTTTAATTTAATTAAAACCGCAATTAAATGTCTTAAACCGTTTGCAGAAAATTAATTTTTTTTCATTAATTGTGTTAAATGTTCTTGGTAGTTTGTATAGCAAATACAGAACAAGGTGACAAATTGTTTATAACAAGAAAACGAACAGTCCAATTGACACGCGGTTTTTTTTAAGCGAAAGAGCGACAAATTTTAGCTAATAGTTGTCCCGGAAATTTTTTTAAAATAAAGTTTTCAATTGTTTTCGTGCGCGCCAAATTTAAAATACAACTGTAATTTTCAGAAATTCCTAATTTTGTTATGATTCGAAGAAATCAATTCAAATTTGCAGTACATATATCTACAATAATGCCATTTTTATAATTAAAACCCCAATTAAATATCTTAAATCGTTTTCAAAATATTATTTTTTTTTATTAATTGTGGTAAAAGTTATTGGTGGTTTTTAGACGAAATACAGCACAACGCGACAAATTGTTTATAACAAGAAAACGAAAAGTCCTATTTACATGCGGTTTTTTTGTAATTGAAAAAAAAACAAATTTTAGCTGTTAGGTGTCCCGGGAATTTTTTTAAAATAAAGTTTTCAATTGTTTTCGTGCGCGTCAAATTTAAAATACAACTGATATTTTGAAAAATTCCTAATTTTGTTATAGTTCAAAGAAATCAATTTAAATTTGCAGAACATACACCTACAACAATGCCATTTCTTATAATTAAAACCACAATTAAATATCTTAAATCGTTGTCAAAATATTAATTTTTTTTATTAATTTTGGTAAAAGTTATTGGTAGTTTTTAGACGAAATACAGCACAACGCGACAAATTGTTTATAACAAGAAAACGAAAAATCCTATTCACACGCGGTTTTTTTAATTGAAAAAGAAACAAATTTTAGCTAATAGGTGTTCCGGCAATTTTTTTTTAAATAAAGTTTTCAATTGTTTTCGTGCGCGCCAAATTTAAAATACAACTGTAATTTTCAACAATTCTGAATTTCGTTATGGTTCAAAGATATCAATTCAAATTTGCAAAAAATACACCTGCACTAATGCTCTTTGCTTAAATTAAAACCGCAATTAAATATCTCAAACCGTTTTCAAAGAATTAATTTTTTTAAAGAGCACCAAATCTAAACTTAGAAAAGTCTTCGTAAAACACATGTCCAGCAGACAAATTGTTTATAACTAAAAAACTAATAATCCAATTTAAACAATTTTTCAGCTAAAAGCTGTTTGGAAATTCAAAAAGTGTTTAAAATTTGAGTTTGGGGGACCCTTTTTGAGTTCTTTTAGTTCTGTTATGAGTGCTCAGGCGAACAAGTACATCTTTCTAATAAGTTCCTAAATGGATGGCCAATGTAATTCCAAATATAGCCGTCTGTTAAATCAATTGAGAAAATAATTATAGGGCCATTTATTTTTGGCATTAATTTAATCGACTTGCCCTAAATCTTAAAACTGAACAGTAAATGACCGAAGAGTCAACAAACTGTCCCATTAAAGCATTGCAGATCAATTACGTAAGTCTCTTCCCGAATGCAATTCGCTTAAAACTATTCTCCATGTGTAAAGCCGACTGCTAACATAATCAAATCAAATTCGTCCGAAGAAAAAAAAATTAATACAAATATTACCAACACTTCCGTGCTTCGGAATTGTTCCTTTTTCGAGGGGACTTCATTGGCAGTTCGTGAGTTGGACGCGTTCTGCGGACTCGCGAGTGCTTCACCCTTAAGAGTATGGCTCTCGTTGGGGTGTAATTTTGTCCCTCAATACTTCACTCAAAAGGTAAGCATTTTTATTAGTTTTAAAAAAAATATTAAATAACAAATTAAAACAAAATAGTCCCTAAAATCAAAAATGGATTTTTTTTAAACTACCCCAAGTTTTTAATTTTGTTTAATCGCTAATACAAACAATAAATTTTTAACAACGAGCTTAAGCTTTGAGATGCTTAATTTTTGTGTTGTATCTTAATGGTTTTTTGTCGATTATTTATTGATGAACCCTAAGCACGAAGTTATTAAATTTAAGAGAGTTTTAACCATTTGTGAGCTTCGTTTTCGAGTAACGAATCAATCAAAAATTTAGAAAACTTTCAAAATATTAAAGTACACCCATTTAAAAATCAATTAGAATGAGCTTCTGCTCGCAAACCGCCGATGGAAATTTTTTAGGCACTAAAAAAAATTACTTTAATATTACTTCAAATTTAAAATTCCAAATATTTGTTTAAATGTATTTTTTATTTCAACTCTTATAAATTAATTTAAATTAACATGTATTACTTTTTTCAGAACATAATTAAAGCTTAGTTAACTTTCCTCTATGAAAATATCTCGAGAAAGACATTTTTAAAAACACAAAAATTGGCTTATAACGCAACCACTGTAGATTTTTTGGCAAATCTAAAAATCAATACTTTAAAGGTTTCGTGAAAAATCAATACATAAACTCCGCCTCTTTACTTAAAGTTTTATGGACGAAAATTTGCCTTAACTTATAGGCAACTTCATACAAGGAAATTTAAATTATATCAGTCTTTAAAACATTTTTTAAATTACTTTAATATTACTTAAAAATTGAAGTTGCAAATATTTGTTTAATTGTATTTTTTATTTCAACTCTTATAAATTATTTTAAATTAATATGTATTACTTTTTTCCAGAACATAATTAAAGCTTAGTAAACTTTCCTCTATGAAAATATCTCAAAAAAGGCATTTTTAAAAACACAAAATTCCGCTTATAACGCAACCACCGTAATTTTTTTGAACATGACTTCGTGAAAAATTAATACTTTGAAAGCTTCGTGAAAAATCAATTATTACAAAACAATTTTATTCTGTATTTTGAGTTTCACGACGTTGTACCTACAATTAAATTTTGAAATAATGAATAATTGCTTGAAAATACTTTTGTATAGCCATCGTGATTGAATTTATTTATAACCAATTTAATTTAATGGATTACATATCGTTTACGAAGGGATTAACCTTAACAGTAACCATTGTAAATAATATTTGTTTACTATTTACTTATTTTTTGTATTTACTACAATGTAATTGTTTTATATATTGCCTGAAGAAGTAGAAAAATAAACGACAAAACGTTGCATCGTTTAAAAATTTCGAAATCTAAATAATAATTAAACATATAAATCTTGAACAGTAATTAATTTAATAATTGTGTGTGGTCCGATTAAAATTCGATATTTTTTAAAAATTGATAAAGGCCAGCCATTTATTAAAAACAAGTTTATCGCAAAGGTCGCTGATTCATTGCATTGCAATAAATCGCAAGTTTTAGTACAATTAAAGTCGAAAAATGTCTTTCGACAAATCAACCCCCAATGCAAAAAACTGACGTACACGAAAAAAAAAAAAGGTATCCAAACACCTAATTTCGAAAAAATTGAAATGATTGCAGGAGAGAAATATTTTTATGAATAGAAGTAAATTTTCAAAAGGGAGCAAGTTGGATTTAAAAGGTGTAAAGTTAATATATTTTGAAATTTGCGATGTTTCCAGTTGCGATGCAAATTACCAACGTTCGGGCTAATGCGATTTGGAAATAAATATGTTTGTTGCAGCTGGGCTTTAATGAAATAACTATTTTCTTAAGGACAATAATTGTTTATTTAAATTGTGGACGCGTAAGTGTGTCAGAGTCAATTAATGGAGGCGCTTATTAATAAGTTTTGATTGTTGAAAAAAAGGTTTGTGTCCCAGAATGTGGATGTGTATGCCTCTCTTCAGTTTAGTTATTAGAATTTATGATTAATGTCTGGTAATAGCGTACTGCTTGATGTAATTATATTAGAATACCACATGTTCATTAGTTACTTAACTCTAAAGTGACTACATTAATATCGTAGAGTGCCCAAATTTGATTTTCTGCACCTATCTTTAACTTCATTGATGAAAAGGTCGATGCCTAATTTAAATCTACCACTAAGAATCTTGCACACCTTTGGTTTTACTCGATTTTGAAGCCCGTCCTTGTAAATTAGAAAAAAAACATTAAAAATAAAAAGTGCTTTTTATTTACAATTTTAAAAATGTTAAAAATTTTTCACTCAACTTCAGAGCAGGTACCTCTTAATTTTTATTCTCGTATTTAAAGGTAATAGTACCATTCTCCTAAAATATCAAGACCGTAACATTAGTAAAACCCAATCTACGATTTTTTTTATTTAATGAAAATCAGAAGAAAAAATATCCAAAATCAAAAAAATTTCTGATAAGTTTCTGGAGCAAGGAGGAACTTCGTAATTTTTTTCCTTATATTTAAAGGACATATTAATAATCTCTCAAAATATCAGGACCGTATCCTCGCAAAAAGCTAAACTACGATTTTTTTCATTTAATCAAAATTAAACACAAAAACAACTAAGTTTAAAAAAATTCTGCTTTGACTTCCGGAAGACACAGGACCTTGCTGATTTTTTCTTTATATTTAAAGAACATATTACTAACCTCCTGCAATACCAGGGCCGTATCTTCGCCAAAAGTCAATCTACGATTTTTTTTATTTAATCAAAATTAACCAAAATTTAAAAATTCCTTTTTGACTTCCGGAAGAGACAGGACCTTGCTAATTTTTTTCCTTATATTTAAAGGGCATATTAATAATCTCCCAAAATAGCAGGACCGTATACTCGCCAGAACCAAATTCTTGATTTTTTTTATTTAATCAAAATTAAATGCAAAATCAACCAAGATTTAAAAAATTCCTGCTTGACTTCCAGAAGAGACACGACTTTGCTAATTTTTTTCCTTATATTTAAAGACTATATTAATAATCTTCCAAAATAACAGGACCGTATCCTCGCCAGAACTAAATCTATGATTTTTTTCATTTAATCAAAATTAAATGCAAAAACCACCAAGATTAAAAAATTCCTTTTTGACTTCCGGAAGAGACAGGACCTTGCTAATTTTTTTCCTTATATTTAAAAGGCATATTAATAATTTCCCAAAATAGCAGGACCGTATTCTTGCCAGAACTAAAACTATGATTTTTTTCATTTAATCAAAATTTAATGCAAAAACTACCAAGATTTAAAAAATTCCTTTTTGACTTCCGGAAGAGACAGGACCTTGCTAATTTTTTTCCTTATATTTAATAGGCATATTAATAATCTCTCAAAATACCAGGGCCGTATCCTCGCCAGAACCCAATCTATGATTTTTTTTATTTAATCAAAATTAAATGCATAAACCACCAAGACTTAAAAAATTCCTGCTTGACTACTGGAAAAAGCAGGACCTTCTTAATTTTTTTCCTTGTATTTAAAGGCCATATTAAAAACCTACTAAAATATCAGAACCGTACTTTCGCCAGAAAATAATCTATAAATTTTTTCATTTAATTCAAATTAAAGTTCATATCTACCATAACAGAATTATTCAGGAAATGGTTAATAACAAGAAAACGAATACTCCGATTTAAAAACACTTTTTGCCAGTTAAAAGGTAACTAAATTTACCCAAAAGGGTGTCTCAGGAATTTTTTATAAAGCAAAAATTTAATTTTGTACAAAAGTCATAAATTGAAAATCAGAAGTAAATCTTACAAAATAGCTCATTCTGTTATTATTTTAATTTTAATATCTGTCTTATTATGAAATATTAGTTTTTTTGTCTGCTGATTTAAAATTCATTAAATTATTATTATTTAGTCTACATTAATTTTGCTTTTTTTCCAGTCACCATAAACATCTTAATGGTGGATATCAAAATAAATAATAATAGGTTTGGTTTGCCAAGCAATGTTTAGAAGGACTAAAGTGGAGATATGTGTTACAAAAATAGTGTTGTTATTAAATCTCTTAATCAGCCATTCTTTTGGACAAAATGGTAAGTACATATTTCTCATTTGATATACTTAAAAAATAGTAAATATGTTAATCAAATTTGGGTTTGTTCCTGGTTTGAATGCCAAATAATTATTTAAACATCTGCACCCTAATTGATACTTAATTGTCCTATTAATATCAATCTGTTAAATCCATGCATCATTGAACTCAATTTAATAATAATTAGGTGCGTACCAGAATAATTCTGGTCACCCCAAAAAACCACCCCACAAAAAAATTAACTCAACAAATTATTTCTACCCAAAACTGTTTGTACAAAAGCATATAAAAAAAGTTGTAAAATCATGTTTCAATGTGAGGAAATCGAAAGACGTAGAAACACAATAAAACGTTTTCGTTTTCTTATTACAGCAACAGTGTAGCAATATTGGTTTTTAGCACTTCAATTTTCGAATGAAACGAGATCTCGGGGGAACAACCTTTAAAAGAAATTAAACCTCCATTTAAATCGTCCCCTTACACTAATTTCTCATTTTTCAGAAGGCTCAGTCGACTTAATAGAAAAATCAGGACTATGGGACGAACCCGAGGGCATCACCAGAATCTCAGGAAGATGTGTTAATTTCACTTCGGACCATCTTCAACCCCCTCGAGAAGAATGGGCTTATAGGTTTAGTGAACGTGCCCAAATCTCCATCAGTACTAGTCAATTATTTCCGAATGGTTTTCCCGAAGACTTTTCCCTTTTAATCGTTGCCAGACCAACCCCAGGTAAAAAATTAAATAAACTTTAAATATTTGAATTTCAAATAATACCACCTTTTTATAAACAATGATGGCCGACGACTTTAAGTAAGGATAAAAGAACTCTGTTGTACCCACTTGTTTCAAAGTATCAAAAGTAAACAAACATTGGTTTCAGGACTTATGTCGCCTTTGTTTACAATTTATAATGACGATGGAGACGAACAATTATCAATAACTGTTGGAAGAGATGTGAGTTTATATTACGAAGACCTAAATGAATTACCAGAAGAAGGCAATTTTGTGTCTTTTGATGAATCGGTTGACGATGGAGAGTGAGTGTAAATATCCTTTATTTTGAATAGAATTTACGGGGCTCTTGTTTATTTTCAGATGGCACAGGATTGGTTTTAGTATAAAGGGAGACTCGGTAACACTTATTTGTGATTGTGATAAGATTGTAACAAGGAAATTGGGAAGGCCATCCGGTTCTTTGTTGAGCACTGCTGGAATTGTTAACATTGGCTATGAGCTTGCTGATGAAGGCTTTTATAGTGTATAAAAAGCATTAAGTAATGCCTACGTAGCACTAATTTAATTAATTTAATTTTAGGGTGATGTACAAATGTTAAAAATTGCATCCACACCAGACGAGGCTTATGAAATATGTAATCATTTTGCCCCTAAATGTCAGGCAACCACACACACACCAATACAGTTTTCAACTAATAATGGCCCTTTTATTAATAGAAGTGCGTTTCGTTTATAAGTCATTGATCTTCAATCCTAGTAAATTAAAAGAAATTAAATTTATATTGTTTTAGGTACCGAAACACACTTTTCTACTGCTCAAAATGTAAATTTTAATCAAGGAGAAGGAGCTTTTGTAATAACACAAGCTTCAAATTCTAACGCAGGCGATATGAACATAGAGCACCCCTTTAATTTCGACTCTGGCGCCATTGGAGAAGGTACAATTATCCTTATTATCCTTTATTTTGCTAATAAGTTTTTTCCCACAAAAGAATTCAACGAGACCTCTTTCGATATCTTTGGGGGAGACACCGATTTATTAAATATTTACAATTTCACTTTAAATGGAACTGATGAATTTGAATTAACGGATAACCCATTAATAGGAAATGAAGATTACAACGAAGTAAAAACATTACGCTCGTTACTTTCAAAAGAATTAAAATAAAATTTAAATTTAAGGGAGAAGATGAACAAACTGTTTCACAAACAGTCCTACCTTTAGATCCGAATCAGAATTATCCAGTGAGGGGCTTCCCAGGTCCGAGGGGTTACACTGGTTCACCAGGTCCTGTGGGTCCTCCTGGGCCTCAAGGTGATGCTGGGCGAGATGGAATTCCGGGAACGATTGGCGTCTCAGGTCCTCCAGGGCATGTCTTTATGATACCTGTAAGAGAAACAATTATTAAAGTAATTAGAATCAACTTCTTTTTATAATTTTTAGCTTAACAGTCGGGGTAATGAAAAAGGACCTGATGCTCAAGCAGAAGCATTCCGACAAATGTTATCTCAACACATGGTTAAAAATAATTGTGAAGTTTAATATAAGTAAATTAATAATTTTAATTTTAGATGGCTATGAGGGGTGTTGAGGGACCTATGGGTTTAGGGGGAGTGCCTGGGCCATCGGGACCAACAGGACCTGAAGGAATTAAAGGCGAACCCGGTGAAATCGGAGAGCCTGTAATAAAACAGTTAATTTAAGTTACAAAAAATTAATTTAATAATTTAAGGGACCTAGAGGCTTAAGAGGCTCGATCGGTCTTCCGGGAAGAGAAGGACGAAGAGGTAGACCTGGAAGAGACGGCGAAAGAGGGCTAACAGGTCACCCAGGGGCCAAAGGCGAACAAGGACTGATTGGTATAATTTTTAAACAATATTAGTTGATTAAGTAAAATAATAAAGTAACAATCATTTTAATTAAGTTAATTAAAATAAAAGGTCTGCCTGGCATGCCTGGAGATAAAGGGGAGAGGGGATCGACTGGAGCTCCTGGTGAAATCGGTCTTCCTGGGCACGAAGGCATGCAAGGGGAAGAAGGGCAACCCGGTTTGCCAGGCTTACCAGGAGAAATGGTAATGCATTAATATCTACTCTCGAAAAACTGACTAAAATTGTTTTAAAAGGGTCCACGAGGATTCACAGGACCAAGGGGTATCCCTGGATTACCAGGAAATCCCGGTATTCCTGGGAGTGAAGGCCCACCGGGTAGTAAAGGCAATCCAGGCCCCACAGGACAACCAGGTTCGAATGGTCAACCAGGTCCTCCCGGCCCTGTTGGTCCTCCTGGACCACCTGGGATGTTAGGACCACCGGGAATAATGGTAATATTATTGTTAATTTAGTTTTAAGATAAAAATGAAACGGATTGTAGGGACCCCAAGGAAAACCAGGTGTTCCCGGTTTACCAGGTTCGGAAGGGGCTCCAGGCCACCCAGGCAATCCTGGAATACCGGGAGCTAAAGGAGAACCGGGTCCTTTGGGGCCCATAGGACCTGTGGGTTTCCCAGGAAGCAGAGGTGTTAAAGGAGACGAAGGTAAACGTGGTGCGACTGGCGATAAAGGGGATAAAGGTGAAAGAGGCTCTGATGGCGAAAAAGGCGATTTTGGTAGCAAAGGTGACACAGGACCCAGCGGACCGCCTGGAATTCCAGGCTTAGAAGGTCCAGAAGGCCCCAAAGTAAATATGTTACATTTAATTTAATTATAGAATAAGTTTAATAAAAATTGTTTGTAGGGATCAGAAGGACCGCGAGGCGAAGCAGGTGCCATTGGTCCACCGGGTGAGAAAGGAAAATATGGGCTTCCTGGTTTTGCTGGATATCCTGGGACTATAGGGGAGAAGGGTGATAAAGGAGCTACCGGAAAAAGCGGCTCTCCTGGTGAAAAAGGAGATAGAGTAATTTTATTAGCATTTTTTATCCCTCAATTAATGTCATAATTTTAAGGGAAACCCTGGTGTTCATGGGGAACGAGGTGAAATGGGACCGAGAGGTTTTAGAGGATCCAGAGGGCGCAGAGGTGCTGAAGGCACGCCAGGTCCTAAAGGCGATACAGGACAACCAGGTCCCCCGGGCTCACAAGGAGAATTAGGGCCGCAAGGCGCTGAAGGACCACGAGGCTTTGTTGGGCTTCCTGGTGTTTCAGGACCCAGTGGAAAAGACGGCTTACCAGGACCACCAGGCGAAAGAGGAGCGCCTGTATGTACTTTAGCATTATATTATTTCTCCTTAGAAAAATATAAAATAATCGTAGGGAGAAACAGGACCTGTTGGGTCACCAGGAGCTCCTGGAGTTATAGGTCCACAAGGTCCCACAGGTGAACCAGGTCCTGTGGGCGAAGCTGGAGCTCCGGGAACGCCAGGAAACCCAGGCGAGTCTGGAATCCCAGGAGAAGCAGGGAAAGAAGGTTCTCCAGGCTTACCAGGACCTTCTGGCAAATCAGGACCGCCCGGGTCAATAGGACCTCCAGGTTTTACTGGGGAGAGAGGAACACCAGGGCTACCAGTAATAATAATTTAAATTTATAAGATAAATTATTATAAAAATGATTCTGTAGGGTTTGCCTGGATTGAAAGGTGAGAATGGACCACCGGGTCCGGCTGGTCCTACTGGCGATAAAGGACAACAAGGAGAAATAGGACAAGATGGTCCTTCGGGGCCCGAGGGGCGGAAAGGACCACCTGGTCCACCGGGACCGGGAGGCGCTAAAGGCGAGAGAGGTGATAATGGTCCTCCTGGAACCGCAGGACGTGATGGAGTACCTGGGCAGAGGGGATTGCCTGGGTCTCCGGGTCCTGTCGGTCCTCCTGGCGAAGATGGTGATAAAGGCGACATTGGTCCACCGGGAGAGAAAGGTTTTAAAGGCATCAAAGGCGAAATGGTAGTGAATCAAATAACTTAAAAATTTTAATACTAAAAATATTTATTTATTTAGGGCCCCCTTGGAAGTACTGGAGCACAAGGCTTAAGAGGTGAACCAGGGCCTGTGGGACCTTCAGGAGAAAAGGGTCCACCGGGAGAAATCGGAAGACAAGGAGCTAAAGGAGAAGATGGTCCAGAAGGCATCGCCGGCCCAACTGGTCCAGCTGGAGCTCAGGGCCTTCCCGGTTTACCTGGTGCTAAAGGAGAAATAGGAGACATTGGACAAAAGGGTCCAATAGGACCTGCTGGTCCTCCGGGTGAAGCTGGTCCAAGAGGCGTTAAAGGCATTGAAGGTTTATTGGGGCCTTCGGGTCCTGAAGGACAACAAGGACAGAAGGGCGACTCAGGACTTCCTGGTTTACCAGGACCTCCGGGGAACGACGGAAAACACGTGTGCTTTAATATTAATATATTAAGTAATTTAAGAATTAAAAAAAAATGTTTTAGGGCGAAAGAGGTCCATTTGGTCCTAAAGGCGAAGAAGGAAAGGCTGGAATTCAGGGTTTGCCCGGTCCCAGAGGATTGTTAGGCCCGGAAGGTCCCAAAGGCTCGGCTGGACCACCAGGATTTCCAGGTTAAATAAAATTAGATTGATTAGAGATGAATTAAACTTAAAAGTTAATGTTAAGGTCCCCCGGGAGAAGCCGGCCCTGTGGGTTTAAAAGGCGAGCCTGGGAAGGATGGTTCGGATGGGAGACAGGGGGAGGCTGGTCCTCCAGGTGAAATTGGGCCGCCTGGTAAAATGGGAGCTAATGGTCCCCCTGGAAAGCCTGTACGTTAAATTTCATACAAAAACCATCTCAGAAAAATGTTTTAATTAATTGTAGGGAGTCGAAGGTCCTGCTGGCTTGCAAGGAACTACGGGTATCACTGGGGAAAAAGGTGATAGAGGTCCACCAGGTCCTGTTGGTTTGCAGGGTGGCTTAGGACCTCAAGGCGTTCCAGGACCGCAAGGATTAATTGGGCCAAGAGGCTCACCAGGACCTGCTGTAAGTCCACGATTAATTTAAGAAAAAAAACTTTAATCAATGAATTTAGGGTGAAGTTGGTCCACCTGGTAAAGCAGGAGCTGTTGGTCTCCACGGTAAAGTAGGAGAATCAGGCCCTAAAGGACAAAAAGGCGATCGCGGTCGTAGAGGGATGAAAGGACACAGAGGTGAGATCGGAGCTTCTGGTTTAAAAGGGGAAATGGGAGAGAAAGGAGAACGCGGGCCCAAAGGTCCACAAGGACCTGAAGGACGAAAAGGAGAAATTGTAAGGTATTCTTATTCGTTTTAAGAATTAGTAAAAGATGTTATTATTAATTAGGGACCCATTGGGCCGGCTGGTCCAAAAGGAAACGATGGCCCGCCAGGAATTATCGGTCCTGAAGGACCCCCAGGACCTAAAGGCTTGTATGGACCGACTGGGATGAAAGGTGAAGAAGGACCTCCTGGTTTACCAGGTCCTCCAGGGCCACCAGCTGAAATGCCTTTACTTCCACCTGAGTTGCTGTTCGAACATGAGTTGTCGAGAGTTCGAAGGAGCCTCGAAGACATTTTGTAAGTTCCACTTAATTAAATCGAATGTTATTCCTTTGATATTTAATTTAATCAACTTTTAGAAACGACAACGAAGATTACGACAGGAAAGAAAAGTTTTTCAAAAGTGAAGATGAGGAATTAAAATTCCTCGATATGTACAACAGTGTTTATGCTATGCGACAAGATTTGGAGAGGCTAAGAAAACCTTTGGGAAGCAGAGATAACCCAGTAAGAACCTGCAAAGACTTACACTACGGTCATCCACAATTTGCAGATGGTATTTTAAAAAAATAAATAATTACAATGAAATCATGTGATCTTTTTTTAGGCTGGTATTGGGTCGATCCAAATATAGGCATGTCCGATGATGCCATTTATGTCTTTTGTAACATGACAAGTGGAGGAGAGACCTGTGTCTTCCCCGATGTGCACAGTGCCCAAATGCCCAACATTCCTTGGCACAGAGAAAACAAACACAAGACTTGGTACTCAAATTTAAGAGGAGGCTTTAAGGTATCCATCTTCGTAAGCATTCATACTTGAAATTAAAATTATAACTCTTAGATTACCTACGAAATGGTCGGAAGTGTACAAATGACATTTCTACGACTACTTTCCTACGAGGCATACCAGAATTTTACTTATACCTGCATCAATGCTGCAGCTTGGTATAATGCTAAGACACACAAGCACGATATGGCTATTAAATTATTAGGAGATAATAACCAAGAGTTTTCCTATGCATCGATTAAGCCAATTGTCGTCTCTGATGGATGTAAATCAAGAGATGATAAGAGCGAAACAATTTTTGAAGTTAGATCTAAGAAACTAAATCAATTGCCACTTGTTGATTTCTATCCTATCGATTATGGCAATCCAAATCAAGCTTTTGGTTTCTCTGTTGGTCCTGTTTGTTTTAAATGATTTTACTTATGCAATTAACTAATAATTAGACTTATTATTGTTATTATTATAGCACCTACGTATTTATAAATGTTAAGAGTGTAAATATATTGTTATAAAAGCCCACTGCCAAAACGTTAGAACTTAAGGAAGGAATAGAGTAAGTTTATTTTAAGTTTCTTAGAATTAATGTACAGATATTTTTATTGTAATAAAATGACCCTTGTAGCAAAGAATGGTATGCCAATAATTATTATATTGTTAATAATAATGAATAAAGTAAAACTTAAATAAAAATTAACTTGATTAACTTTATTAGAACATTATAAGAGGTCTACAAAACACTATTTTGCAGGCTGCTGAATATTTATAGGCATTATTTTAGTTAAATTTTAAAAGCAATGTAAATTATCTGATATTAGTGACTTGTAAATCCAAATTCATTTAATTTGGTTTAATCAGCAAAGTTTTTAAATAATTTTTATTAAAACTAACAAAGTAGCGCCCTCTATTAACAATACAGTGTAGTTTAACAAAACTTGTCATACCAACAAGCAAAAAAACAGAGCTATTCTAATTATTGTAGTCAATTAATGTGCTTTCTGTGATTCTAGTTGTTAATTGTGTGTTAAAAAAGCGAAATGTATGCTAATTTTAATCGTATAAGTGTTTTAAAAAGAAAATTTTGAAGCCAACACAGCATTAACTAAATCAGTCCAGTGTGGCCATAATGAAAGTCACTGTAGTGATCGATGTTTTGTGATATGCTTAAAATTAGCTGATTTTAATTATTTGTAAGTCTTCTTTACTTATTTTAAGAGTCAATAATCAATTTATTGATAATACAGTGCTTAGTTTTCATTAATTAAGTACGATCCATGGCTAGAAATAGCTAACATATTGTTTTCATCTGGTTCCATTAGAAAGTGGATTTATTCATTAAAATGAATGTCTGTGGGCTTTATCCATTTCTATTACGATAGTTTTTGAGCTAATTTGTATTAATCTCGTTGTTTTTTTTTAACGTTTTATACTAAGAGGTTATGTGGCCTTGTTTATTCCTGCATTATTGACGTGAGGCTCTTTTATTGGAACGTAATCGATTAGATTATTAATTTTGCAGATTAAATTATGTCTTGGATTAAGAGAAGGGGACCGGCGAGCCCTAATCCCACTTCTGCCCCGCCAGTGCAAATGTACAACCCGAATCAGCATTCCAACGTTCAGGTAAGTATTGTGCTTAGATCGCATTAAAATAGTACCTATAATCGTGTTTTTTTAGGGTCAGTGGAAACAACAAGATCTACAACCACCTCCCACAACTAATAATTGGTATAATCAACCACCTCCTACGAATCAACAGAATTATCCACAACAATCTTATAATCAAACAAGTCAACCGGGAACCTATTGGAATCAATCTTTTCAACAGCCCACCGAGCAGTCTTTTACTAATCAAAACCTTAATCAATACAACCAACAGTACTCGCAATTTAATGCGTCTCCTACAACTTATTATGAAAATAACAGTTATCAACAGCCACCGCAGCCCTACACAAATCCACCTCAGAATCAGATGTACGCATACGGGGCCCCTACGCCCAATCACACAGAGCCACAACCACAACGTCAAGAACAAACTGAAACCGACACTTGGAATTGGGGCTGGGGAGAAGAAGACAACTCAAACGTTCAAACCAACACTAAAACGAACGCAAATCAACTTCCCAATAACGTCGGAGAGAGTTTTACCGACGACAAGTCGTGGAATTGGTCTGTCGAAGACACAAACGATAATTCCAACAAAATCTACACTGATTTCCAACCTTCTACTTCAAACAATCAAAATTTACTCGGCACCGAGGGCCAAGACAAAAATCTTTTCCCTAAAATGGTTAAACATGAAAAACACAGTCCTCAGAACGAACAGCCGGAACCTCCCACAAGACACACCAAAACAGATCACCTAACACCGCAGTGGTCAACCGAATCTCAGATGTCTCAAGATTCCTCCGACCTCTTACATACTTCTGAGAGCGACAAAAGTCATATGTTATCTCGTAGCTCCACCATAAGCGAATCCCCGATCTCAGGTCAGGAAGGAACAGTCGATCACTTAGCAAGACCTCAGCTTTTAGACTTTTCAAACGCTCCTGAAGCAGCTCCAAAGCACGAAGCCCAATTCTATAATTTACAGCAAGAAAACCGAGAGGTTTTGCCCAGCAGCACCGACGAGCTGAAAGCTTTTAAAAGTAACGCCACTCCACCGCCTCCACCTTTAAAAAATCAGACGCCTCCTCCCGACACTCGCAATCCTTACAAAAGGACAACGGGGCTCTCGCATAAAGCACTCAATAAATATAAGTCTGATCCTTTCTATTCTAATCAATCTGTTAATTTAGAGACTTTACCCGATAACTCAGAGCAACCTGATTCCATCCCGCCTGTTGCTTTACCGAAAGCTGGAGGGAGCTGCAATCCTGCGATGCCGTGGGCTGAGAACAATGAGATGGCGAGTATTACCGATAGAAATCAATATTTGGAGACGGGGCACTTGAATAACGACTTTAATCAATCGAGTGATGCTCTACCTCCGCCAGGCTTCACTAGGCTTGTTGTAGGCCAATTGGAACAAAATGAGATTGCTAGTCTTTCCGATGAGCCGCCGCCTCCTGGCTTAAACAGGTTAGTTGTGGGGCAGCCAGGCAGCAACAGTAGCGTTCGGAAGGATTTAACAGAGCTTCCAGTGGGGCTGCATCGGATGATTCCAGGAGAATCGAGCTCGCCGGAGACAACTTTAAGATATAACCCTCAGCAGTTTGGCGGCGATGGGGATCTCTCAGAGGGCGAGATGAATGAGGGTGCGAATCAAATTCGATCGGCTACGATTGGGGCCGACACTCCTCCAGTAACTTTGGGTGCGATAGCTTTGGCTAATTTAAATCGATCAGAAACTATTGGTGCTGAGCCCTTGCCTTATCCTAGCACTAATGCGGAAGCACGCAGTGCCTCTTCTAGCTATAACAATAATATTCGCGAGACTAACGCCGATGGTGCTAATAATTTAGATGAAACGCGAAGGGATTCGATTGAAGGTGAACCGCAGGATGCTGTGGGCAATCTTATTAGTTCTGTAAGGGATTTAAGTGTTGCGGACAACACTAATGGTGCTACTAATTTGGGGGTGCCTGAAGGGACGACCAGGCGCTCCAGTCGGCAAGAGAGTACTGATAGCGAACACGATGCTTCCAGGAAATCGCCTAGGGATCGAAGGGATCGACGATACTACGATAAGCACGAACAATATGATAGGGAGAAGAACAGGAGCCGGTATACTCCTTCTCCCGACCGTTACAGGGAGAAAAAAGACAAGAGGAAGTACAAGGATCGCAGGTACGAGGAGGACACTGATTACTACAGCGATAAAGACAGAGAACGAAAAAGAGACGACCGAGAGAGGCGGGAAGATTACGATAAAAAGTTTAGCAGTTTAAAGAGAGACAAAGACAAGGATCGGAGACGAAGAGACCACAGAGGACACCGAGAGTATCCCCGAAGACCTGATTATTACAACCGCTATGAAGAAGAATACGATGAAACTTCTAGGTTTGTTTTAATAGTTCTTTTTCTTACAAATTTATTAATTTTAAATTATTTAGATCCAGACCTTCGAGTCGATCAGATTCGATGCACGACGCTTATCGGCAAGACAACCGACACCGAGATAGAGACAGGGATCGGCACAGAAGACACCACAGAGATCCCTTCAATCCATATTTGCAAGTATGTGGGGGTTTAATTTAGTTTTATTATTTATTTAAAGTAATTTGGGATTGAATTGAATTTTTTTAGGGTTATTCGTATGATCCTTTTAATCCGTATTATCAACAGTACCAATACCATTATTATGAGAATTTAAGAAGAACTAATCCGCAAGCTTATGCTGAATGGTATCACAAGTATTATAAGCAATCGACTGGGCAACAAAGTTACGGGACCGAGGATCGGGCTTCGGTGCATTCGGGCAGGAGTTCTGCCAATGATGAATTAGCTAAAGATCGGTATGTTGGATTTTTGGGCTCTGAACACTTGGCTTTTGTGTTTGGGTATTTGTCAATTTTTTTTGCATATCGTACAATAATTAATTTTACATTTTTATTGCATATTAAGCCGAAAAAAAGCTGATTGTATTTTTTTTAACTAGAACTTAGTTTATTCAGGCTTTAAAAAAAATTAATTAATGTTTTTTTTTGGTAAATGTGCAATTATTTAATTTACATAAACATTCATCATTTACTTTGCAGTTAGCTTACACTTTTACATGTTTTAATAATTTTAAATGGGGATTTGTTTATCTTAATTTCTACGTTTTGATTTACAAGACGAATGTAACTGGGGTAACTGGATTGTTACACAAAATTGCTTTCCCTTCAGGTATACTCGACAGAGTTATTACAGCCAGGCAAGTTTGAACTACTACCGAGACCAGCACACTCATAGTGTATCAGGTCAATATGGCCTCGACGAATCTAGGTGAGATCTTTCTCATTGGAAAAACTATGGTAGTTTCTTTGTACAGCTAATAACTAAATCGGTGTTTAAAAAAGTCGAAGACTTATTGCCTGGTTGAGTGATGTTAAAATGGAAATGAATGGAGTTAGGGGCTCTTTTATTTAATTCAATCTGCCTTTATTTATTTAGTTAGTTATTTTCATCTTTCATTTTCATTTCATTTACACCGTGCTTTTTTAATCGTACTAATTTTTAAAATAACATTAAAAATGCACTTTTGTAATATTTCTTTTCTTCTTCTTCTTAACTGTTGCATGTGTTACTTTTAATTTTACATGTCTCGTTTTAAAAGTTATTAATCTTAATGTTTATTGATCTTTTCTCATTTTATTATTTTAATTATTGGTATCTTCTTTCAAATGTTAAATTAATTTAATTTAATTGGGGACTGCTTTAACTAATAATTTGATGTTTTATTCAGCAAACCTTATGATCAGACCGATTCTTCGCTATATTTGGAAGAAACAACAGTGGCCTCGCAAAGACTAACTCCAGCTAAATTCCCAACAGCACATATCAAAGGCTCCATAAGCTCTGGTCACTTAGTCAAAGTCTTCCCACATTATCCTGTCGATGGACAAGCTGCTTCTGTTGAAATCAGTAATCTACAAGATCTTTTATCTAATGACGACGAATACAGCGATTTGGTACAATTTCCTGGGCCTTTACTTAAAGGGGTCACCCATAAAAAGACCATCATTGAATACTGCGAAAATAAAATACGAAATGCCATTTACAGCAGAAATATTGTGGACGTAGATTCGTATATTTTAATGTGGGAGCTCCTCATATTATTATTGAGACAAAACGGGGTAGGGGTTTGATTTATTATTTTGTTGGGTTGATTAATTTTAGCCCATCTTTCAGATGGTGGTTGGAACTGATATAGCCGAGCTTCTGATGAAAGATAGAAAACAAACTAGTCGGAGGGGTTCGATTGCTTCTAACACGAGTAGCTTACCTGAAGGAACTGCAGCAGAGACTGCCAATCTGCTTGTTTCGGACACTCACAGTAGCTCGACTTCGATTCTTAAAGAAGAAGTGGTTACCAATAAATTTAGAGAGTATCTCATTTATGGCTCCGGCAAAGAGGCTTTGGGTAACATTTTCGATTTAATTAAGGAATCTCAAATAAAATTAATCTTACAGAATGGGCTATGAAACATGGATTATGGGGGCACGCGCTTTTCTTAGCAAGTAAATTGGATAAAAGGACTTATGCCAATGTCATGACTCGTTTTGCAAACGGATTAACGATGAATGATCCTTTGCAAACACTCTATCAATTGCTTTCAGGCAAAGTCCCAGCTGCTGTGACGGTAAAAAATGGTCTAACACATCGAGCGTTTAAAAACAAATCAATTTTAGTGTGTGTCTGATGAAAAATGGGGCGACTGGAGACCACATCTTGCGATGATCCTTTCGAATACAACTCAAAGACCTGAGCTCGATCGTAAAGCTATCACAACTCTCGCCGATACTTTATCAAGCAGAGGAAGTCTTTATGCCGCTCAATTTTGTTATTTAATGGCCCAAGTGGGCTTCAGCCGGTATGGTACCGAAGGTGCTAAATTAGTTTTATTGGGATCGAACCACAACAAACCATTTTTGGAGTTTGCTCTCAACGAAGCCATTCACATGACCGAGGTTTACGAATATGCTTGTAGCTTAAACGATGCAACCTTTGTGATCCCCGAGTTCTTGGTGAGAGCTTTTAGATTCTTATTTATAAGATTTACACAGTTGTTTTTTTAGCCGTATAAATATCTCTTGGCGACTCGGTTGGCCGATCGGGGCTTGTTGGAAAAATCTCTGGCTTACTTAGAAAAGATAACTTTAGCAATTTTGCAAAATCCTGGGGTTGCGCAAAGTTCACTCGTGACTCAAGTTTGTCAGTTGGGAGAGAAATTGAAGTACTATGATCCGGTGGAAGAGGAAGCTTTCGAAGGGGATGGGACCTTGGATACGAGCCGCCCTGATCATTCGTGGTTAAAAGAACTTAAGGCAATCGAAAGTGATTTTAATGTAAGCTTTATTAAGTGGATTCGTTTAAAATAATTTAATTGGTATTTTTGCAGATGGGCTTAATCAGTAATGAAGGTGGCGGGGCTCCTGAAACTGATGTAAATAGTGCTCAGGTACAGCAACCGTATGAGGCGCTTCTCAAGAGTCTTGGCAACAGCAGTACGTGGAGCAGCAGCAATACCAACAGACCTGGCAACAGAACAATCAATATACCGAGCAGGTGGCCTCGTTAGATTATCAAAATCAAATTCCGAATGGTAAGGTTTGTTGTGGTTTTTTTTTTGGGAAATTAAAAATTAATTTTTTAGTGTATGGAACTGAGAATTATCAAGATCAGCAGGCGCAGCAACCTTATTGGGGCAATCAGGCTCAATGGAATGAAGGTAGTTCTGATCAGAACCCTCCGAAGCAAGATAACATCGACCAGCACCCCCAAAATGATTATTGGAATAATACTGCTCAGGTTAGTTCGTGGTTTTTTATTTTCTTGCACGTAAGTTTATTTATCTGGTAGCTTCGATGCGTTTATGAGGATTGAGTTGCATTTGTAAATAATAGTTTTATGAAGAGATGCACATCGGAAGTGGATTAAGAACGATGGTTTTTAATTTAAAAGAATTCAGTTGTAGATTAAATAATACATATGTAAGATAGCAAGAGTGTTCGATTCTAAAGATCTAACTTGCTTATTTTGTGCTTTCCTGGATGCAGCAGGAAGAGGTTGTTGAGAAAAAGCCAGATGAAGTAAGTACATCTAACACTAACTCTTCAGTTCTTCTGCAAACAAATCCTGGATGTACTTCGGTCCGCAAACGACTCACAACGCCCTACAATGGAAATTCAAATACCAAATATGCTTTGCTTTACACTAAAAGTAGAACCCGCTCGGAAAGCACGGCTTCTGGCAGTAGCGAGACCGAAAACAAAAATAAAAGCGCAGGGAAAAAATATAAAATCTATCCTTTCAAAAACCGAAGTGCCGAAGAGTTTCGAGTTATCAAAAACGATACGTTTAATAGAAAAAGCTCGTCGGTTGATAGCTCGGACTGTGAGCTCGACAACGGAACCTTTGCTGCTCGCAGACGCCAAAAAAACGTGGCGTACAAAAGCGAAGAGAAATCACAATTAATATGTTACAAAGACCACACTAAAATACTCTCAATCAAAAACGATTCAAAAGTTACCAAATACAACACCTTCGATCTAAAACCCAACGATAAGCCTTCGGGCAAGCTGATAAAATACAAATCTTTGGACGAGCCCTCGGCTCTAATCAAATACCAAGACACTCAAGTCAAATACAAAGACACTCGAAGCAACGTTTCGATTTCAGCACAAGATTTCGATTTAACTTTTAAACTAACCAAATTTGATCAAAGACCCAAATCGGATATAATCACAAATACAGTCGATTCCTGGGCTAAGAAGAGCACCAAAAATGTTTTTTCTAACATCAGAAATTCGCTCTTTAAAAATTCGAATGAGAAAGCTGTGGTTTTTAAGCCTTTGATTTTTGGTGGGACTTTTCCTATTGATGCCCCCATGGATTCGGAGGAATTAAAGGAGAAAATTGCTCAAACTAATAACGAAAAGCGGGCACCTTTGCGGAGTAGTAGTCATAGAATGCTTTTGAATGACCCCCCGAAAGTTAGAGAGTACGGGGCTCCTAAAACGTTTGATATCGATAGGCCCATTTAATGGATGTGATTTACAAAGAAATGCATGTTGTTAATCTTGTTGTTAATTGTTGGTTGCGGTTTATTAGATATATATATTATTTGTTATACAATATTATAATGAAACGTAGATTAGATGGCTTTTGCATTATTGTGCCAGAACTGCTTTTTCACGAAGATTAAAATGTAATGCAGTGTTTAAGTAGTAGAACGGGAAGTTAGTAGATTAGCAAAAAAATCTCAAAAAGTAATAGTAGCACACGAATACTTTATTATTAATCATTTTAAAACTTTCAGATTTGAATTAGAAAGTTTTGAGTTTCCTGGTTTTGCGCCACTCGAAGTTCACACAATTGCTCGTAGATGGACGCACCTGTTCTAATTTTAATTTTATTTAAATGTTATGTATATTTCTTTCAATTCATTAATGTTTAACAAAAAATTAAAAGCGTGTTTTAAAATGATTAATATTAAAGAAAAGTAAGTGCTACTTTTTTTAATTATATTTCAAAATAATAAGTTTTGATGGTATTATGTTTTACAGTATTATTTTACATAGTTTCATTTTAAGAAATGAAAACAGTAAAACTGTTGTTGAGAGATTAAGGAAAGCAAACGTCTATTATCTGTAGTTGTAAAAGCTTAATTTTGAGCATAATCTGATTGTTTAATAGTTTATTGAATACTTACTTAAGTGCTTTAAGTTTTTTGAGCTTACAATGCTTTTATGTATATGAGCTTTTGGCACTGTTACGATGAAGCACTTCGAGCAATCAATTTTGGATTTATTAACAATTATAACCACTTAATTAGGATTTAAATCAAGATTGTGCTCACAATAGCTTACAACAAATGTCCGGAGAAGACTTAAAAAAGCCTCGAAGAAAACTCGTTATGTTTAAATTTGTGATGTTATTTAAACGATAAAAATAAGTAAATTCTGTAAGTTAATTTTGTAATTGGCTGAAGTGAGTAAAAGAAATTTAATTTTTAATATGGTTTTACTCGAGCCTTGCTTTATTAAAATTAAATTTAAAATTAAGAGATATGGTATATTGTAGTAAATTGTCGCTTTATCTTATTATCCAGGATATACCTCGTCCACAAATATCGATGCCCAACCAATCCAGAGGGTTCGATGAAAATAAGCAGGCAGTAGCCCAAACAGCCAAGATTGAAAGCCCCCACAAGCCGAAGCCCCTGGAGAAACCAGCCACGACGGGATGGTTTGGTGGAATTTGGAATAAGCTCTCCTTAAGGCCTAAGAATCAAATGAAACTTCCTGATGATAAAAACCCAACAGTAAGTATTCGGTTTTTATTAAAATAAGAGATCGTGGGGTTGATCAGAATTCTTTTAGATTGTCTGGGATGAGCAGAAAAAGAGGTGGATTAATTTACATGCCGAAGGCGATGGAGGACAAGTTGAAATAAAACCACCCCCTAAGATGACTGATATGTTTCCTAATCCGTCTCCAATGGGGGTTGCACATGTTGCTAATCAAGAGCAACCAACAGTTCCTCAGCCACAACCAAATTATTTAAATTCTAATCCAATCGTACACAACGAACCGATTAAAAATGATACGAGCACGATTCAAGCCTCTCAGAACTTCTATAACTCTAACAATGTTACTAATAACAATAACACATTAGGAAATAATTTTAATCCACAAAGGATTGATGAGTCTTCCCAACCGAAGCCTTCGCAACCGAATATGTTTAAGTTGCAAAGAGGCAGAAGTATGTCGTTTAATGTTTGAAAGCAGTTAATAATTATTAATCTTTTAGATCTTAAGAAGTCTTATGTTGATGTATTTAATCCTGGTGCTAAGAATGGAGGTGCGCCAGCTCCTTTGCCGGCACCGGATGCTTTTGGAGGAGCTACAAACAATTCCCAACAGATGAATTTCTTCATCCCAGCACCCGTAACAGATCCAAATGCACCCACTGATTTTTTGACACCAACTCCTTTGCATCAGTACGAGGATAACTCGCAGGTTTGTTATTTATTTAGTTTCTTCCCAGAATTAGGATTTGTCTTAATTTGAACTGCTTGGAATAATTGTATCTTTTGTTTAACAGAGGAAAGGGGTTAAAAAATAAAAACGTAAGGTTCATAGCATGTGAATTGTATAGAAAAAAATAATAATAAGCACTGCTGATGCACGATTTTGCTTTTAATTGTTATATATTTATTGATTAAGTTGCAAGCTCACGAAGTAGCCTATTGCTTAATTTTCGAGTTATTTTGGTTGAGTTTTCTTTTGATTTAATTAATTGATTCATCGGTTTGGGTTATAATTGGCTTATAATTGTGGTTGTGGGTAGATGTCTAGATGGAGTTCTGCTAGCTCTTTGTCGAAGGAAGTACAATATTATATGCAGCACAAACCTGTTCATCGCTAAGCTTTTGCTTGCTGTCGATTGAATTGAACCTTTAGGCCTTTGCATACTATCTTAATTGGTATGTATTTTTCTTTTTGCGATTTATCAGCTTTTAGCTTAATTCTTTCCAAAAGCACTAAGTCCCTCGCTTTAGATTAATTTAAAAAAATTAATCGCATTGATTTTTTCCAGTCTCTGATGAGTCAGCCACAATGATTATTTTATTTGGATTAACGGCTTCCAAATGGTTAAGTGTACAACAGGTTTTATTGTAATAGGTTTTTAATTAATGTCTAAATGTACTATTTGATCCTGTGATCATATAGCCATAGTGTGAATATGCTATAAAGACAATATAGAAAATATGTATAAATATGCAAGGGTATAAAGTTATTGATTTTGTTCATATAATATTGTACAGTATGGGTTTTAATAAATATGTTAGGCTTTAAAAACCTGAGCCTTCGATTTAAGCCCATCGATCCAAATCACAAGACTATATAAAATAAACTCAAACAAAATAACATTTATTTTTTCTATTGCCACAAATTGTACATTTTTAGTAATAACCCATTCGATGTGTGGTCCTTCAATTCGCATAGCGCGTTGATTGATATATAACTTGTGGGGGTACATCAACTACAGAAGATGAAGATACAGAAACTCCAAGAGGTCTCAAAAGAATCTAATAATCCCTTTGCAAATGCCCCAAAATATGTTAAACGGTAATAACAATAGTTTTATGAAAGCTGATGACATTTTTATAACGATTATTAAAGGTAATAGAAGAATCTTAATTATAACATATGGGATGTAGAAGATCTTCTTCATTATTCCAAAAAAGAACAAAGAAACTGCTCTAATAATTCTAATGATGGGCACGAGCATCGCATTGATGATCCCAAAATTCTTGGAATTTACCAACTGTGCTTCTGGCTGAACGTAAAGACTAGTTCCTAAACAAACAATGGTTTTAAAATATAATTTTAGGGCTACATCTTAACATTACCTCCATAAGCTAAGGGTGAGGGCATGTATCTCGAAGACACAATCTGATTGTCTTGTTGGAGTTGAAACCAAGGAGAATCCACATCGGAATATGAAGGATCAGCAATGCACTAAGAAAAGGGTTCGATTTATTTCTGCACCCAAAAAGGACATTTACAAACCTGATGACACCAGAAGGCTATAACGATGGTAAGCACTAAATAAGTCTTCATGTTGATGGTAACACACAAATTGTAAGTGGCGAAAACGTTCATTTCATTTCTGTTTTAAATCGGTCTCGACCACCCACTAATGTGACAATACACCTGATAAACACCATTGTATCATCCTAAAAGGTTTTTATGTAATTTGTTTCAGTTGTTTAAACCTAAACGCTTCCCAATTTGTATTTTTTTTAATCTTGAATTTAATTTAAATTTTGTCCTAACTACCGATCAACTTGTATTTAAATTGAAAACGTTAAATCGTGTAGTCACGCCACTCTAAATTAAAAACAATAATTTTTCTTTTAAAGGCTTTCTCAAAACTGAATTACAAAAGTTTACTTTCAGTATTTAATTTTGCAATAATTGAAATTAACATTCTGTGTCGATATTAATGATTATTTTTAAAACTCCGTTTGATTTTAACAAAGAAATGCCTTCACACAAACGCCTATGTTGAGTAATTGTTTATTGTTATATATATTGTTTAATAATTTTATGTTTTTAGTCTAAGATTTTAAAACTGTAGGAGTATTTGAATAATTGGATTCACCACCACTAAATTTAACCAATCAAATCGTTGGGGTAAAGAAGAACCCTGTTTTATCAACTTAATTATAACTATGAATTTCGTTATACGTCAGTGCAAAGTTTAATTTTACTTTTAAATGTGTAAAATCTTTCAAATTTTAATTAATTTCTATGCCTACAAGTTTAATTATTTATTTAAATGTGCCAACTGAATGTTATAACTTATTAAATGGGAAAAAACAGATCCTGCATGACATGGATGAAACTTGATTACAGTAAGAAAATTTTATCTCTAATAACGCATTTATCAATGTATTGATGTTTATTTGTATTTAATTATTTGTTTATTAATCGGCTTTTGTGGTTGTGAACAAGTTAGGAGTGATTTTGGTTTTGAGGTGGTTTACTACATTTTCATTCGAAGTAATCGGACACCTTTATTTCTAGTTGCTCTTATAATGGTATAAAGCTTAATCTAGAATAAAAGGGCGCTCCACATGAAATGTCTAATTGTTGAGAAGAAAAATTTGGTTAATTGCACAGTTAAGGTAACCATTCTGAAGGGTATCGTAAAAGGCAACAGTAATAACTGGAGTGGATGAGTTAGAAGTAATTTTATCTTCTTATAAACAAAACTAAGGGTTATTTGAATTAATAGGGCAAAACTTTTGATATGTGCTATTATTACATAGAGAGAGAGCTGCATGTATTTGGCTATGGCTCGAGCTGCTTTTTCGATGTCAAAATCTATATGTTCTTTGGGTTTAATCATTAAATTAGTTGATAGTTGTGGTGACTTTACAGTTGTTATTGTTTCTGAATTAATCGACATTGCTTTCGGAGTTGTTTCTATTGGCCATTGATCTTGTTCAATTCGATATAAGTTTTTTTTTGTTGCCTTTGATTCTTCTGAAACATTTACATTTAAGTTTAGTTTAAGAAGTATAAAACAAACTTACCCAACGCTTTTTCTTTTAGGAGTCTTGAAGCATCAACGCTATAAATCAAGGACCAGAAGCTCGGAGGAATGATCAAGTTTTGTGGTACGATGGTTTGAGCCCAAGCCTCTTTGATCTAAAAGCACCTGGTTTAATTGATTGAAAGAGCACTTCTTGGAGACTTACCCAGAGTTGGAGGAAAATAAAAGCCACCAAATGGACGAACACAGACGCAGCCCTCATTGCAACTGATTTTATCGAGGACAATGTTTTCTTATATCTTCCACTGGGTAGTTATGAACGCTTATCTATTTTTTAATTTTACACCAAACTCTTCCTTTTGCTTAAACAATGAGACCTGATTTATTGTGTTTTGATTTGGAATTAATTTGTTTCTTAATTATTTTTTGTTAATTTTTTTGGTGGTAATTTAAAGGGTTGACTTCTAATTAAATCAAATTGTTTGGTTTCTGTATAAAAAAAACTAAGCAGGATTGTTTGATGGAAGGTTTGGTTTAATTTAAATATATAAATTAAGAAGGTTTACTTTTAAAATTAATTTTACCTGGCTAAGAGTTGTTTTATTTGATTTGGGATAAAAAGGAAGGGTTCAATTAATTTGGAATTTGTTATTTTTGATATAACTGTAGGTTTTATTGCAAAAATTAACCATGTATGATTAAGTTTGAATAATGTTTAATTTCCTTGTTGGAAACAATGGATCATTATAACGTGAGAATTAATAGTAAATCAATCAGATTAATTCAGCTCTTCCTTTCTAATTATTATGAGAACGATATTTCCGCATATTTCTTAATTTACAAAACAAACTAATCGTTTGCCATAATTTTAAATTAGGATCAACAAAAATTAATCTTTTTTGTTGAGTCACAGCAATTAAAACACTTGATTCGCTTTATTTTGGTTTTATTTTACGAGGAATTATTTTTTGAACCGATTATCGTTTTTTATTGAATTTTTTTTAAGGGAAAAGGCTTAACCTATAGGGAATTGCTTTAAATAAATTTTCTTTTGTGCCATTGTGCAATTTACTTGTGTTTTTATTAATTATAAATTTCAAATTGAACGAAATCAGCGCACTCTGTTGAAACCAAAAGAGAATTGAGTTCTGATGATTTTTGTAATTTGAAAAATTTATGTACAATGCGGATAAGTTTTTTATTTTAGTTTCTTTGTAGATTTCAACGAGAAACTTTATTTTACAAAATGGCATCTCCAATGAAGCAGTTATTTATACCAAAATTAATATCGCCTTTGTCTCCTCGTGTTCAACAAAAATTAGTTGATAAATATGCTTGTACTCCTCGTAGAAATAATTCAATGTAAGCTTGTTTTAATTTGGCTTTAATCAGCAGATATTGATAATTAATTTTTTAGATCCAAAGCACGAAGAAATTTGTCAATCAATTTCGAGGAGGGAAACCTAAAGAGAAGATTCAAAAGCTCTTCTGATTTAAACAAGCTTGGTCTGCAGGTCACTAATAGGGCTTTATTAATAAACACTACTAACAAAAGTGATTTGTTACAAAACGGGTTTAATTTCGTAAAAACTCAAGTCTTAGGGAAAGGCAGTTTTGGCACTGTCGTTAAGGGACTTTACAAAGGTATATTTTATAAATGAACTCATGGCTTAAGAATAAATAAAACCCTTTTAATTTATAGGTGAAATCGTAGCTGTGAAATTGGTAAAAATCAAAAGCCCATCGTCCACAATTCGAGATGCAAATGCCTTGTGCTTGAACCACGAAAACATTATTAAAATCTTCGATGTTGCTCTTAAAGCAAAAGATAATTATGGAGTTATCTTAATGGAGTACCTACCATTCTCTCAGAATTTACAAAGTGTCCTCGATGATGATAACTTGGTCTTAGAATTTAAAAACACTCTCCAGTACGCCATTCAAATCTCCAAAGCCCTCAAGTATTGCCACGAGAATAAAATCCTGCACTTAGATGTAAAACCTAATAATATCTTAGTCTGTGGGAACAACTCTTGCAAATTATGCGATTTTGGAAATTCCATTAAAGTCGCAGAAGTCGATTGTCCTCGATTTTATCAGGTATTTAATTGTTTATAATTTTTGTTAAATAAGTTAACTAATTAAATATTTTTTTAGGGCACTATACCTTATTCAGCTCCTGAATTGTTATCTGGGGAGCTCCCAACAGCAGCTTGCGATGTTTTTTCATTGGGGATAACTTTGTGGCAGATGAGATTCCGAGAAGTTCCTTATTCAACCATTCAGGGGGTGGAGGTCATCATTTATAAGGTGAGATTTGTTTAGATACATTTTGTTTTTGATTCTTTTGTGCTTTTTAAACGTTTTAAATCGAAATTCTTTATAAAATTTAATTTAAATAGAGTTTTTGATAATTTAGTCCAAGCGTTTTGTATTAGATGGCGCTACCTGTTTCATTTTGGCAATTTAATTTGTGAGTCATTTCAAATGTATTTATATTCAAATTTTGATTGATTCAAATTACAAAATCGATTGAAAGATGTATGTTTAAACATTTTAAACTGTATTTTTATGATTGTAGGTAGTAAAATTTAATATGAGGCCTTATAGTTTTAAGAATGTGATTAAAGATAAATATTTTGATATTTACACTAATTGTTGGTCTGGCAATCCAAAGGAAAGGTCTGATCTTAATTTAATCATCTCCCAATTAGAGGAATTGTTAGTAATTAAATAAATTATTGTTTTTTGTCTTAGTTGTAAGCAATTTTAATTTTAAGAATTGTTGTATTTGTAAAACTGTTTGCTAATTTATTGTAATAGTTGTTTAAGCCTTTTTTTTTAGAGCAAGTATTAAAATAGATTTATTAAACGAACGTTTCCATAGATTTAAACACCAAAATATGAAACGACATGCCTTTCAATAATTTTAAATTATGTATGGGTCCAGGAACTCTCGAGATCCCTACAGATCTCTACGCCCTTAACAGACAACGGTTGGTCGAGAGGCTGAGAACTAAAGACTTGGCCGATGGAGCCGTGGTGCTTCTCCAAGGAGGACAAGACATTTCAATTTATGACACAGACGTCTGTTATGTTTTTCGACAAGAATCTAATTTTAGATGGGCCTTTGGGGTCTTAGAACCTTCTTGCTACGGAATCATTGATATTGATAGTGGCGAACCTTACCTTTTTATCCCTCGGTTGCCCGATGAGTATGCTATATGGATGGGACCTCTCCCCCCTTTAGAAGAATTTAGAATTAAATATGATATTGAAAGAATTCACTACAGTGACGAGATGGAGTACATTTTGAAAACTCTTCAGCCCTCTTCTGTGTTGGTGGTTAAAGGGTTCAATAGTGATAGTGGATTAGAAAGCGATCCTGTCGACTTTGAGGGGATGAACCATTTCTTAATCGATTCGAACACTCTTTTTCCTGAAATCACTGATTTGAGGGTTTTTAAAACTAATTACGAGTTGGATGTTTTGAAGTACGTAGCCGAGGTCTCTTCAGTGGCTCATCAAAGAGTTATGAAGATTGTAAAATCTGGTATAACTGAGTTCCAATGCGAAGCTGAATTTATGCACTATGCCTATTCGGTTGGGGGCTGCAGAAACGTTTCGTACACTTGCATTTGTAGCAGTGGCTCGAAGAGTTCCGTCTTGCACTATGGCCACGCTGGTGAGCCCAACGATAAAACTCTTATTGATGGAGACATGTGTTTATTTGATATGGGAGCTAATTACTTCGGCTATGCCGCTGATATAACCTGCTCCTTTCCCGTAAATGGTAAATTTACGAACGACCAAAAGATGATTTACGAAAGCGTCTTAGCTGCTAATCTAGCTGTGGCTAGAGAAGCCCGACCTGGAATCAGCTGGGCTTGTATGCACATCCTCGCAAATCGGATCCTTTTGTCGGAACTCAAAGACGGGGGTCTTCTGCAAGGAGATGTTTCCGTTATGGTAACTGCTGGCTTAGGCTCGATTTTTCAGCCTCATGGCTTGGGGCATTTGATCGGACTCGACGTGCACGATGTTGGGGGCTACTTACCTGACACGCCGCCCAGATTAAAGCATCCTAAAGGGATCGACAAATTAAGGACCTGTCGCATTTTGAAGAAGAATATGGTCTTGACAATCGAACCGGGATGTTACTTCATCGATTGTCTTCTCGATTCTGCTATTGCAGATCCTATTTTATCGCAGTTTTTGGTCATGGAGGTTTTGGATCGTTTTAGGAGTTTTGGGGGTGTAAGGATTGAGGATATGGTTGTCATAACTGAGATTGGGTGCCAGAATTTGGTTAATGTGCCGAGGACGGTCGAAGAGATCGAGGCTTGGATGGCTCCTGATGACGTCGGTTAAAAACTCGAAATTTACTTAAATTAGTCTAAGAATTTAAGTTTATTGTATCTGGTTTTAATTAAAATTTTAGTTTTAATGAGCTTAAGGGAAGATTTATGTATTACGTTGTGTGTTACTGTTAATTGTTAATTTTAAGGTGTTTTTGTGGATGTTATTAACAAGCTTTTTTTTTACAGATGATGACTCTACGAGTTTCAAAAAGGTTAGTCGATTTTAATTTTAGCTTTTTTTCTGGGAATTGTTTTGATGTTTATTTGTGTACCTTAGAACTTATGGTTTCGAATAGGTTTTTTGAGTGTTCTGAAACCTTTTTTCATAATGCAAAAATAGTCTCGTTTATTTTTTATTAATTAACACAATAATTTACAAAGTCATCCATTCATTGTATGGAACTGCTAGCATAAACATCGTAAGGATGAGGAGAAGGCACATTCCAACCCAAAAGTAATTTTATTATAAATATAATCAAACGTATCAGTAGAATTGGGAAAGTAATGATTCTATAAACGCCATGTTTGATGGACCTGTACAACGATTCGAAGAGGTTCGGTCTGTAATTGTTTAACATGTATTCTCCTTGTACCAAGTTGGGGTAAAATGTTGGTTCCATGGGGTAACTCGGCATGTATCCCATTTGCGTTTCAGGGTATCTGCAGGCCCTGCATAACTTGCTGCACCAACAGAACCTGAGATTTGTTATTCTTAAAAAGTAGCTTTTCACTTTTGAAAGATTTAATTTATTATTAATTCAATTTAAAAAATTAATTAATTATAACAAACTCACCCTGAACTTGCGCTTCGTACAGAAAGAACTAAAAAAAGTCAATAGAAATTGTTGTTTGTTTTTTTTTTTTGAGAAATGGGACTTACCTGCAAACTGGAGACGAGAACGAAGAGACTTACAGCACCGAAATTCATTTTGGATCGTAATTAATAAATGGAGATTTGTAACGAATTTGGTGGTTCTTGCTCTTTCGAACAATTGAGTTTAAATTGTCGATATGGGTTTTTATATAGTGGCACTGATTAAAAAATTCAGTAGGATGCATACGATGTGAATATTTTTTAAAGTAGGAGTGAATTAAGATAATGTCAACATTATTTGGGAAAATCGTTATAATGGAAGTCGTTAATTTCGTTTAGGGGCCCATTGTTGCTTTTTCGAAATTCTGAAAGGTTAATTTTGGGCCTTTTTTGTGTGGAGACGACGATGTACCTTTTCGTAAATCAAATAAACGATTTGTTTTTTGAAATAGCGCAATTTTTGGTTGTTTTGATAAAAGTTAACAAATGTAATCGTAGGACCTTTTAATTATTTTTCGTAATTAATTTGAAAGTGCAAAATTTATGAATTGTGCTAAAATTTTTTGGTTTGAGCCTCGTCAACTTTCTGAAAGGAGTGATCTTATATTATTATTTTTTTTTAAATTAGTTTTCACTTAAATACAAAACAGAATACGGTCTTTGTTTACAAAGAATGCCATCAATTGATATGCTTAAAATTGAGAAATAATGTTGGGCGAATCAAATTAAGAAAAATGGCACTTTTTACATGGTCCATCCTACGTGCTCATTAATATTTTTCGTTAATTACGTTACTTTTGCTTGTCCATTATTTTCGGTGTAAATTTTGAGCCAAAAATGTTCTTTTTTTGATTCACCAATTTAAAATTGATGTTTACAAAAAGGTATTATTCGTTTTTAATCAAAGTAATCGATTTTCTATTTGAAACGTGGCGTACTTTTTTTGGCGATAAAAAATTTTGAGTGTGGGTTACAGGAAATTGGGAATTGTAGAGATTTCAATAATTTAATGACAATTTAAATTGGGGGATAGAAAAGGAAGAACAATATAAACTTAAAAATACTAAATTGTTTTTTTTAAGGTTTTATTCTAAATTTTTTAATTATAAATCAAAAAGGGTTCCAAGCAAATTAATAATCCAGTGCATAAAATAAAACTGGGGTTTTTTGGTACCCTTCTCCGGTACCCAGATAAGTCCTATTTTCAAAAAAAATAAATAAATAAACTGCTCCATTAAATTTTATTAATTTTTCATTTACAATCAGAACTTTTTCAAATTTAAAAATACAAAACTTGGAGCATTCTGAAATACAATAAAATTAGTCATAAAATGGCTCGAATCTAAATAAACACGTACCCTATTAGAAAATTTTTAAACAATTCTCCCATTCCAAATTGGGGCTGTTTCCAAACGTAAGTAACAACCCCTTCGGCATCCGTTACAAAGTTATGTAAAAGTAGTTGCGTTATGCCTCTTAGTACTTGGAAATCCATCGCAACGACCTTCATCATTTCATAATTTCCAAAATCTAAAAAGTACCCAAAATATATTTTGCCAATTTAAATTATGCGAATTACCAAATAAGGAGCGTCTTCTACTGCCTCCCCAAATGCCGCCTTGGCTCATAAAAGAGTAGCCTATATATTTGATGTCGTTTAAGAGCTTGTTGAAAATATTTTGAAATTTTTGCAAAACGGCAAGTCGGTCTTTGATGGCATAGTCCAGAAAAGGTACCTCGTTTTGTGGCTGTTGCTGTTGAAAGGGGACGACTTGTCCTAGGTCTTGGTTTGATGATGGTAAGGGTGCAATGTAAAAGGACGTCACTGTCTACAAAATACATTTTTGGGCACTAAAAATACCAAAATTAAAGACTCACCTGTACGACGAAAGCAACCATAAATAATTGTCTCATCTTAAGTTGTTAATTATTTGAAAGGAAATGGTAGCGAAAAATAATGGGTGTAGTATTTATTCAGACCCCCCTTGCTTCTCCGTTGGGTAATTGGGAAGCATTGCCGCCAAATACGGAGCATTCAAAATTGGCGTACAATGATAAATTTTTGGGTGTTAGATTTTTTTGAGTTGTCGGAACAATGTGCGTTAAAATGCGTTTGAATTTCGTTTGAGGATGATTTAGTGTTGGGTTGATGGGTATTATTTGGCACCTACGCTTATGGCTTTGTCTTGGATTCGTTGTTATTTCAAAAACAACAATTAATCTAAAGTGTCGCAATTAAATGAACGAAGTCATTGTTTGGGATTTTTGCGAAACCGGAAGCTGTTGGTCCATATAATGGTACGGTTTATTTAACACTTTTTGGATTATTTTCAAAAAAAAAATAAATTGAATTTTCGATTTATAAGGGCTCTGACTACTGCTTAATTGACAAGGTTTATGTATTAATTGTTTTCTTTTTATTAAAATTGATGGATAAGAGTGCGTTTTACTTAGATCTAAATGGTAATAATTTTTGAAAGACGAAATGATGGAAATTTCAAAATACGCTGTAAACTTTTTATAAACTCCTTTATGACGAAAAACTCTCTATAGCATAGATGTTGCTCGTGATTGGTTTGCTTTAATTATTTACCATAATTAGGCCTCATGAATTTCGTTATACAGAGCTTACACTGTATATCAATTTTTCTGTATGTGAAGTTGCATACCATTTAGGGTAAATATGTGAATTAAATACTATCGGAATTGCAAGAGATAAACTTTAGTAAAACATGAATTGTTTTAGGTTTTGAAAACAGGGTCGGTTCTGACATTCATTATAAACAGTTATGAAGCTTAAGAAGGGCCGTTTTGGCATATTTCAGAAATTAGATATTTTACTGAATTAATCTTAAGAAATCCAGCATGAGTGTTTTCTGCTATCACGGCTATCAGGGAATTTTTTAATTACTTTTCTGGTATTTAGCAATTCATTATAAATAATTATTATGAATGAAAACGGTCCTTTTGGCACATTTCAGAAATTCTGTATTTTTCAGTAGAGAACATAGGAAACTAATGTGAGTCAGGCATTTTCTACTTTCATAGCTATCAGGAAATTGTTTAACTATTTTTCTGGTCTTTGTTAATTCATTTTAAATAATTATTTAAAATAAAAACGGTCGTTTTGGCAAATTTCAGAAATTATACATTTTCTCATTTTAAAACAGAAAATTGAAAACGTAAGAAAATTATTTTTTCGTTTGTTAGCTAGCCGGAATTTTTTTAATTATTGTTCCAGTATTTAGTAGGTGTCCCTAAACAATTATAAAGCATGGAAACGGCCGTTTTGGCAAATTTTGAAATTTTTGATATTTTACAGTAGAAAACATAGGAAATCTAATATTTGCTATTTTCATAGATTTCAGGGAATTGTTTAACTATTTTTCTGGTGTTTATTAGTTTCTTATAAACAATTATTATGAATAAAAATGGCCGTTTTGGCACTTTTCAGAAATTCGACATTTTGCAGGAGAAATTATGTGAAATTTAATTTGAGAGCATTTGCTCTCAGGGATTTTTGAAATTATTTTTTTGGTATTTGGAAATATATTATAAACAATCTTTAATGACTAGAACGGCCGTTTTAGCAAATTTTGGAAATGAGATGTTTTACAGTAAAAGCTGTTTATTACAATTGTTAAGAAACACGTTATTTAAATTAATTTTTGTCGCATTGGCGTTAATAAACCGGAAAAAAAATTATTATTATTTACACTTTGCACTACGTTAAATAATTTAAAAAACAATTAATTTTACTAAGAATGACACCATTTATTTCTCTAACTTATGCAATACACAATTACGCCATTATTTTTCTTAAGCTTCACTAAAATCCGGCAGTACTCAGAGCCCTAAAATACATATTTTTTTAAATTTACACAATTCAAAATTTTACACTCACCTTCAATATTAATTTTGTAATCTGATTTTGAACTATCAGCACTTTTATCACTTTTTTCGGCCAAAACTTCTGAAATTAAGTATTGGAGACGAGCATCAGATCCTTTTCGACCATTTCGGTTTTTTTTCAAAATTCTTGAAGACATTTCCGATTCTAAATTAACAAAAAAAACATATCTGTAAGTAATTAAATAATTAAATTTTATTTTTAACGTAAGACCTTCGTTATTTTCGTTTTTCAAAATTTCGTTGATTATTTTTGCAACAATGGAGTCGGGCAAATCGGGTTTTTTGACCACTCGCTTATCGATACTTGATTTTTCCGAATCCAGGACTCTTTCCATTACCATTAAAGGCCTTTTTTGGTTGCCTTTTGTGTCTCCGATGGGATTTGTGATTTTTTTCTCCAAACTGTTAGTTTTAATACGGTTTGCGATAATTTCGGGAATTTCGTCCGTATCGACATCGGAAGCAATTTTTTCCAAATTACCTTCGACATTTTTCGCCTCGTTCGAATCACTTCGTCTTGTGACACTTTTCGTTGCTTTTTCCAAAATTCTGTTGACGATTTCCATTTTTGAGATGCGCCCCGATTTTTGCGGGTCCAAATTTCGAAGGGCTTTAGTCGAAATTAAATCGTCAGCGTCGGTTTGGATATTTTTAAACACAGTTGAGATGAAATTCAAAATTTTATTGACGATTAAATCGTCTTCGTTTATTGCGTTTTCGGCTTCTAAATTTTTTAGAGTCACTTTAGCATCTTGCCCATTTTTCCACAAGTCCGAGGCGTCGGAAAATCCGGCGCGCACTTTAAAATTTTTAACATTTCGATTTGGTTCGCCTTCGTCCGAAATTCTCATTTTGGGCGTTTCTTCGTCTGCGGGAATTTCCGAAAAATTTTTCGCAACAGAAATTTGATCCTCGGAGCCTTGCGGAACTTGGGAAACGTTTTCTAAAAATCTATTAATGACTTTTAAGTTGTCGTTTTGGATCCCTTCGGACCGTTGAGCCTTTTTGAGAATTCTGTGCTGGGGGCGCGTTGAAGGGCCATTTTTATTTATACGGGATCCATTATTAACGACTTTGTTTTCTGGATTTAAGCCGAAGATTTGCGTGATCGTGTCGAAAATTTTATTTAGAACAGTGTTTTCAAAGTTTTCGCGATTTTTGATTTGGGCTTCGCCGTTTTTGGACATTTCGTCCGCAGAGAAAACGTTGGTGATTTCCTCGTAAATTTGGGATACAATCGATTTTTGAGCGTCCTCGTCGTCCAGAAACCTGTTGGAGACCGTTTTCGATTTTTTATTTTGATTGAAATTGTCGATTTTTGATTTTTGATTTTGAATGCGTTTGGTGATATGTGGTTTTTCGTCCGCTGACGATGATCCTTCGGTTTTTGTTATTTCATCTAAAATTCTGTCGAGGACAGAGTCCTCCGAATTTTTGGCCTGTTTTTGAGAAGGTGGGCTTAGAAGTCTAGCTTTTGGATAATTTTTTTCGTCGACTTTTATCAAATTGGGGTTTTGGACCGACTGCGTTTGTAACAAGTCCATTCGTGGCGACAAATAAGGGAAGAGGTCCTGGGTCCCCCCTAAAAACGCATAATTGGGATAAAAGATGATGGATTTTTTTTCGTTGGAAAGTTGGGGGTACCTATCGTAGAATTGGGTGGCGCGAGAAGATAGCTGGGGGAAATTGCGAATTTGGGGTCGTAGAATCGGGTCTTCTTTGTGAAGGCGAGTGTATTTTTTTTGCTTGTCAACTTGGTCGTTTTTGGGGAAGGCATTGCGACTTATGGTTTCGATTTTTGGGACTTTTTGGGGCGAGGACACTTTTTGTTGTTTCAATTGGTCTTCGGTTAAAATTAGGGGTTGGTTAGTTGAGCGTGGCGATCGGAAGTTTGCGATTGAGATTTCAAATGTTGGATATAAATCCGCGTAATTGATGAGCTGTAAAATTATTTTAAATAATATTAAAAAAAATAATAATTTATTATTTAAGAGTTACAGATTTCTTATGTGTGCCATTTTGTTAATACTTTTCAGGATTGTTTTTAAATTTATGTATTACATAGGATTTTATGTGTTTTAAAATGGGTTTAAAGTACGTTGGAAAATAGTAAACGATTTTCGGGAAATTAAATTATTTCGAAATTGTAACATCAGATGGGAGTAGTTGTGTTAAACATTGCATCTCTTTAGCAGAAATGGTTTATTTTTTGAAAACGGAGGGTCGGATTTAAATGCGGTTTTTGGTGGTCGAAAGAGGATTAAATTTGAGCCAATAGGGGTCTCAGGAATTTTTTGAAAAAAAATTATTAATTGTTCTACAAGCGTACTAACCTTAGGGTTGAAAATAATTTGAATAAATCCGCCATATTGTTAATCCTATAGGAAAATTGTTCAAATTTGCTAGTAATGCACAAATTTGAATGCCTTTTATGTCAGTTAAAATTGCATTCAAAAATCTTACTCCGTTTTCAAAAAATTAATTTTGTTCACAATTAAAACGACAGGTTATAGTAATTGTATTAACAATTTAGTTTCTTGGGTACAAATTGTTTATTTCTTGAAAACGGAAGGTTGTAAATAAATGGGGTCTTTAGTGGTCGAAAAAGGATTAAATTTGAGCCAATAGGTGTCTCAGGAATTTTTTGAAAAAAAATTATTAATTGTATTACGAGCGTACTAACATTAGGGTTGAAAATAATTTGAATAAAACCGCCATAATGTTAATTCTTTAGGAAAATTGTTCAAATTTGCTGGTAATGAACAAATTTGAATGCCTTTTATGTTAGTTAAAATCACATTCAAAATCTTACTCCGTTTTCAAAATATTAATTTTTTTCAGAATTAAAACGACAGGTCATAGTGATTGTACTAAAAATTTAGTTACTTCGGTACAAATTGTTTATTTCTTGAAAACGGAAGGTTATAATTAAATGGGGCCTTTAGTGGTCGAAAAAGGATTAAATTTGAGCCAATAGGTGTTTCAGGAATTTTTGAAAAAAAAATTATTAATTGTTTTACAAGCGTACCAACGTTAGCGCTGAAAATAATTAGAAATAAATCCGCCCTATTATTAATCTCTTAGGACAGGGTTTCCCAATCTTTTTTATAATGCGAACGTTGTATTGAAGCTGCCTATAAGTTAAGGCAAATTTGCGTCCATAAAACTTTAAGTAAAAAGGCGGAGTTTATGTATCGATTTTCCACGAAGCCGACAAAGTATTGATTTTTCACGAAGTCTACAAAGTATTGATTTTTAGATTTGCCGTACCAGGTAGTGACGTGTTCAAAAAATTTACAGTGATAGCGTTATAAGCGGAATTTTGTGTTTTTAAAAATGCCTTTTTTGCGATATTTTTATAGAGGAAAGTTTGCTAAGCTGTAATTATGTTCTGGAAAAAGTAATACATATTATGTTAATGTTATTAATTTAAATTAATTTATAACAGTTGAAATAAATAATACAATTAAACAAATATTTGCAACTTCAATTTTTAAGTAATATTAAAGTCATTTTAAAAATGTTTTAAAGACTAATGTAATTTAAATTTCCTTGTATTGAAGTTGCCTATAAGTTAAGGCAAATTTGCGTCCATAAAACTTTAAGTAAAGAGGCGGAGTTTATATATTGATTTTTCACGAAACCTTCAAAGTATTGATTTTTAGATTTGCCAAACAGGTAGTTAAATATTCAAAACATTTACAGTGGTGGCGTTATAAAAGTTATAGTCTAAAAGAATATATTTATTTATTGCTCTAGCAGATATTAATATTAATAACGCACAGTTTGGGAACCCCTGCTTTAGGAAAATGATTTAAATTTACAAGTAATAAACAAAATTGAGTGCCTTTTATGTTAGTTAAAACCGCATTCAAAAATTTTACTCCGTTTTCAAAAAATTATTTTTTTTCAGAATTAAAACGACAGGTCGCAGTAATTGCTCTAAAAATTTCGTTTCTTCGGTACAAATTATTTATTTCTTGAAAACGGAGGGTTGGAATTAAATGGGGTCTTCGGTGGTCGAAAGAGGATTAAATTTGAGCCAATAGGTGTCTCGGGAATTTTTTTTTTAATTATTAATTTTTTTCACAAGCGTACTAAGTTGAACATTGGAATTTTCCCAAAAATTAATCAATGGCACACATAATTTTAAATCAAAAACTCGAAAGAGCCATAACTTTTTTTTGACTTTTAAAGAATTCTTTTACTTACCAAAAAAACGAAAAAGTAGATGAAAGAAAAAGTTTGCACCCCCATAATGGCAAGAGAACTGCTCGTAACTAAACTGCTCCCCTTTCGAGATCTCTTTAGTACTTATAAATGCCCCTCTTTCCTCTCTCATTGGACCGTTATAATTATTTAAAACTCTTCAGTTAATTAATTTATCAACAACATACACCACGGTGATTTGCTACAAAAATTGGCAATGATCAAAAAAAAAATAATAATAAGCAAAAACAGTATGCGTGACTTACACAAAAAAACAGGCGTGGGTGTGCCACTTTTTTTACCTTTTTATACGCACATTTTTTACTGTTTTTGACCACCTTTTTTAAATAAATAATACGTTAAATTTTAATCGAAAATTGTTTAAATTGAAGAGCCACCCTTCGCACAGGGCGACTCGAAATAATTATTTTACTTAACTTCTGAGAGAGCACAGTACACTTAAGTTGTGATCATTTTAATAAGCGTACACTTTTATAGTTTTTCGTAAATTTTAGATCATTGTTCTGCCTACATTTTGGTTAGTTTGTTGTTCTTCGACGATTACGCTTTTTTTATTAAATACAATGGCAGGCTTTTCTTATCGTTTTTCTTCACGGATACTTCGTCCGAAACGGAATGAATTAATTAATGGATTGCCATTGTGGCAATTGATTTTTAATGGCGGTTAAATTTGGGCTTCTTTAAGTGCTTTGGTAATGCGAAAAATTAAAAAAAACGCCGGTGCGTGTACGCGTTAGAAGTTGTTCTTCTTTGGCGTGCCTCAATTAAATATAACCACTTGGACTAATGGACTCATCATTGGAATCATGCTTAAAACCGAGTGTGCGCATTCCAGCTCAAAGTGGCACATTTCGATCTCGGGAAAATGAAGCGCGCCGCTCCGCGTCGCGCTTCATTTGCCTCCCTCGCTCGGAAATGTGCCACTTTTCGCTCGAATGCGCACATCTTCGCATAATTTTTTTTTTTAAATCAAAATAAATAATTTTAATATAGTTTTGTAGAATTTTTGATTCGAAAAATAATATACAGGGTGTTTTTTTAAGTTTCTAGACATTTTGATTTAGGCGTTGCAGTTTTTAATTAAAAACACTTCTAGAAATTAAATTTATTATTGTGGATCGTGCTTAAAATCGAGTGTGCACATTCGAGCTCAAAGTGGCACATTCCGATCTCGGGAAAATGAAGCGCGCCGCTCCGCGTCGCGCTTCATTTGCCCCTCGCTCGGAAATGTGCCACTTTTCGCTCGAATGCGCACATCTTCGCATATTTTTTTTTCTATACTAATTTTTTTTTTTAATCAAAATAAATAATGTTAATATAGTTTTGTAGAATTTTTGACTCGAAAAATAATATACAGGGTGTTTTTTTAAGTTTCTAGACATTTTGATTTAGGCGTTGCAGTTTTTAATTAAAAACACTTCTAGAAATTAAATTTATTATTGTGGATCGTGCTTAAAATCGAGTGTGCACATTCGAGCTCAAAGTGGCACATTCCGATCTCGGGAAAATGAAGCGCGCCGCTCCGCGTCGCGCTTCATTTGCCTCCCTCGCTCGGAAATGTGCCACTTTTCGCTCGAATGCTCACATCTTCGCATAATTTTTTTTTTTTAATCAAAATAAATAATGTTAATATAGTTTTGTAGAATTTTTGACTCGAAAAATAATATACAGGGTGTTTTTTTAAGTTTCTAGACATTTTGATTTAGGCGTTGCAGTTTTTAATTAAAAACACTTCTAGAAATTAAATTTATTATTGTGGATCGTGCTTAAAATCGAGTGTGCACATTCGAGCTCAAAGTGGCACATTCCGATCTCGGGAAAATGAAGCGCGCCGCTCCGCGTCGCGCTTCATTTGCCTCCCTCGCTCGGAAATGTGCCACTTTTCGCTCGAATGCGCACATCTTCGCATATTTTTTTTTCTATACTAATTTTTTCTTTTTTAATCAAAATAAATAATTTTAATATAGTTTTGTAGAATTTTTGATTCGAAAAATAATATACAGGGTGTTTTTTTAAGTGTCTAGACATTTTGATTTAGGCGTTGCAGTTTTTAATTAAAAACATTTTTAGAAATTAAATTTATTATTGTGGATCGTGCTTAAAATCGAGTGTGCACATTCGAGCTCAAAGTGGCACATTCCGATCTCGGGAAAATGAAGCGCGCCGCTCCGCGTCACGCTTCATTTGCCTCCCTCGCTCGGAAATGTGCCACTTTTCGCTCGAATGCGCACATCCTCGTTTTTATTACATTAGTATAATTTACCGTGCGCTCTTTCCAATCAAATATTTTAATTTAATTTAGTAAATATCGCTTTTATATTCGAAAAATGTATTTACCATAGCAATAAGTGGAAGGGAGCGAGAAGATACGATGATCTCGTCAATGCAAGTGAGAGGGAACGTTTCAAATTATTCAATTTATTTTTCGTGTAATTGATTGGTCTAAATTATTGCGAATCATTGAGTAATTGCCGTGAATTTAATTTGTATTTCAATAAGGAGACAAGAATGAAATTCTTGTTAGGTTTTCTTAATATTCGATATCGTAATTGACACGTGTCATTGGAATTTAGTACTCAAGAAAAGACTCAATAGTTTATGAGTTGAAGAAAAAGTTAGGTTTTTGTATTTTTATTAATAAAAGTCTATTGTAATGCATAAATAAATACAGTCGAACTTCCATAAGTCGAACGCCGATAAGCCGAATTTTTGATAGCTCGGACTCGAACCAGTTTCCCTAGGACTTGCCTATCTCAACGTTAATATTTTTATGTCAATAACTCGAAATTTAATAAATCGAATTATTTAATAAGTCGAAGCGTTTTACAATTCATTAAATTCAAGTTTCCATTAGTAAATAGGTCGATGACTCGAAGTTAAAAATTACAACTTTTCTAAATATTTCGCTACATGATAGAGGATTAAGGACGGCTTGGTTTGGTGTTATTGATGCTTTAAAAGCTCTATTGTTAACTGCGAATAAAAGGTTTATACTACAAGAATGTTTTGACGGTGGCTCTTCTATTGGATTTAAAAACTAATTTATGTTTAAATGCCTTATGAACAGTTATATATTTTTGAGATGGTTTTACCGTTTATTTTACAAAAAATTTAACTGAACTTCTTGTGGTAACTCGAGTTTTTGATAATTCGAATTATTTTTGCTGTCCCTTCGACTTCGACTTATCGAGGTTCGACTGTATTAAAAGGATGGTAGGTTTCTTGGCCATAAACTTAATTGTAAATTTAAGAAATATAATTCGATTTTGAATTATAAATTAAATACAGTCGAACCTCGATAAGTCGAAGTTGAAGGGAAACCAAAAATAATTCGAGTTATTAAAAATTCGAGTTATCGATATAAAAGTATTAACGTTGAATTAGGCAAATCTTAGGGAAACAGGTTCGAGTTATCAAAAATTCGACTTATCGAGGTTCGACTGTAATTTGTTTATATACAGGATAGAGTTCCTTCGAAATCTATAAATTTACTTTCCTTAACGTCGACAAAAGAAGTATAACTTCAAAAAAAAAACGCGTGCACTTTTGGGATTAAAAAATTAAAATTAACTGCAATTTTTGAAGTAGGTTTGCGCTGAATGCGCATAGGGCCCATAGAAAACTGCTTCCAATTAAATTTATTTGAAAACAGTTCGAAACTAACGTCTTTCATCACTCCCATTTATATCAAAATTGAATTGAAAGTCGTATTATTTACGCTACTTCAAGCAACTAACCAGACTTCTGCATAAAAGCATTGACGGGAATAAAATTGTTTCGGTTTCCACTTTTTCTACCTTATTTATCCTGCGTTTTTCCGTCGGGAAAGCTCTGCGGGCGGGGGGTGGGGGGTGCAAAGGAGGCGCACCCGCGAACCCGAAGGATTTTTCCTTTTTTTTTCCGCGAAACTGTTTGTTTTGTGTTTGGAGAGATAGAAAGAGATACGTTTAGGGTTTTCATCGTCACTTAACAAAACCAATTTTCATTGAAATCCAATAAAGGAGTAAGGACGTTCTTAGGCTGAATGTAAACCGCATTCAGTTTTGCAGTATGCATTCAGCACATCGGTAATGGTCCTTCAGGACCCATTATATTCGATCCCGTCGAGCTTTTTCTTATAATGGCCGCGTGCGGACACTCGACTTTCGACGCCCGACCATTGTCCTACATCTCCTTACGACCCCTACGAAAATTCGTCCTTATCTCGCGTTCGTTATCTGCTTTTTTAATCCTTAATTGGGGTCATTTTTAACTAATTTTGGCGATGCGGGGCGAGGGGGGCCCGAAGATAAGATGCCCGATTTTTTTTCGTGCAAGCGGAGATCGTCAAAAAAAAATTAATACAAATTTTTAATTGAAACACCGTTTACTTTTAATCAAAATACAACAACTAATGACTTTTGTGTAGAACTTTGAATCGTTTTTCTGAAAGAATAAGTGAAAAGCGTACGTTGCAAATTTGAATTTGGCGCGCTTGTGAATTAACGAAGGGTTGTTTAAAAATAATTACCTGCACGCCAAAGTGCCCTGGTTTAGTCCCCCTTCGATCGGCGAAAACTTCATCTAAATCCCACTTTTTGTTTTTTTGTTATAAACAATTATCCGAGACAGGGTGTCTTTTATTAAAGAATTTATGCTTGTTTTTGAATTTTAGAAAAAAATTAATTGCGACGTTATTTTCAATTTTAGAACGGTCAACTCAAAAAGGTCTCCTTGTATTTTGATGCTAATTATGTGGTTGAAAAATTTTTGTAATGCCTTTTGTGGTTTTCGAGAAAAAAATGCGCTCCCACAGAATTTGAAAAATACCTCAAATTTTGTGGACGTATAAAAATGAAATTGTTGTTTAAAAAAAATCGCCGGCACCCCTATTTGATTAAATTTAGCCCTCTTTCGATTAGCGAAAACGGGGTTTAAGTTGGGGTACCCGTTTTATTGTTATAAACAATTTGTTCGAAGCTCTTATATTTTTTTTTAAGAACTTAGAAAAGTTTTTGTTTGGCTTCGGGAGAAAATTAATTATTTGCAAAATTAGTAACATTTTTTATTTGGGTTTTTTGGCAAATTAATATTAAATAACTAATTTGGATTATTTTGAAATCTGGAAAGGTTTTTTTAAATAACTTTAGATTCTGTGTGGGCTTGTTTAAAATTTAAAACTGGCTTGAAAACGTCTTAAGCGACTCTTATTTATTTATTTTTTTTTTAATCGAAGTTCGATTAAAATTGGGGGGTTGCGTTTCTTTGTTAGAAACAATTCGTTTGGAACGCTTGTATTTTTTTTAATACTCCCCTCAAAAAAACTGCTATTTCCGAAGTTGCTAAAATTATTTAAATAGGGTTTGCAACTATTTAAAATACAACAATTAGCACGTGCAAATTTGAAATAATTAACACAAGGAATAGAGTCGGGTAACAGCTCATTAAACTTTTAAGGGCGTTAATTATTTATTTTTGGTTTAATCAAAAAACTGTTTGGGGTGTTATTTAATATTTGAACCGTTCAAAATTGAAGCGTGATTTTTTTGTAATTTGATGATGCCACTTGGGGGTTGAATATTTTCTTTTTTTAATACAACCTGTACTAAGTCTTTTGTAACTATTTGTTGCGCATTTTAAAAACGTTTATTGATTTTTTGATTTAACGAATAAATTCAAGGTAAAAATGATTAAGTTTTGCTATACCTCAGAGCGCTGCCCGTTTCCTGTGTATTTTATCGGGTGCCAAAAGATAGCGATTGCAGCTTGTATGTTGTGGAACTTTCTAGATTTTTAATTTATTTAAATCGTAGTAATTTTGTGTCCGTGGTGGTGTTATGAACAGCTTCTGATTTGTTTTTTTTTAAAGGGTGCAGAATATTAATTTAATAAATAAATCGTTAACGTAGTCGTTTCTAAACAGCAGTGCAATTTTTCCGAAGGATTGCCCCAATGTCCTTTGTGATCTTCGGTGAGACGTTTATTTTTTTTGATTATTTCTAGGGTAGTTAAATCGACGCTTGAATTTACTCAGAAATGTATTTTTGAAGTTTAGGGAGCTTGCGTAAAATTGTTGGGGGTTTGAAAAAAAATCGCAGGTACCCCTATTTGCTTACATTTAATAGTTTTTTGAGTGGAGCAATCCCCAATTAAATCGCAATATTATTTTTTTGTTATAAACAATTCGTCGTTTGCTTTTGAGTGCTTTGTTCGAACATCAACGATGACGTATTTGGCCTTACGTAAACATGTATTTTCGAAAACCGATCCAGATGTCTTAACGGGCTTTGAACTCGATTACCTAACACATACTTTGTGCAAATTTGACGGGATTTCGGCAAGGGTTAACCGAATGAAGGTCCACACAAGGTTGAACTTTAACTTTAGATTTGGAGCGCTCGGAAAAAATTCAAAAACCGTTTAAAAAAAAATCGCCGAGACACCTATTTACTCAAATTTAGTCCTTTATTAATTAGTGAAGACCGCATTTAAATCAGATTTTTTGTTTTCGATTTATAAACAATTTGTCGTAGTGGTGCGAATTTTTCGTAGTGAGCTAAGGGGTGTCTGAAAAAAAAATTAATTTTTTGAAAACTAATAGAGTTATTGAAACACCGTTTACTCTCGGTCAAAATACAACAATTAATGACTTTTATGTAAAAATTTGAATCGTTTTTCGGAAAGAATAAGTGAAAAGCTTGCGTTGCAAGGTCGAGTTGCAACTTTGAATTTGGCGCGCTTGTGAATTAACGAAGGGTTGTTTAAAAATAATTACATACACACCAAAGTACCTTGATTTAATCTCCTTTCGATCCGTGAAAACCCCATCGAAATTCCACTTTTTGTTTTTCTGTTATAAACAACTAGCCAAGATAAGGGTTGCTTTTAATAATGCATTAACGCTTGTTTTTGAATTTTAGAAAAAAATTAATTGCGACGTTATTTTTAATTTTAGAACGGTAAACTCAAAAAGGTCTTATATTTTGCTGCTAATTGTGTGGTTAAAAAATTTTTGTAATGCCTTTTGTGGTTTTCGAGAAAAAAATGCTCTCCCATCGAATTCTAAAAAAATACCTCAAATATTGTGCTTTTGTAGTTTAATCAAATTTGTATTTATTTAATCAAAAAATAGTTTGGGGTGTTATTTAATTTTTGAACTTTTCAAAATTAGGGTGTCATTTTTTTGTAATTTGATGGTGTCACTTGGGGGTTGAATAATTTCTTTTTTTAATACGATTTGTACTAAGTCTTTTGTAACTATTTGTTGCGCATTTTAAAAGCGTTTATTGATTTTTGGATTTAAAGAATAAATTCAAGGTGAAAAATGATTAAGTTTTGCTATGGCTCTAAGCACTACTGGTTTCCTGTGTATTTTATCGGGGGTCAAAAAATTGCGATTGCAGCTTGTGTGTGGTCGAACTTTCTAGATTTTTAATTTATTTAAATCGTAGTATTTTTGTGTCCGTGGTCGTGTTATGAACAGCTCTCCTTAGCTTCTAATTTGTTTTTTTTAAAGGGTGCAGAATATTAATTTATTAAATAAATCGTAAACGTAGTTGTTTCTAAAAAGTAGTGCAATTTTTCCGAAGGGTTGCCCCCAATGTATTTCGTGATCTTCGGTGAGTCGTTTATTTTTTTTTGATTATTTATAGGGTAGTTAAATCGACACTTATATTTAATCCGAAATGCATTCTTGAAGCTTTGGGAGGTTGCGTAAAATTGTTGGGGGGTTTAAAAAAAATCGCAGGGACCCCTATTTGCTTAAATTAATTTGTTTTTTGTGGGGCGCAAACCACATTTAAATCGCAATATTATTTTTCTTGTTATAAACAATTCGTCGTTTGCTTTTGAGTGCTTTGTTCGAACATCAACGATGACGTATTTGGCCTTACGTAAACATGTATTTTCGAAAACCGATCCAGATGTCTTAACGGGCTTTGAACTCGATGACCTAACATATAATTTGTGCAAATTTGCGGGTTTTTGGCAAGGGTTAACTGAATGGCGGTCTACACAAGGTTGAACTTTAACTTTAAATTTGGAGCGCTCGGAAAAAATTCAAAACCGTTTAAAAAAATCGCCGAGACACCTATTTACTCAAATTTAGTCCTTTATTAATTAGTGAAGACCGCATTTAAATCAGATTTTTTGTTTTTGATTTATAAGCAATTTGTCGTAGTGGTGCGAATTTTTCGTAGTGAGCTAAGGGGTGTCTGAAAAAAAAATTAATTTTTTGAAAACTAATAGAGTTATTGAAACACCGTTTACTTTCGGTCAAAATACAACAATTAATGACTTTTGTGTAAAATTTGAATCGTTTTTCGGAAAGAATAAGTGAAAAGCTGGCGTTGCAAGGTCGAGTTGCAACTTTGAATTTGGCGCGCTTGTGAATTAACGAAGGGTTGTTTAAAAATACTTACATACACACCAAAATTTACTGATTTAATCTTCTTTCAATTGTTGAAAACTACATCTAATTTGCACTCTTCGTTTTCTTGTTATAAACAATTATCCAAGATAAGGATTTCTTTTATTAATGCATTTGCGCTCATTTTGAATTTTAGAAAATAATTAATTGCGACGTTATTTTTAATTTTAGAACGGTAAACTCAAAAAGGTCTCTTTATATTTTAATACTAATTATGTGGTTAAAAAATTTTTGTAATGCCTTTTGTGGTTTTCGAGAAAAAAATGCGCTCCCACCGAATTCTAGAAAAATTTCCTCAAACTTTGTGGGCTTTTAAAAAAATGCAATTGTTGTTTAGAAAAAAATCGCCGACACACCTATTGGCTTAAATTTAGCCCCCTTTCGATTAGTTGAAACTGTTTTTAAATTGGGGTGCTCGTTTTTTTGTTATAAACAATTTGTCTTTACGCAAATTGTGGCTGCGCCACCAGACTTTAAAAAACATTCCTAGAAAGCGATTAGAGATATTTAAACACGGTTTTCACTAAATTAAAACACATCAAAATCTTTTAAATTTAAAGGACCTATGTCAGGGATTAACAAAAACCTTAAGTCCTTAGTATAATTGTTATTTTGGAACTTAGTGCGCACGCAAATAAAGCGAAAATTGTATTAAAAAAAATAATCGACTTAAACTTTTGATTGAAACAAATTGCATCTAAATTAGATTCATTCTTTTTTAGTTATAAACAATTTCTCGGTAGCACTTTCGTTTAATAAAAATTTAATACAGTTGTTTTTTTAACAATAACGAGTATAATAATTTTTATAAGTTTTTCAAAAAAGTGCTTGGGGGGGATCGATCTCTTTCGAACGATAGACTTTGTATTTAATCAAAACGCAGAAGAAGCAAAAAAATCGCAACCCCTAATTACCGACGGGGAATAAAAAAAAGCACGTAATAAGTAAGACGCAGACAATAAACAGCAATTAGGCGTAGCAGATATTTGTTTTGATGTTCGCAAAGAGCTTTCAACGTTAAATTTCTAACCATTTCCTACACAAATGCAGACGTGATTGCCTCTAATTTGTGACAGCTCGGTGGGATGCAAGTTTCAATTTGCACAAATTAGACACCCCTAACGAGCCCATTACTTAGTTCCAACTAATTTTTGGTTTGTTCACATCGACTCGATTTCTATCGGAAAAACTCGTCTGAATTTTTTGCTTTTCACTTTTTTTTTGTATTTGATTAATAAATTAACGGCCATTGGGAAAATTAATATTTACTCGGTCACCCCAATGCCAGATCAAGAGAATTAACCCCTTGACATACAAAAAAAAACCGAATTTGATGAGTCCGAAAAAAAACTACTAATTTGGCTCAACTTAACTGTTATGAGCATACACAAATGACATAAAATAAATAATTAATAGTTTTAAAATATTTTGAAATATGTAGAGCAGTGTTTACCAATTTTTTTTTAACATTCCCCACCATTCCACCCAAAAAAAAATTAATTTAGCTTTATGTGACTTTTTTAATTTGAAAAAAAATTTCTTTTGAACCTGACGCTTCAGTTTTTAATTAAAATACTTGTAGAAAGTAATTTTAAAATTGTGGATCGTGCTTAAAACCGAGTGCGCGCATTCGAGCTCAAAGTGGCACATTCCGATCTCGGGAAAATGAAGCGCGCCGCTCCGCGTCGCGCTTCATTTGCCTCCCTCGCTCGGAAATGTGCCACTTTTCGCTCGAATGCGCACATCCTCGTGTTAATTGGATTCGACTATATTAATAACAAATCTTTCAAATCCAGATTTTCTATTCGGAAAAAGATTTCGCTTGAAACTGGACATACACCTTAATCTCTTGACATACAAAAAAAACCGAATTTGATGAGTCCGAAAAAAAATATTAATTTGGCTCAACTTAACTGTTATGAGCATACACAAATAACATAAAATAAATAATTAATAGTTTTAAAATGTTTTGAAATATGTGGAGCAGTGTTTCCCAATCTTTTTTTAACATTCCCCCCAAAAAAAAATTAATTTAGCTTTATGTGACTTTTTTAATTTGAAAAAATATACAGGGTACTTTTTTTAAATTTCTTTTGAGATTGACGCCCCAGTTTTTAATTAAAATACTTGTAGAAAGTAATTTTAAAATTGTGGATCGTGCTTAAAACCGAGTGCGCGCATTCGAGCTCAAAGTGGCACATTCCGATCTCGGGAAAATGAAGCGCGCCGCTCCGCGTCGCGCTTCATTTGCCTCCCTCGCTCGGAAATGTGCCACTTTTCGCTCGAATGCGCACATCCTCGTGTTAATTGGATTCGACTATATTAATAACAAATCTTTCAAATCCAGATTTTCTATTCGGAAAAAGATTTCGCTTGAAAGTGCACATACTCCTTAACCCCTTGACATACAAAAAAAACCGAATTTTATGAGTCTGAAAAAAACTATTAATTTGGCTCAACTTAACTGTTATGAGCATACACAAATAACATAAAATAAATAATTAATAGTTTTAAACTATTTTGAAATATGTAGAGCAGTGTTTACCAATTTTTTTTTAACATTCCCCACCATTCCACCCAAAAAAAAATTAATTTAGCTTTATGTGACTTTTTTAATTTGAAAAAAAATTTCTTTTGAACCTGACGCTTCAGTTTTTAATTAAAATACTTGTAGAAAGTAATTTTAAAATTGTGGATCGTGCTTAAAACCGAGTGCGCGCATTCGAGCTCAAAGTGGCACATTCCGATCTCGGGAAAATGAAGCGCGCCGCTCCGCGTCGCGCTTCATTTGCCTCCCTCGCTCGGAAATGTGCCACTTTTCGCTCGAATGCGCACATCCTCGTGTTAATTGGATTCGACTATATTAATAACAAATCCTTCAAATCCAGATTTTTTATTCGGAAAAAGATTTCACTTGAAACTGGACATACACCTTAACCTCTTGACATACAAAAAAAACCGAATTTGATGAGTCCGAAAAAACTATTAATTTGGCTCAACTTAACTGTTATGAGCATACACAAATAACATAAAATAAATAATTAATAGTTTTAAAATATTTTGAAATATGTAGAGCAGTGTTTACCATTCTTTTTTGAACATTCCCCACCTAAGTCATTCTAAAATTTTGATACATATAATATATAACATATAAATATATTTTTATATTTAAAAATTGAATTATTCTATAAATGAAGCCTAATTACAACTTGTTCAAGACACAAGATTTAGGTTTTAGCAAGAAATCACTAGGAAATTATTAAGAAAAAGAAACAATAAGTAAATTTTAAAAACATAAACTAAAAAATATTTTTATATTGATAGCTCGAATTTTTGATAACGCGAATTATTTTTAGTTTCTCTTCGACTTCGACCTATCGAAGTTTGACTGTATTTAATTTTATAAATTTAATATTTCTGAACAATTAAGATAATTTATTTATTGAGTTTTCTCCAATATTAATTTTATTTGCGTAAATTAATGATCTTCAAAGTTTTTGAAAACCACAAATTCTGTATTTACTCTATTTGAGTTTTCTGAAAATACATAATAATTTTTTCATCAAAATTTCCTTTTAAATTTACCGAATAAAGTTTTGTTTTATTCAATTTGTGTTATACAAAAAAATTGATAATTAAAAATTTCTAAAGTTCTTAAATATATTTTAAAATTTTCCAAGTTATTAATTTATTTAATTTGAGTTGTCTAAAAACTTAAAATAATTTATTCTTCGAGTTTACTTTAATAATTTTGCTAAATGTTTAAAACTGAATTTCATTCTATGTAAAAAACCGGTGCATGTACTTATGTACGCACGTTAGAAGTAATACTTCTTTGGCGCGACTAAATTAAATATAACAACGCGCTATGTTGCGTTGTGTATAGCTAGACCAGTGGTTATCAAACTATATGTTACTGCGCATATGTCGTTTTATTTGAATACATTGCTATATCGTTTTAAATCCAAAAGTAATTTAAACAAATTGAATAAATACGAGGATGTGCGCGTTCGAGCGAAAAGTGGCACATTTTCGAGCGAGGGAAGCAAATGAGGCGCGACGCGGGCGGCGCCTCATTTTCCGAGATCGGAAATGTGCCACTGAGCTCGAACGCACACTCGGCTTTAAGCACACTTTACAAGAATTAATTTACTCTCTGCACAATTCGCAATTAAATATTACAGAATTATATTAATAACAAAATTCCCAAATCGCCAATTTTGTGCCTTTTAATAAAATTATTGTTGAAAACGCACCTTTTTCGGAACATAAAATTGAATACAGTTTTTGACGTCTTAGAGACGTCAAAATCTACAATGACACCCTAAACGATGGACGTCTCCTAGACGTCATTGTATGTCAAGGGGTTAATAGTCGATCACTCTTAAAATTTGGTCCCCTATTGTTGAGACACCCGGTATAATAAATTTAACTTCACGAACAATTTAATATTGTGGTAATTTTTATGTTAAATAATTATTTTATTAATACGAAAAATGCCGCAAGTGATCGGGTATTGGGTCCTGATCGGGTATCGGGGTCTCCCACCTTACTTATGCGCTTTAAGGGACGAAAGTAGAAGAAAAGGCGTTTTCGTGTGTATGTATATATAATACAATAAAAAAAGAAAAGCGAAAAGTTATGAAAAGCGAGTGTCCTCATTTTAGAGCTATTACAATGTAAATGCGGTTGTTGATATTCATGTTATTCGTGAACGTGCCTTTTCAGCGATCTAACAAGCCCGGTTACGTATCCTCGGGCAGCATCCCCTAATCTGAGGGAAGTTTACCCTCTAGTTATACAGCAATTAACATATCATTTGAGTGTTTGTGCTCGTTACTTACAGTTCGCAGCCTCTCAATGCCGCAGCTTCGCCACTCAGCGTTCTGACTCGACATAATGGCCTCTGATTGGAATATAAAACTCCGTACCGGGGAAGCTTTCAATTACGTTTATTTCACTCTGCCCTGATTTGCATCAATTCAATCTCTAATAGAACCTAAATTACGCAAGTTGCGTTTTGTGTGTTCGCGGACTGATTTCTGTCGTTTTTGGAAATTTGCCCGCTTTCAGCTCTGAATCGCCCGATAACGAACGCTTTTAATTTTTTTGCCGTGTGCGAGATTTTGTTGCCCCCGGCCAAACAAAGGACCGAATTTCGCTCTTTTGAATTTCTTGCGCACGAGCGGGGATGGCACTTTTCTTTTTTTTTTAGTTTTTGCATATTTTTATGCTTTATTAAGGAGGAATATGAGTGGGCGACGAACTTGGATTTTAACGAGGCTCGTGCCGAGGAATATTTTTAAATTTTTTTGAATCGGTCAATCTAACGATTAATGCCCCGCGTATTTGTGCGATTTGTATTTCGAATGGGATAAATCGAGGGATTGGGGTTGAAGGGGCCGTTAAATACTGTTTCGCCCCTAACCGCAAGAGCTAGTTTTCCTGTGTCATTGTTGGATTATGAGATAATTAGCCCTTTGGCTTGTAGCACCCTTAATTTGTTTGTTAGGTCGCATTTGAAGACTATTTTTGATTTGTTTGCGGACTTGATAATTTTTTGATTATTTTTGGAAGTTTGGGGGTGGGCTGAAATAGTTGGTTATTCAAAAATGAGTACTTTGATTTAAATGCCGTTTATGGCAAACGGTAGAGGACTAAATTTAAGGCCATAGATGTATCGGGAATTTTTTTAAAAAAATTTTTCCTATTATTTATAAGGGCGCCCAGTTTAAACTTGGCACTTAATGTTTAAGTGTACGCCATTAATTAAAATCTTTATGAAATGTCTTCAAAGGTCTCAACTATAGAAAGAATATTATTTGTTTTAATCGAGCGCAAACGGCTTTAAAATATTTCAACCCGTTTTCGACTAATTAATTTTTTTTTATATTTTTTGACTAATTTTAGACTATTTCGAGAACAGTTCTAGGCAAGAAATTGTCCATAACGGCAAAACGAAGCTTTCGATTTAAATGCGGTTTTTTGCAATCGAAAGAGGACTAAATTTAAGAAAATAGGTGTATCGGGAAATTTTCTAAAATAATTTTCCCATTTTTTTACAAGCGCGCCAATTTTAAATTTATTACCCAATCTTTAAATGTTCATCGTTGATTGAAATTTTTCTAAAATATTTTCAGATTTTCAAATTAGAGAAAGAATATTATTTATTTTAAACGAGCGCAAACGGCTTTAAAATATTTCAACCCGTTTTCGAAAAATTAATTTTTATTATAGTGCGCTGATGAAGATGCAATTTTAGACTATTTCGAGAACAGTTCTAGGCAAGAAATTGTCCATAACGGCAAAACGAAGGTTTCGATTTAAATACGGTTTTTTGCAATCGAAAGAGGACTAAATTTAAGCTAATAGGTGTCTCGGGAATTTTTCCAAAAAATTTTCAATTTTCTATAAGGAACTCCGTTTAAAGTTAGAACTTAATTTTTAAATGTGTGCTATTATTTCAAATGTTTATGAAATTGCTTCAGATTTTCCAAATATAGAAAGAATATTATATATTTTAACCTAACGCAAACGGCTTTAAAATATTTTAACCCGTTCTCGAAAAATGATTTTTTTTTATAATGCGCTATTGGTGATGCAATTTTCGACTATTTTCAAAACAGTTCAAAGGGAGAAATTGTTTATAACGGCAAAACTAAGCTTTCGATCTAAATGCGGTTTTTTGTAATCGAAAGAGGACCAAATTTGAGCTAATAGGTGTCTCGGGAATTTTTCTAAAAAAATTTTTTCAATTTTCTATAAGGAACTCCGTTTAAAGTTAGAACTTAATTTTTAAATATGTGCTATTATTTCAAATGTTTATGAAATTGCTTTAGATTTTCCAAATATAGAAAGAATATTATATATTTTATCCTAACGCAAACGGCTTTAAAATATTTTAACCCGTTCTCGAAAAATGATTTTTTTATAATGCGCTATTGGTGATGCAATGTTCGACTATTTTCAAAACAGTTCAAAGAGAGAAATTGTTTATAACGGCAAAACTAAGCTTTCGATTTAAATGCGGTTTTTTGCAATCGAAAGAGGACCAAATTTAAGCTAATAGGTGTCTCGGGAATTTTCCAAAAAATTTTCTCATTTTTACGAGCGCCCCAACTTCATACTTACAACTTTCACCATTACAAACCAATACAAATACCATTATTTTTATTATTTCTACAATATACAACTTTTACAAAGGTAAACAAATAATTATACATCTTTAGCTTTAAAAAACAAATTTGTAAACATAGTAACAAAGTACAAAAAAAACAAATTCGACTAGTTTTATTACAACACTAATTACTAAAAACCATATACATTCGACCCTAATTTTATTTACAAAATTCAACGGTTGATAAGTGGGGGCGGCTGGGGGCGAGTTTGGATGTACACCGCCGAAATTTTTTTTGCGGTCTTGTCCAACCATGTGTTGCGGATCTTTTTCAAAAAAATTTACAACTGGCAACCGTGCACGTACGTCACATTATGAAAAATTGCCGCCGCCGCCGTAGTCAAAAAACTGCACGGCGATTGGGCCCCGTACCTCGCGATTCCGGTCGACGGACAACAAGGCACTCCGCCGTCCTCGGCGCCTCGGAGCGCCCCCGACGAAAGCAGTTCTTTTTCGACGGACGCCTGCTGTCGAAGCTGCTCCAACCGCAATTGGTTCTGCCTTTTCCATTTGGTTCTAAAATTTTTAATCAAAAATTTTGGGGGCGTAAAAATATTTGAGCAGTACCTTCGGTTTTGGTACCAAGTTTTCACTTGCGTTTCGGAGAGATTAAGGGCATCGGCAACGTCGCTTCGATCCGCCACGGACAGGTACTTTTGGCATCGAAATTTCCTTTCCAAGTACGCCAACTGCGCGTGGGTGAAAGCCGTCCGTCTCCGGCGGGGTTTCCGACCCTTGGCGCCATCGCCAATTCCCGAATCGGACCACCCATCCCCAAATAGCGTTGCCTGTTTTCGCCCTCGCTGTCTTGGCTCGCCTGCTCCGATTCCTCGCAATCTGCGGTTTCAAAATCGCTTTAACGCACACGTACACCCTGTATACGGGCTTGTATACAGGGTGGACGCGGTTTCGTGACGCCGTCGAATTAAAATCGTTTACTCGCCCGAAGAGAAAATGCAGGAAAACAAAGCAGTTATTCAAAAGAGAAAATAAACTGCTCAAAACGCATATAAGACAAAACAACAGGGATCTAATTGGAGGATCTCTTCGTGGGTTTTGTGTAAAAAAGATAAGGATTGAGAGCACTTTTACCCGACAACAAAGCATAATTAATGCCGGGAGTAACGCTTCCTCTCCAAATTCGTGCTCTCTGATCTTTGGTTGTCGTCGCCTGCTGAGACAATTCTGCCCATTATGATAGGGGTTGTTTTTAATTTTTTCTTTTTCGTATAACTCCATTTTGAAAGGAAAATACACGTACTATCCTAAGAGTCGTTTCCTTATAAACACAACCGAAAACAAAATTATTTTTGAATTATAATTTGATTAAATTAAAGTTCTAACGCACCCCACTGTTGAGAGGGGTCGAAAAATTAATTTTATAAGAGTAAATACGATAATTAATTTTTTAATATGCTGAAAAGCCATATTTGTTGAACAAATAATCCAAAAGTAAATCTTTTATAAACACAAGTCAAAAAAATTAAATTTTGATTTAAATAAATTTTAATTATAATGAGCCCTTTTACTGAGGGGGTTGTGATTCGAATTGTTTTTGTAAATCTCACTTTTTTTTGCTTTAAGCTTTGTCGAAATGATTTTTTTTAAACTACAATTAAATTTTTTTTTGAGAATAACCTGCTGAGACATTTATGCCCATTATGATAGGGGTTATTTTTAATTTTTTCTTTTTCGTATAACTCCAATTTGAAAGGAAAATACACGTACTACCCTAAGAATCGTTTTCTTATAAACACAACCAAAAAAAATATTTTTTTGAATTATAATTTGATTAAATTAAACTTCTAACGCACCCCACTGTTGAGAGGGGTGGAAAAATTAATTTTATAAGAGTAATACTTTAATTAATTTTTTAATAAGCTGAAAAACCATATTTGTTGAACAAATAATTCAAAAGTAAGTCTTTTATAAACACAAGTCAAAAAAAATTTAATTTTGATTTAAATAAATTTTAATTATAATGAGCCCTTTTACTGAGGGGGTTGTGATTTGAATTATTTTGTAAATCTTACTTTTTTTTGCTTTAAGCCTTGTCGAAATAATTTTTTTGAAACTAAATTAATTTTTTTTGAGAAAAACAATTATTTTTTTAATTATTTTCAATCGTCAGTTGTTCGTTTTTCAAATCAGGGTCGAACTAATAATTTTTCTTAAAGACTGTTTTGGATTATTTGTTTAATTATTGTCCGAGTTTATTTATTTATTTTTTAAATTAAAATAATGGAAACTCACCCTTTTCCATACTTTCCGGCATTCCATTAAGCACATCACTCAATAAATCTTTGATCAAAAACGACTTATGTTCCTGCATATTGTTCGGACAATCAAAAACCATTAATTTTTTTCAAAAAAAAAGTAATCGTCACATTATTTCGGGGGGTGGTTTTTCGTTTTTTTTGCGAGAAGCACACACGCACGACCGACAGTTTAAGATAATCTTAACTGATATGCTTGTCAAGTTTAACGATAAATGATAAGTAGCGGGGATGCAAATGATACAATCTGCAGCATCCCTAATATGAAACTTCCCCTTCAGAACCGCCCTTAGAAATCCTGTGCTCCTCCCCATAGACATTTTGTGGATTAACGTAAATACTTTTACATTTCCTTTTTGCTCGTAATTCGCGCCGCATTCGCTGTCTGACATTTAGCAATGGATTTAAATTCAAAATTTTCCCATAAAGGCTTGTGTAATTTTTTTTTCAAACACCCACTTAAAATTAATATTTTTATTGCAGCAATTTTGTGATGGATTTTTATATCAAATTCACAAAGCAACGAACTCAGATCAATCAGAGCTTCCCAAAACCAAAAAAAAAATAATTGTTAGTAATAGGGGATGAAATGCGCTTCCATTTTTGACTGCTTCAAGCTGTGCGGTTTTTGAGAATGAATACTTTAAAATATCGGTTTTCGACCAGAAATATTTGTGACTGTACCAATTTAAAAGAAAAGGGCTTAATCATAGAGTAATTCCAGTGTATTGGACGAATAGGTACTGAGACTTAACTAGGTGATACCTGACACCAATTCAAACAATACCATAACTCAAAAATGATACACATAGGGCCACTTGGTTTGGGGGCATGTTTTTATTCAGTTTGGGGCATTTATAAATGGGTTAAGTTCCAGTACTTATTCATCTGACAGGCTGTATAGAAATGAAGATTGTAGTTTTTGGGTTATTTACAATTGGTTGTATTTTGAGTGGCTTAAATTAATTTTTAAGAGTGCTTTTTTGATAGTTTTCGAAAAACTAAATTCCAAAATCTTGGAGAAACAATCAAAAATTTAATTTTTTTAAATTTAAATTAAAAAATCAAGTTGTTTAAAAGGGAGATGTTTTTAAACATTTTTGGGAAGCTCCAATTTATTTATTAATTTTTGTTTATTAATTTTTCAAAAAAAAAACGATTAAAATTGAGGGCTTTCTTGCCTCTATTAAGAATTTATTATTTTTCGAAACGCTCTGTACATAAAACCAATTACGAACGCACACGTTTCACGCATTTAATTATAAACAAATTCTCTCCAATTTAAATTGTTTAAATCAACTTTTGTAGTAGTTAAATCAGCTTTTGGTTCAGAGATGGTGCTTGGAGTCGCTTAAAATTTGATATTGATCCAAAATTCTTCTCGTTCACAGCGCATAGTAAAACACAAATAATAAAAAATCGTTCGCGTTTGTTGTTATAAATAATTTCGGCAAGAACGGCCTCTAATCTATTAAGAAATCGAAAAGGGTGCGCTTTTTCGAAATTGCGTTAACGTTTCCCCTTCACCAAGTCGAGCCAATTTCGAATCCTAGGTGTGCAAATAAATAATTTGTTATTTATAAAAGTGAGTCATAGATATTATTGTTTTTTCGTACCTGTATTTAATTTAATGGAAATTGGCAATTTCGCGTCGTTAATCGAGCGCTTTTATTGTTTGTTTATGCGTTTTTGGTTTGGCGATTGCTATGGCAACGCTCTCTTAGGGACTTTTCGATTTCGACGCGGCGTTTTCGAGCGGCGTTCGAATTCGAAAAAAATGGAATTGATTAACTTTCAACCTGTTTCGTAAATAATTAATAAATAATGGGCGCGTGGGCAACTGATTAAAATGCGAAAGCCCTTATACAGAACGGCAGCACACTTTCTAGCGTTGGTCGAGTTGTGGGCATAAAATTGCGAATTTTGTAATAATTATGTAGGCAACTTTGCCAATTTTTACAACAATGCCCCTTTTTTCAATCGCTTTAAATGGCGATCCGTAATTAAACCACGCTTTAAAATTATTTATCGATTTTGATTAAGGTGTTCTCTCCTTTTTTTGGGTTTTTTTTAATTTGAAAAGACGGGATTAAGGGGGTTTGGGCCTTTTTCGATGTGCGTGGGGCTGATTGAATTCCTTTATATTTTTTTTTTATTTAAATTGATTTTTTTTGCGTTACAGAAATGGCGAAAATGGATCTTGGACTGAGGGGCTTTAACGCGAAGGATTTTGGGGGATGATTTGCAGTTTTTTCTGGAGCTGAATGGATGGAAATTGGCACTTATGTCGAGCCCTCATTGTGCCATCATAGGACCCTTCACAAGGTAGGATTTTTAAATTTTTTCCTTGTAGTTACAGTAGAACTTCGGTTATTCGGATCGCGTTAACTGTTACCGAAATTTTTATGTATGCACCGTACAATTATTTTGCGTTTTTTTTAAGAGATTGCCTTTTTTTCGTTATTATACAATTATCCATATATGTATTTGTTTATCCGAATCGGGTCCGGTACCAATTGATCCATATAATTGCAGCTCTACTGTACTTTTATTGCCATTTTTGATTATATGTGTCGTTTTACTTCGCGATGTTCGGTTCTTTTTAGCGGTAAAGGTTTTTGGGGCCATTTATTGAAAATAATTATTTTTGATAAAAAACTCAATGGCCCATAGATTATAAATACATTGTGCGATTTTGAAAATTCGATCGAAATCGATCGAAGAAAAATAGAGATGAATGCGTTGAATTCGAAGTGGGTCGAAAAGGAATATGAAAAATTGAATTATAATCGCTGACATCTTACTTCGTACATAAATAAATTATTCTCTATTGCTCTATGGTGAGATAGCCGCTAATTAAGTTAGCGTCATTTAACTAGTTGATTCAATAAAAAGGTCATTCGTTCATCGTCAGTCTTTCTGGGAACGAAAATTCATTTCCATCGCACACGAATTATTCATTTAAAAGGAAATTAAGCACAGATTTCCGTTAATTTTTGAATCGCAAAGGGGGAGGGGGCGAAGAGAAATTTTTTGAGGTGGACGATAGGGTTGCTTTTGGATAGTTTTTAGCGAAACGCAATATTTTAGCAAAATTCCCGGAATTTTCGGTTCGGTAACCCTAGTTGGGGAAGCGCCCCACTTTGCGTTACGCCTCTGGTGGCTTTGAGTCGATTTTTGATTTATTTGATTCTGTTTGGTTTTCGGTTCGTTTCATTATAAATAGCATTGACATTACTATCTAAATTTATTTCGAAAGAAGGTCGTCGTATGACTTTAGACATCGAAATTACGTTGTTTGTGCGTTTTTTTTGCGATATTTTAACACAATAACTACTCGTTATTATGTAAATTAACATTTAAATAATTACGCATAAGTAATGCTTAAGATTAATTCGTATTCTTTTGGGTTTCGACTTTTTTTTCGATGATTTTTCTTGCGCGATTTGAGTTTTGATGAAAGACCAAAATTCAATTGATTGCGTGTGCGATTTAAAGTGCATTTTGCGCTTGTTTCTTTGTGTTTAAGTTTTATACCTACCGAATAGGTTAAATTTTAGTCATACATAGAAATAGTTATGATGAAAATTAAATACATGGACGTATCTGTATGTTTTAATCGTGCGCTTTTTCTCTGATGTGGTTTTTTCGTATCTTTGAGGTTTTTTCGATTTGGATTATTTACGATAATTATTTAAAAGTTGGAAGTTATTAGCGTTATCTTTGATGAATCAGAGCTGAGAATAAGTGCGCTTCCGTTTTTAAGTGATGCGATTTGAGACTTCGGACTTTTGTAGTTTTTATTGCTGAAAGTACCTATTTGAACTTGGCGCGCTTGTGGAAGGCTTAGGGATTTTTTTTTGTGAAGTCGCCAGGACATGTACGAGCTCAAATTTAATTCTTTTTCGACTGATGAAAACGGCATTAAAATCGGATTGTTCGTTTTCGAGATACAAATAATTTCTTTCTTTGAATCGTGTTTAATGTTATTAATTTTGGGACACTTAATTTCTGTTAATTTTTTTTTTTTAAAATTAATAAAGATATTTGAATGCTGTTTTCGGCGAATTAAAATAGATCTAAATTTATATAAAATTTGTAAATTTGAAGAGATTTGCTTGGGGCATAATAAAATGGGAGACACCCTTAAGTAAAAATTTAGAGTTAAACTTTGAGCCCTTGCAAAAAAAATTCAAAAATTATTAAAAAAAAAATCGCCGGGACACCTATAGGCTTAAATTTAATCCTCTTTCGATTAATGAAAATCCATCTTGATCGGACTTCTCGTTTTCTTGCTATGAACAATTTGTCGTCACAACTCTTATTATTTTGTGTAAATTTTGACTCTGGTATATTTTTTAAAAAAAATTATTTCTCGAAAACTAATTAAGATATTTAAAAGCGGTTTTCGGCGAATTAAAATACATCTATATTTATATAAAATTTGTAAATTTGAAGAGATTTGGTTCGGGCACAACGAAATGGGGGACACCCTTAAGTAAAAATTTAACATTAAACTTTCAGCTCTTACAAAAAATTCAAAAATTATTTTTAAAAAAATCGCCGGGACACCTATTGGCTTAAATTTAATCCTCATTCGATCTTCGAAAACCCCTTCTTGATCGGACCACCCGTTTTTTTTCTATCGACACAACCCCCAATTTTTTTCCAAGTCGGTCAAAGTCCATTTTTTTAAAAACCTAATTTTTTCGTGTTACTTTTTCTAATGAAGTGGAACAATCAAAACGAACTGGGTTATAAAATCGACTTTTTTTTCTTAATTTTCAAAGTTTAAACAAATGAAATTCAGAGGTCAACGTTTTCGAAACGCGAATTATAAATTGTTATAAAAGCATTAATTTTAGTTTGTTGTGTCACTTTTTTGCTACAACACAAAATTCTAAGTAACAACTTATTCTTCGTACTAATTATAAATTAATTTCCCATAAAAAAAACGGAGTAGAAAGGAACACACGCAGAGCACCACAATACATGCACATGTGTAATTAGCAAGGAGACATATGTTCTCGTAATTGATACGAAATAAACTTTAATACATGCAACTCTTTAATAATTAACAATAATATCAACTATTAGCAATGTCGATGTCGTTCCAACAATTCCGCACATTAATTCCTATTAAATTATGCGCAATTGTTCAATTTGCATTCGGGCCCCGAACCCATCGGAAAAATCGACTCGTCCGCTCTTAATTAATTAACTAATCAAAAACTATTTCTTTGGCGAATGCGACTATTGCAGCCCCTTCAAAAAAAAACACAATAAAAGCCGCACGTGCGTGAATTATTGTGGTTTAATCGCTCTCGCGCAAAAAAAGACGATATTTTGCGTCTAATATGAATGCACGAATATGACATCATGTTTACAATGTGCCTCCTTTTTTTTTGCGCTCGTTAACGTCGCCGTAATTTGATTTTTGCGTAACAAATAGGAATTTTAATTGGAAAAATTAAAGTTTTTCGATTCCACTAAAAGTTGAATCGAACGGTATCGTTGAATTTTGCGCGCAAATAAAGGCGGTGCGTGTGCTTACGGTAGGCAAGTTAGAAGTTATACTTCTTTGGCGCGATTGAATTAAATTAATAGGGTACTGGAGGGTAATAAGGCCCACTTAGTGTTAAATATTTTTTTCTGAAAATAATGTATATTTAAAAAAAAAAACCGAAAACATATTTTTAAAAAGCAAAAATTTATACACTGGTGTTTGGGCCTTATTAAACGAACAGGCAGATAATAAGGCGCGCCTTGAAATACAATGGCAGATATTAAGTCCCGAATAAAGTATTCAATTCAGGGGTAGCAACTTTGGCATATAAAAGGTGCTTGGTCATCTTTCGTTAGTCCAACACATTCTTCATGTGCCGAAGTGTTACATAACCTACAAGATCTCATATCGGCCACAAAATCATGGTTGCGGACGGAACACATCCAAGATTGCTTTGAGGAGCCAGCCATATTGTATTTTTACGTAACCCTGATTTTGATTGTAAGACACGACTCTCAAGCATTTGCCTTTTATTAATATATTAAGGCCCGGGCCTTATTACCTAGTAGTACATTTTTCCTTTTTTAAGATTATCTTTTTTTCTGATTAAATAAATCAAGTCGACTAAAGAAGTCAAAGAAGAAGCTTAACTCTTTGTATATAATTTTGCTCCTCTTAAATATTCGCACGATAGCACTAATTGCAAGTTAATTTGGCAGAGATGCATTTATAAATTGCACATAATATTGAGGTAGATTCGCTAAATCGAGTTTTCCCGCGTTAATTGAAACGCAAAAAATTTTCCAACCCAGAAGTGATATGTTTTAGATGTTTCTCGCTCGCCGATCGCACTAAATAAGCGATTTTGATTATAGTTTTTATTTAATGGCTTCTGGGCTTTATTTCCTAGTGGGCCTTATTACCCTCCGGTACCTTATATCTAAATTTATTCAGTTTTGAATTTTTTGAATTGAGAAATCGAAGATTAATATAGGCAAATCGAATAAATACGATGATGTGCGCGTTCGAGCGAAAAGTGGCACATTTCCGAGCGAGGGAGGCAAATGAAGCGCGACGCGGAGCGGCGCGCTTCATTTTCCCGAGATCGGGAATGTGCCACTTTGAGCTCGAACGTGCACACTCGGTTTTAAGCACGATTACCAATAATCAATTTACTTTCGTAGACTTGTCAATATGGCCGTGCGCGCGAAACTTCCATTGCCAACTTAAATTTTACTCTCGGCGCGCCAAAAGAAGTATAACTTCAAAAATTCGATAAATGTCGGTGGAGAGGGCAAAAGTTAATGGGAATTCGTTCCGAACTCGATAATCCTGCGAATTTTTCGATTAGTCATTTTATAATTAGGGAATTTGATGTTTGGAAAAGTGCGTTTTCGAGAACTTCGGTTCGTTTTCGAGATTGGCATCGATCTCGTCGTCATTTCAGCAATTAATTAAGTGTGGGACACCAGAATTTTTGTTCCTTGTGGTGGTGGTGGTGGTATTTCGATCTGAAGCAATTAGAATTTTATAAAATTCAGTGTGCATGTGTGCTTGTGTCGTGTTGCCTCGTCGAAATCTCTGCGCCGAGCCGGTGCGCTTTTGCAATTTCGCTAAGGTGAGAGAGAGCTCATTATAAATTTGTTTAAAAATCTTTTATTTAAATGATATGCGATTCGGAAATGTTTTTGACCTTAAGGCAAGGACATTTGAACCTTTAGCTTCGCCTTATTTGAAGAGAACGAGAGGACTGCGATATTTTTCTCTCCGTGTGTGTGTGTGTGTGTGTGTGTGTGTTTCGTGTCGACTTGTTTATATTTACGATCAAAACCTTGACGAATGTTAATGAAGGTTCGGGTTGACTTGTTATTGATCAAATATAGGAAGTCGATTTCTGTACGCCGCCAATTATGGGTATTATTTGCGCTCAGTTGTCGGAAGTAGATATTTTTGCGATTTCGAACTTTGGGCTCTGGCGGGGCGAGGAATTTTTGTATTTTTAAATTTGCCGCGACACCTGTCGGCTCGAATTTAATGTTCTTTTGATCGGCGAAAACCGCATTTAAATTCGTCCAACCGTTTTCGAGAAATTAATTGTTTGTGGCCGAGAAGTGTGTTTTTGAAAAAAACTACTTTGCGTTTTCGAAAAAAAATTGTTTCTCGAAGACCGGTTGAAATTTTGAGTTGCGGTCTTCGCTAGAGTGAAACCCATCAAAAAATATATATTATATGTCAATTTGGCCAATGTGCCTTGAGGAATAACAAAATGGCGGACTTGGCAGGAAAAAATTGCATCCCTTTACTTAGGGCGCTCGTGGAAAAACCAAAAATTTTTTTCTTGAAAATCGCTCGCACACCTGTTGGCTTAAATTGAATTCTCTTTCGAATGCCGAAAACCGCATTTAAATCCGAGCCCCCGTTTTTGAGAAATTAATAATTTGTGTCCAAGAGATGTACTTTTTATAAGAACGACTTTGCGTATAGTTTTAATTTTCGAAAAAAAATTATTTCTCGAAAACGGGTTGAAATTTTGAGTTGCGGTCTTCACTAAAATTAAACAGATCAAAAAATGTATATTATATGTAAATTTGAACAATGTGGCTCGAGTAATAACAAAATGGCGGACTTAGCAGGAAAAAATGTCATCCCTTTACTTAGGGCGCTCGTAAAAAAATCAAAAATTTTTTTTCGGAAAATCGCTCGCACACGTATTAGCTTAAATTGAATTTTCTTTCGATTGCCGAAAACCGCATTTAAATCTAAACCCCCGTTTTCGAGAAATTAATAAGTTGTGCCCAAAAGATGTATATTTCAAGAGAAAGACGTCGCGTAGAGTTGTAATTTTCGAAAAAAAAATATTTCTCAAAAACCGGTTGAAATTTTGAGTTGCGGTCTTTACTAAAGTTAAACAGATCAAAAAATATATATTATATGTAAATTTGAACAATGTGCCTCGAGGAATAACAAAATGGCGGACTTAGCAGGAAAAAATATTCATCCCTTTACTTAGGGCGCTCGTAAAAAAATCTAAATATTTTTTTTCTGAAAATCGCTCGTACACCTGTTAGCTTAAATTTAATTCTCTTTCGACTGCCGAAAACCGCATTTAAATCCGAGCCCCCGTATTCGAGAAATTAATAAGTTGCGCCCAAGAGATGTATATTTTAAAAGAACGATTTCGCGTATAGTCTTAATTTTCAAAAAAAATATTTCTCGAAAACCGGTTGAAATTTTTAATTGCGGTCTTCACTAAAGTTAAACAGATTAATAAATATATATTATATGTAAATTTGAACAATGTGCCTTGAGGAATAACAAAATGGCGGACTTAGCAGGAAAAAATGTCATCCCTTTGCTTAGGGTGCCCGTAAAAAAACCAAAAAATTTTTCTCTGAAAATCGCTCGGACACCTATTAGCTTAAATTTAATTCTCTTTCGATTGTCGAAAACCGCATTTAAATCTGAACTCCCGTTTTCGAGAAATTAATAAGTTGTGCCTAAGAGATGTATTTCTTATAAAAACGACTTCGCGTAAAATCGGAATTTTGGAAAAAAAAATTATTTCTCGAAAACCGGTTGAAATTTTGAGTTGCGGTCTTCACTAAAGTTAAACAGATCAATAAATATATATTATATTTAAATTTGAACAATATACCTCGAGGAATAACAAAATGGCGGACTTACCAATAAGAAATTTCATCCCTTTACTTAGGGCGCTCGTAGAAAAACCAATAAATTTTTTAATGAAAATCGCTCGCACACCTATTAGCTTAAATTTAATTCTCTTTCGAATGGTGAAAAGCCCATTTCAATCGGACTAAGCGTTTTCTTATAACAACAAATTTTCACCGAGATCTATTTCTTTTTGGGCGAATTTTTACATATAACTTTTTCATTACCTATCACGATTTAAATTTATTTTATTGGTTAATAAAATTTAAAATGCTTCTATTTCGAACTACAATAGTTCAATTGTAAGCAAAAAAAACGCCCGTCTATTTTTGGCGCTAGCATTAAATTGATAATTTAATTGTACAATACATGAATGCCAAATTTTAATGACATAATTGCGTGACTTTTAACTTTTGCGTTCGCAATTGAACGAATTGTTTCGTCGACCAACAAATTTATTTACAATTAATTTTTTTTCGGTACTTCTTCGACCTACCGAAAATAGAAAAATTCTCAAAGCCACCAAAGATCTAAAATTAATTTAAGCAATATACAGCCTGCCCGTTTTTCATAATCGCTAGTTATTTATTTATCTGTTTTCGTTGTGCCCATGGATCACGTCTTTTCTTGGGCAAATCATTTCGAAATGACTCTCGATAAATGTTGAGCCGTCACGACGGACTTATGTGCATTACTTCTATATTTATCAGTGACAAGAGAGGAAAAGTTAGCACACATCCTTTCCGCACTTTCGCATATATTTTAATAATAAGTGCCAAGTTTTTGTTTGGGAGAGCTTTAAGTTCACAAGAGAAGTCAAGGTTGACGAAATTAGTTCATAGAGCGTTTTTTTTTCTTTCTTATTTTTAATCCTTCGTGCACACACGGCCAAAGCAATAAATAAATAATGAGAGCATCGTTTTATTCTCCTTCGGGTACGGGTTTTTTTCGTGCAAAAATTAGCTTTCGCTTTTTGGAGATCGATCGGCCCCCAAAAAAAAAACGCAATGACTAAATCCCTACGTCATCACTTATTTAAATCATTTCCATCAATTCTTGCCCATCTTGGAATCGGTTTCGGACAAAGAATCGCTTTTTTTTCCTGATGGATTATTTTGGGAGGTTGTGATACCATTTTTTTCGTCCGGCTCGAGGTGAAAAAAAAAGGTGCCACAAAGAGGCTTGTTAACCAAAAGGAGAGCTTGTTTTATGTAAATAATTTAACCGCAAATTAACTTCCTACATTAATTGGATTAAGATTACTTATAAGGTTCCTTCGTGATTCGGCTCTTTTTGTTTTAATGACCTTCTTTAACCTTTTTCGTTTCGGTTTTGTAAAAGGATGTGCGAAGGCAAAGGTTGAACTTTTCGAGTTCACGATTTTTCGATGATTAATTGCGGCTTTTCTGAAGCAAATGCCGGAAATTTGTTTTGGGGGGGGATGAGAGGGGGCGATCGTTGTTAATTTATTTCTTTCTGATGGGATCTTCGTGAGCGGCTTGAGGTTAAATTTTTGTATAACTAAATTAAGAACGGAGAGAAGGTGATTTCGTGGTGAGGCCGAGGGTCACGGACTTTTTTATTGTTATTGAAATGGAGGCGCCTGTGCCATCGATAAATTACTCAATTAATTTTATTAATTCGATTTTCGTATTAGCATAAATTAAAAAAGCGCGCGAAGAAAGGTCGACGAGTCGCTTGGCTGGGAGACGACTTCGTGATTTTTGAAAAATCTGCAAACTTATGTGTTCTTTGTGAAAGAATAAAAGTTTAAAAAAAAAACGTGCAAAATACAGGAAATGAGTTATAGAGGAATGTATCTACAATTGTCGGAAGAGATGTCGAAAAAATTCCCGTTAATCTATCGAAATGCAGCATCTGTATCCCGAAAATATATTGACTCAAATTCTATTAATAAAACGCCATCCTTTTTTAAGGTTTTATTTTTTTTACTAATGAATTTTTATTGACTAAGGTAAAGAGCCCAGTTTCTGACACTTTAAGAGTGACAGCTGAGGTTATAACAGGTTATAGAAAATTTAATTTAATAATTAATTGTGAATCGTGCTTAAAATCGAGTGTGCACATTCGAGCTCAAAGTGGCACATTCCGATCTCGGGAAAATGAAGCGCGCCGCTCCGCGTCGCGCTTCATTTGCCTCCCTCGCTCGGAAATGTGCCACTTTTCGCTTGAATGCGCACATCCTCGTGTTTATTACATTAATATAAGGTAAAGAGCCCAGTTTCTGACACTTCTTCGCATAAATGTTTTTTCCTATACTAATTTTTTATTTTTTAAACAAAACAAATAATTTTAATTTAGTTTTGTAGAATTTTTGATTCGAAAAATAATATACAGGGTGATTTTTTAAGTTTCTAGACATTTTGATTTAGGCGTCCCATTTTTTAATTAAAAACACTTCTAGAAATTAAATTTATTATTGTGGATCATGCTCAAAAACCGAGTGTGCACATTCGAGCTCAAAGTGGCACATTCCGATCTCGGGAAAATGAAGCGCGCCGCTCCGCGTCGCGCTTCATTTGCCTCCCTCGCTCGGAAATGTGCCACTTTTCGCTCGAATGCGCACATCCTCGTGTTTATTACATTAATATAAGGTAAAGAGTCCAGTTTCTGACACTTTAAGAGTGACAGCTGAGGTTATAACAGGATAACTTATAAGAAATTTAATTTAAATAATTAATTTTTTCTTCATATATAAGTTCACGATTTCAAGAAAAGGTCATATGCGTAAAATAATTATTTGAAGCAGATTAATAATTTAAATTAATGTTTTAAAAAAATAATGTTTGAAACCCAGTTTGACACTTCAAATTTTTATTGCTGTAGTTTCTGACACTGGCATCTGCCTAGTTCCTGACACTTCATATGTCAAAATTATTCGTCATTTATTAGGTTATACACTATCAAATTTAAATTTATTACGATCAAACATAATTTGTTATAATGTATCTTTTATTATAAATAAAATGTTAATTTTTGCAACACAAAAATAATTAAAATAATAAAATTAAATATTATAAAAACAAATACGTAAACATAACATAGGTTAGAATTTGAGTGTCAATAACTGTAACATACCTATAAAATTGAGTCTAGTTATTGACACTCTTATTTTAATAATAAAATATAATTTACAATGATGTTTGAATATTTAAAAATAAAAAGTAGTTAATTATTAATCGAACCATATATTTTTTATAATATTTTTATACTTACATGATGATTAAATCACTAATTCAATAGTCGAACGCTCTTCTGTCAATTGCTTAGACTATAACCAAAAAATGGCTTTCACAGTCACTCTGGGCTTAAATATTATTTTATATTAAGTGAGTTTTTTTTTTGTAACTGATATCGTCATCAAATAGGTACACGATGAATTTATTTTAATTTTGAAAAAATTAATTTATCAATTCGAGGTAATTTTCTTTTTATTAATTCAAAGTAAAGTTGAAAGTGTCAGAAACCGGGTCAGTGTCAATAACAGCGTCTTTTCCCTTAGTTTAATTTCAATATTTAAGACTTTTTGTTTTAGAATTTCATCCTCTTAAAATTTGGTCCCCTATTGTTGAGACACCCGGTATAATAAATTTAACTTCAAGAACAATTTAATATTGTGATAATTTTTTTATGTAGCAATCGTTAAATAACTATTTTATTAATACGAAAAATACCGCAAGTGATCGGGTATTGGGTCCTGATCGGGTAAAAATACCCTACTGTAAATTTTAATTAAAAGAAAAGCGATAAGTGGTACATTTAGTTCAGTTTGATATAATTAATATTATTTGTAAGAGAGAAGAATAAGATAGGCAAATTCAATTATTAAGGAGTATGAGCACTTTCAAGCGAAAACTTTTTCCGAATAGAAAATCTGGATTTGAAGGATTTGTTATTAATATAGTCGAATCCAATGAACACGAGGATGTGCGCATTCGAGCGAAAAGTGGCACATTTCCGAGCGAGGGAGGCAAATGAACCGCGACGCGAAGCGGCGCGCTTCATTTTCCCGAGATCGGCATGTGCCACTTTGAGCTCGAATGTGCACACTCGGTTTTAAGTACGATCCACAATAATTAATTTAATTTCTAGAAGTGTTTTTAATTAAAAACTGGGACGCCTAAATCAAAATGTCTAGAAACTTAAAAAATCACCCTGTATATTATTTTTCGAATCAAAAATTCTACAAAACTAAATTAAAATTATTTGTTTTGTTTAGAAAAGAAAAAATTAGTATAGGAAAAAACATTTATGCGAAGATGTGCGCGTTCGAGCGAAAAGTGGCACATTTCCGAGCGAGGGAGGCAAATGAAGCGCGACGCGGAGCGGCGCGCTTCATTTTTCCGAGATCGGAATGTGCCACTTTGAGCTCGAATGTGCACACTCGGTTTTTGAGCATGATCCACAATAATAAATTTAATTTCTAAAAGTGTTTTTAATTAAAAAATGGGACGCCTAAATCAAAATGTCTAGAAACTTAAAAAATCACCCTGTATATTATTTTTCGAATCAAAAATTCTACAAAACTAAATTGAAATTATTTATTTTGTTTAAAAAAGAAAAAAATAGTATAGGAAAAAAAATTGATGCGAAGATGTGCGCATTCGATTTCGATTTTGATTTATTGGGAAATTCGTCCATTTTGAAATAATAAAACAACAGAAAATAGGGCTTCAATGAAAACATTCGGGAAGAATGCAGGATTTAAATCATTGCGTTTGTGATTGTAATCAAAAGAAAACAATAAGTGCTTAATTAATTTTTAATTGCTTCTGTGCGCGAGTGGTTTATTATATATTTCAGTTATTACGTCGTCGAACATTTGCAATAAAAGACGAATTATACTATTAATATGTTCTCACGACAATAGCCACAGTAAACATGGTGTGTGTGTACTTCATGAATCACATTAATAAGTATTATGTTAAATTTACTGCTGGTACGTGTTACGAATTCACACTTGAGAGTAAATTACGAGCTAATTTCTTATACAATTAACGGTTATTTTCATACCAACAATATCGTTCTTTTACATAATTGCGTAGGTACAAAAATGCAGCTCCAAAAGCTTCGCATCAAACTTGAAAATGTACCTATATCTTTAAATTTGGAAGGATCAATTAAGACGTTTCCTCCAAGTGTTAAACGAGTTTTTCCTTATTGACTTGTAAGATTACTTAACTTGGGGAAAGCGTAGAAATTCTTATCTAATAACGCGTTTATTTTAATGAATGGCAATAACTCCAAACACACAAGCCTTCTAATTTTAGGCAATAGATTTATTTAATAAAACTATTACAGTAGGACCCGTATTGTACGAGGTTTACGGATATTCGCAAACCCCCGATAAACCAATCACAATTTTTTATTAGTTAATGTGCTGGGTAATAAGGTTAATTAAGAAACAAAACGTTTTAGATTAAATTGCAGTTTTAATGGGGACTTTTGCAAGCTCTTGATTTAAATAACAATTTGTTGTAACTCCCCTAGTGAGCCCGGAAAAAAATTATAAACTATTTGATCTGTTGTAATTTATTTTAAAAAGAACTAAAATTATTTTCAAATTTTATTAAATCTAACGCAAGGGCTGTTTAATGGGGACTTTCGGAAGCACTTTGTATATAGAACAATTTGTTGTAACTCCATTAATAAGCCCGGAAAAAATTATAAACAATTCGATCTGTTGCTATTTATTTCAAAAAGAACAAAAATTATTTTTGAAAATTAATTAAATCTGACACAAGGGCTGTTTAATGGGGACTTTCAGAAGCACTTTATATATAGAACAATTTGTTGTAACTCCATTAATAATCCCGGAAAAAAATTATAAACAATTCGATCTGTTGCTATTTATTTCAAAAGAACAAAATTATTTTTGAAAATTAATTAAATCTGACACAAGGGCTGTTTAATGGGGACTTTCAGAAGCACTTTATATATAGAACAATTTGTTGTAACTCCATTAATAATCCCGGAAAAAAATTATAAACAATTTGATCTGTTGCTATTTATTTCAAAAAGAACAAAAATTATTTTTGAAAATTAATTAAATCTGACACAAGGGCTGTTTAATGGGGACTTTCAGAAGCACTTTATATATAGAACAATTTGTTGTAACTCCATTAATAAGCCCGGAAAAAAATTATAAACAATTCGATCTGTTGCTATTTATTTCAAAAAGAACAAAAATTATTTTTGAAAATTGATTAAATCTGACACAAGGGCTGTTTAATGGGGACTTTCAGAAGCACTTTATATATAGAACAATTTGTTGTAACTCCATTAATAAGCCCGGAAAAAAATTATAAACAATTTGATCTGTTGCTATTTATTTTAAAAAGAACAAAAATTATTTTTGAAAATTAATTAAATCTGACACAAGGGCTGTTTAATGGGGACTTTCAGAAGCACTTTATATATAGAACAATTTGTTGTAACTCCATTAATAAGCCCGGAAAAAAATTATAAACAATTCGATCTGTTGCTATTTATTTCAAAAAGAACAAAAATTATTTTTGAAAATTAATTAAATCTGACACAAGGGCTGTTTAATGGGGACTTTCAGAAGCACTTTACCTATAGAACAATTTGTTGTAACTCCATTAATAAGCCCGGAAAAAAATTATAAACAATTTGATCTGTTGCTATTTATTTTAAAAAGAACAAAAATTATTTTTGAAAATTAATTAAATCTGACACAAGGGCTGTTTAATGGGGACTTTCAGAAGCACTTTATATATAGAACAATTTGTTGTAACTCCATTAATAAGCCCGGAAAAAAATTATAAACAATTCGATCCGTTCTAAATTATCTCAAAACGAGCAAAAATTATTTTTCAAAATTAATTAAATCTGATGCAAGGGCTGTTTAATGGGGACTTTCAGAAGCACTTTACCTATAGAACAATTTGTTGTAACTCCATTAATAAGCCCGGAAAAAAATTATAAACAATTTGATCTGTTGCTATTTATTTTAAAAAGAACAAAAATTATTTTTGAAAATTAATTAAATCTGACACAAGGGCTGTTTAATGGGGACTTTCAGAAGCACTTTATATATAGAACAATTTGTTGTAACTCCATTAATAAGCCCGGAAAAAAATTATAAACAATTCGATCTGTTGCTATTTATTTCAAAAAGAACAAAAATTATTTTTCAAAATTAATTAAATCTGACCCAACGGCTGTTTAATGGGGACTTTCAGAAGCACTTTATATATAGAACAGTTTGTTGTAACTCCATTAATAAGCCCGGAAAAAAATTATAAACAATTCGATCTGTTGCTATTTATTTCAAAAAGAACAAAAATTATTTTTCAAAATTAATTAAATCTGACACAAGGGCTGTTTAATGGGGACTTTCAGAAGCATTTTATATATAGAACAATTTGTTGTAACTCCATTAATAAGCCCGGAAAAAAATTATAAACAATTCGATCTGTTGCTATTTATTTCAAAAAGAACAAAAATTATTTTTCAAAATTAATTAAATCTGACCCAACGGCTGTTTAATGGGGACTTTCAGAAGCATTTTATATATAGAACAGTTTGTTGTAACTCCATTAATAAGCCCGGAAAAAAATTATAAACAATTCGATCTGTTGCTATTTATTTCAAAAGAACAAAAATTATTTTTCAAAATTAATTAAATCTGACCCAACGGCTGTTTAATGGGGACTTTCAGAAGCATTTTATATATAGAACAGTTTGTTGTAACTCCATTAATAAGCCCGGAAAAAAATTATAAACAATTCGATCTGTTGCTATTTATTTCAAAAAGAACAAAAATTATTTTTCAAAATTAATTAAATCTGACCCAACGGCTGTTTAATGGGGACTTTCAGAAGCACTTTATATATAGAACAATTTGTTGTAACTCCATTAATAAGCCCGGAAAAAATTATAAACAATTCGATCTGTTGCTATTTATTTCAAAAGAACAAAAATTATTTTTCAAAATTAATTAAATCTGACACAAGGGCTGTTTAATGGGGACTTTCAGAAGCACTTTATATATAGAACAATTTGTTGTAACTCCATTAATAAGCCCGGAAAAAATTATAAACAATTCGATCTGTTGCTATTTATTTCAAAAGAACAAAAATTATTTTTCAAAATTAATTAAATCTGACGCAAGGGCTGTTTAATGGGGACTTTCAGAAGCACTTTATATATAGAACAATTTGTTGTAACTCCATTAATAAGCCCGGAAAAAATTATAAACAATTCGATCTGTTGCTATTTATTTCAAAAGAACAAAAAATTTTTTTTCAAAATTAATTAAATCTGACACAAGGGCTGTTTAATGGGGACTTTCAGAAGCACTTTATATATAGAACAATTTGTTGTAACTCCATTAATAAGCCCGGAAAAAATTATAAACAATTCGATCTGTTGCTATTTATTTCAAAAGAACAAAATTATTTTTCAAAATTAATTAAATCTGAGCAAGGGCTGTTTAATGGGGACTTTCAGAAGCACTTTATATATAGAACAATTTGTTGTAACTCCATTAATAAGCCCGGAAAAAATTATAAACAATTCGATCTGTTGCTATTTATTTCAAAAGAACAAAAATTATTTTTCAAAATTAATTAAATCTGACACAAGGGCTGTTTAATGGGGACTTTCAGAAGCACTTTATATATAGAACAATTTGTTGTAACTCCATTAATAAGCCCGGAAAAAATTATAAACAATTCGATCTGTTGCTAAATTTTTTTCAAAAGAACAAAATTATTTTTCAAAATTAATTAAATCTGACACAAGGGCTGTTTAATGGGGACTTTCAGAAGCATTTTATATATAGAACAATTTGTTGTAACTCCATTAATAAGCCCGGAAAAAAATTATAAACAATTCGATCTGTTGCTATTTATTTCAAAAAGAACAAAATTATTTTTCAAAATTAATTAAATCTGACACAAGGGCTGTTTAATGGGGACTTTCAGAAGCACTTTATATATAGAACAATTTGTTGTAACTTCATTAATAAGCCCGGAAAAAAATTATAAACAATTCGATCTGTTGCCATTTATTTCAAAAAGACAAAATTATTTTTCAAAATTAATTAAATCTGACACAAGGGCTGTTTAATGGGGACTTTCAGAAGCACTTTATATATAGAACAATTTGTTGTAACTCCATTAATAAGCCCGGAAAAAATTATAAACAATTGATCTGTTGCTATTTATTTCAAAAGAACAAAATTATTTTTCAAAATTAATTAAATCTGACCAAGGGCTGTTTAATGGGGACTTTCAGAAGCACTTTATATATAGAACAATTTGTTGTAACTCCATTAATAAGCCCGGAAAAAATTATAAACAATTCGATCTGTTGCTATTTATTTCAAAAAGAACAAAAATTATTTTTCAAAATTAATTAAATCTGAACAAGGGCTGTTTAATGGGGACTTTCAGAAGCACTTTATATATAGAACAATTTGTTGTAACTCCATTAATAAGCCCGGAAAAAATTATAAACAATTTGATCTGTTGCTATTTATTTCAAAAGAACAAAATTATTTTTCAAAATTAATTAAATCTGACGCAAGGGCTGTTTAATGGGGACTTTCAGAAGCACTTTATATATAGAACAATTTGTTGTAACTCCATTAATAAGCCCGGAAAAAATTATAAACAATTTGATCTGTTGCTATTTATTTCAAAAGAACAAAAATTATTTTTCAAAATTAATTAAATCTGACACAAGGGCTGTTTAATGGGGACTTTCAGAAGCACTTTATATATAGAACAATTTGTTGTAACTCCATTAATAAGCCCGGAAAAAATTATAAACAATTCGATCTGTTGCTATTTATTTCAAAAGAACAAAAATTATTTTTCAAAATTAATTAAATCTGACACAAGGGCTGTTTAATGGGGACTTTCAGAAGCACTTTATATATAGAACAATTTGTTGTAACTCCATTAATAAGCCCGGAAAAAATTATAAACAATTCGATCTGTTGCTATTTATTTCAAAAGAACAAAATTATTTTTCAAAATTAATTAAATCTGACCAAGGGCTGTTTAATGGGGACTTTCAGAAGCACTTTATATATAGAACAATTTGTTGTAACTCCATTAATAAGCCCGGAAAAAATTATAAACAATTGATCTGTTGCTATTTATTTCAAAAGACAAAAATTATTTTTCAAAATTAATTAAATCTGACACAAGGGCTGTTTAATGGGGACTTTCAGAAGCACTTTATATATAGAACAATTTGTTGTAACTCCATTAATAAGCCCGGAAAAAATTATAAACAATTGATCTGTTGCTAATTTATTTCAAAAGAACAAAAATTATTTTTCAAAATTAATTAAATCTGACACAAGGGCTGTTTAATGGGGACTTTCAGAAGCACTTTATATATAGAACAATTTGTTGTAACTCCATTAATAAGCCCGGAAAAAATTATAAACAATTCGATCTGTTGCTATTTATTTCAAAAGAACAAAATTATTTTTCAAAATTAATTAAATCTGACACAAGGGCTGTTTAATGGGGACTTTCAGAAGCACTTTATATATAGAACAATTTGTTGTAACTCCATTAATAAGCCCGGAAAAAATTATAAACAATTGATCTGTTGCTATTTATTTCAAAAGAACAAAATTATTTTTCAAAATTAATTAAATCTGACACAAGGGCTGTTTAATGGGGACTTTCAGAAGCACTTTTATATAGAACAATTTGTTGTAACTCCATTAATAAGCCCGGAAAAAATTATAAACAATTCGATCTGTTCTATTTTTTTCAAAAAGAACAAAATTATTTTTCAAAATTAATTAAATCTGAACCCAAAGGGGTGTTTAATGGGGACTTTCAGAAGCACTTTTATATAGAACAATTTGTTGTAACTCCATTAATAAGCCCGGAAAAAATTATAAACAATTGATCTGTTGCTATTTATTTCAAAAGAACAAAAATTATTTTTAAAATTAATTAAATCTGACCAAGGGCTGTTTAATGGGGACTTTCAGAAGCACTTTATATATAGAACAATTTGTTGTAACTCCATTAATAAGCCCGGAAAAAAAATTTTAAACAATTTGATCGTTCTATTTATTTTAAAAAAAACAAAATTATTTTTCAAAATTAATTAAATCTGACCCCAAAGGGGTGTTTAATGGGGACTTTCAGAAGCATTTTTTTATAGAACAATTTGTTGTAACTCCATTAATAAGCCCGGAAAAAATTATAAACAATTCGATCTGTTGCTATTTATTTCAAAAGAACAAAAATTATTTTTCAAAATTAATTAAATCTGACACAAGGGCTGTTTAATGGGGACTTTCAGAAGCACTTTATATATAGAACAATTTGTTGTAACTCCATTAATAAGCCCGGAAAAAATTATAAACAATTGATCTGTTGCTATTTATTTCAAAAGAACAAAAATTATTTTTCAAAATTAATTAAATCTGACACAAGGGCTGTTTAATGGGGACTTTCAGAAGCACTTTATATATAGAACAATTTGTTGTAACTCCATTAATAAGCCCGGAAAAAATTATAAACAATTCGATCTGTTGCTATTTATTTCAAAAGAACAAAAATTATTTTTCAAAATTAATTAAATCTGACAAGGGCTGTTTAATGGGGACTTTCAGAAGCACTTTTATATAGAACAATTTGTTGTAACTCCATTAATAAGCCCGGAAAAAATTATAAACAATTCGATCTGTTGCTATTTATTTCAAAAGAACAAAAATTATTTTTCAAAATTAATTAAATCTGACACAAGGGCTGTTTAATGGGGACTTTCAGAAGCACTTTATATATAGAACAATTTGTTGTAACTCCATTAATAAGCCCGGAAAAAATTATAAACAATTCGATCTGTTGCTATTTATTTCAAAAGAACAAAAATTATTTTTCAAAATTAATTAAATCTGACACAAGGGCTGTTTAATGGGGACTTTCAGAAGCACTTTATATATAGAACAATTTGTTGTAACTCCATTAATAAGCCCGGAAAAAATTATAAACAATTCGATCTGTTGCTATTTATTTCAAAAGAACAAAATTATTTTTCAAAATTAATTAAATCTGACACAAGGGCTGTTTAATGGGGACTTTCAGAAGCACTTTATATATAGAACAATTTGTTGTAACTCCATTAATAAGCCCGGAAAAAATTATAAACAATTCGATCTGTTGCTATTTATTTCAAAAGAACAAAAATTATTTTTCAAAATTAATTAAATCTGACCAAGGGCTGTTTAATGGGGACTTTCAGAAGCACTTTATATATAGAACAATTTGTTGTAACTCCATTAATAAGCCCGGAAAAAATTATAAACAATTCGATCTGTTGCTATTTATTTCAAAAGAACAAAATTATTTTTCAAAATTAATTAAATCTGACACAAGGGCTGTTTAATGGGGACTTTCAGAAGCACTTTATATATAGAACAATTTGTTGTAACTCCATTAATAAGCCCGGAAAAAATTATAAACAATTCGATCTGTTGCTATTTATTTCAAAAGAACAAAATTATTTTTCAAAATTAATTAAATCTGACACAAGGGCTGTTTAATGGGGACTTTCAGAAGCACTTTATATATAGAACAATTTGTTGTAACTCCATTAATAAGCCCGGAAAAAATTATAAACAATTCGATCTGTTGCTATTTATTTCAAAAGAACAAAATTATTTTTCAAAATTAATTAAATCTGACCAAGGGCTGTTTAATGGGGACTTTCAGAAGCACTTTATATATAGAACAATTTGTTGTAACTCCATTAATAAGCCCGGAAAAAATTATAAACAATTCGATCTGTTGCTATTTATTTCAAAAGAACAAAAAATTTTTTTTCAAAATTAATTAAATCTGACCAAGGGCTGTTTAATGGGGACTTTCAGAAGCACTTTATATATAGAACAATTTGTTGTAACTCCATTAATAAGCCCGGAAAAAATTATAAACAATTCGATCTGTTGCTATTTATTTCAAAAAGAACAAAAATTATTTTTCAAAATTAATTAAATCTGACACAAGGGCTGTTTAATGGGGACTTTCAGAAGCATTTTATATATAGAACAGTTTGTTGTAACTCCATTAATAAGCCCGGAAAAAAATTATAAACAATTCGATCTGTTGCTATTTATTTCAAAAAGAACAAAAATTATTTTTCAAAATTAATTAAATCTGACCCAACGGCTGTTTAATGGGGACTTTCAGAAGCATTTTATATATAGAACAGTTTGTTGTAACTCCATTAATAAGCCCGGAAAAAAATTATAAACAATTCGATCTGTTGCTATTTATTTCAAAAAGAACAAAATTATTTTTCAAAATTAATTAAATCTGACACAAGGGCTGTTTAATGGGGACTTTCAGAAGCACTTTATATATAGAACAATTTGTTGTAACTCCATTAATAAGCCCGGAAAAAATTATAAACAATTCGATCTGTTGCTATTTATTTCAAAAGAACAAAAATTATTTTTCAAAATTAATTAAATCTGACCAAGGGCTGTTTAATGGGGACTTTCAGAAGCACTTTATATATAGAACAATTTGTTGTAACTCCATTAATAAGCCCGGAAAAAATTATAAACAATTCGATCTGTTGCTATTTATTTCAAAAGAACAAAAATTATTTTTCAAAATTAATTAAATCTGACACAAGGGCTGTTTAATGGGGACTTTCAGAAGCACTTTATATATAGAACAATTTGTTGTAACTCCATTAATAAGCCCGGAAAAAATTATAAACAATTCGATCTGTTGCTATTTATTTCAAAAGAACAAAAATTATTTTTCAAAATTAATTAAATCTGACCAAGGGCTGTTTAATGGGGACTTTCAGAAGCACTTTATATATAGAACAATTTGTTGTAACTCCATTAATAAGCCCGGAAAAAATTATAAACAATTCGATCTGTTGCTATTTATTTCAAAAGAACAAAATTATTTTTCAAAATTAATTAAATCTGACACAAGGGCTGTTTAATGGGGACTTTCAGAAGCATTTATATATAGAACAATTTGTTGTAACTCCATTAATAAGCCCGGAAAAAATTATAAACAATTCGATCTGTTGCTATTTATTTCAAAAGAACAAAATTATTTTTCAAAATTAATTAAATCTGACCAAGGGCTGTTTAATGGGGACTTTCAGAAGCACTTTATATATAGAACAATTTGTTGTAACTCCATTAATAAGCCCGGAAAAAATTATAAACAATTCGATCTGTTGCTATTTATTTCAAAAGAACAAAAATTATTTTTCAAAATTAATTAAATCTGACACAAGGGCTGTTTAATGGGGACTTTCAGAAGCACTTTATATATAGAACAATTTGTTGTAACTCCATTAATAAGCCCGGAAAAAATTATAAACAATTGATCTGTTGCTATTTATTTCAAAAAGAACAAAATTATTTTTCAAAATTAATTAAATCTGACACAAGGGCTGTTTAATGGGGACTTTCAGAAGCACTTTATATATAGAACAATTTGTTGTAACTCCATTAATAAGCCCGGAAAAAATTATAAACAATTCGATCTGTTGCTAAATTTTTTTCAAAAGACAAAAATTATTTTTCAAAATTAATTAAATCTGACGCAAGGGCTGTTTAATGGGGACTTTCAGAAGCACTTTATATATAGAACAATTTGTTGTAACTCCATTAATAAGCCCGGAAAAAAATTATAAACAATTTGATCTGTTGCTATTTATTTCAAAAGAACAAAAATTATTTTTCAAAATTAATTAAATCTGACACAAGGGCTGTTTAATGGGGACTTTCAGAAGCACTTTATATATAGAACAATTTGTTGTAACTCCATTAATAAGCCCGGAAAAAATTATAAACAATTCGATCTGTTGCTAATTTATTTCAAAAGAACAAAAATTATTTTTCAAAATTAATTAAATCTGATGCAAGGGCTGTTTAATGGGGACTTTCAGAAGCACTTTACCTATAGAACAATTTGTTGTAACTCCATTAATAAGCCCGGAAAAAAATTATAAACAATTCGATCTGTTGCTATTTATTTCAAAAGAACAAAAATTATTTTTCAAAATTAATTAAATCTGACACAAGGGCTGTTTAATGGGGACTTTCAGAAGCACTTTACCTATAGAACAATTTGTTGTAACTCCATTAATAAGCCCGGAAAAAAATTATAAACAATTTGATCTGTTGCTATTTATTTCAAAAAGAACAAAAATTATTTTTCAAAATTAATTAAATCTGACCAAGGGCTGTTTAATGGGGACTTTCAGAAGCACTTTATATATAGAACAATTTGTTGTAACTCCATTAATAAGCCCGGAAAAAATTATAAACAATTCGATCTGTTGCTATTTATTTCAAAAGAACAAAAATTATTTTTCAAAATTAATTAAATCTGACACAAGGGCTGTTTAATGGGGACTTTCAGAAGCACTTTATATATAGAACAATTTGTTGTAACTCCATTAATAAGCCCGGAAAAAATTATAAACAATTCGATCTGTTGCTATTTATTTCAAAAGAACAAAAATTATTTTTCAAAATTAATTAAATCTGACGCAAGGGCTGTTTAATGGGGACTTTCAGAAGCACTTTATATATAGAACAATTTGTTGTAACTCCATTAATAAGCCCGGAAAAAATTATAAACAATTCGATCTGTTGCTAATTTATTTCAAAAAGAACAAAATTATTTTTCAAAATTAATTAAATCTGACGCAAGGGCTGTTTAATGGGGACTTTCAGAAGCACTTTATATATAGAACAATTTGTTGTAACTCCATTAATAAGCCCGGAAAAAATTATAAACAATTCGATCTGTTGCTATTTATTTCAAAAGAACAAAATTATTTTTCAAAATTAATTAAATCTGACGCAAGGGCTGTTTAATGGGGACTTTCAGAAGCACTTTATATATAGAACAATTTGTTGTAACTCCATTAATAAGCCCGGAAAAAATTATAAACAATTCGATCTGTTGCTAATTTATTTCAAAAGAACAAAATTATTTTTCAAAATTAATTAAATCTGACGCAAGGGCTGTTTAATGGGGACTTTCAGAAGCACTTTATATATAGAACAATTTGTTGTAACTCCATTAATAAGCCCGGAAAAAATTATAAACAATTCGATACGTTACAATTTATTTCAAAAAGAACAAAAATTATTTTTCAAAATTAATTAAATCTGACGCAAGGGCTGTTTAATGGGGACTTTCAGAAGCATTTTATCTATAGAACAATTTGTTGTAACTCCACTAATAAGCCCGGAAAAAATTATAAACAATTCGATCTGTTGCTAATTTATTTCAAAAGAACAAAAATTATTTTTCAAAATTAATTAAATCTGACGCAAGGGCTGTTTAATGGGGACTTTCAGAAGCATTTTATCTATAGAACAATTTGTTGTAACTCCACTAATAAGCCCGAAAAAAAATTATAAACAATTCGATCTGTTGCTATTTATTTCAAAAGAACAAAAATTATTTTTCAAAATTAATTAAATCTGACGCAAGGGCTGTTTAATGGGGACTTTCAGAAGCACTTTATATATAGAACAATTTGTTGTAACTCCATTAATAAGCCCGGAAAAAATTATAAACAATTCGATCTGTTGCTATTTATTTCAAAAGACAAAAATTATTTTTCAAAATTAATTAAATCTGACGCAAGGGCTGTTTAATGGGGACTTTCAGAAGCACTTTTATATAGAACAATTTGTTGTAACTCCATTAATAAGCCCGGAAAAAATTATAAACAATTCGATCTGTTGCTAATTTATTTCAAAAGAACAAAAATTATTTTTCAAAATTAATTAAATCTGACGCAAGGGCTGTTTAATGGGGACTTTCAGAAGCACTTTATATATAGAACAATTTGTTGTAACTCCATTAATAAGCCCGGAAAAAATTATAAACAATTCGATCTGTTGCTAATTTATTTCAAAAGAGCAAAATTATTTTTCAAAATTAATTAAATCTGACGCAAGGGCTGTTTAATGGGGACTTTCAGAAGCATTTATATATAGAACAATTTGTTGTAACTCCATTAATAAGCCCGGAAAAAATTATAAACAATTCGATCTGTTGCTAAATTTTTTTCAAAAGAACAAAAATTATTTTTCAAAATTAATTAAATCTGACGCAAGGGCTGTTTAATGGGGACTTTCAGAAGCATTTATATATAGAACAATTTGTTGTAACTCCATTAATAAGCCCGGAAAAAATTATAAACAATTCGATCTGTTGCATTTATTTCAAAAGAACAAAAATTATTTTTCAAAATTAATTAAATCTGACACAAGGGCTGTTTAATGGGGACTTTCAGAAGCATTTATATATAGAACAATTTGTTGTAACTCCATTAATAAGCCCGGAAAAAATTATAAACAATTCGATCTGTTGCTATTTATTTCAAAAGAACAAAAATTATTTTTCAAAATTAATTAAATCTGACGCAAGGGCTGTTTAATGGGGACTTTCAGAAGCACTTTATATATAGAACAATTTGTTGTAACTCCATTAATAAGCCCGGAAAAAATTATAAACAATTCGATCTGTTGCTATTTATTTCAAAAGAACAAAAATTATTTTTCAAAATTAATTAAATCTGACGCAAGGGCTGTTTAATGGGGACTTTCAGAAGCATTTATATATAGAACAATTTGTTGTAACTCCATTAATAAGCCCGGAAAAAATTATAAACAATTCGATCTGTTGCTAATTTATTTCAAAAGAACAAAAATTATTTTTCAAAATTAATTAAATCTGACACAAGGGCTGTTTAATGGGGACTTTCAGAAGCATTTTATATATAGAACAATTTGTTGTAACTCCATTAATAAGCCCGGAAAAAAATTATAAACAATTCGATCTGTTGCTATTTATTTCAAAAGAACAAAAATTATTTTTCAAAATTAATTAAATCTGACCAAGGGCTGTTTAATGGGGACTTTCAGAAGCACTTTATTATAGAACAATTTGTTGTAACTCCATTAATAAGCCCGGAAAAAATTATAAACAATTCGATCTGTTGCTATTTATTTCAAAAGAACAAAATTATTTTTCAAAATTAATTAAATCTGACACAAGGGCTGTTTAATGGGGACTTTCAGAAGCATTTATATATAGAACAATTTGTTGTAACTCCATTAATAAGCCCGGAAAAAATTATAAACAATTCGATCTGTTCTATTTATTTCAAAAGAACAAAAATTATTTTTCAAAATTAATTAAATCTGACAAGGGCTGTTTAATGGGGACTTTCAGAAGCACTTTATCTATAGAACAATTTGTTGTAACTCCATTAATAAGCCCGGAAAAAAATTATAAACAATTCGATCTGTTGCCATTTATTTCGTAATGAACAAAAATCATTTTTCAAAATTAATTAAATCTAACGCAAGGGCTGTGTAATGGGGACCTTTGGCATTTTATTTATATAACAAATTATTGTAACTCCACTAATAAGCCCGAAAAAAAATTATAAACTATTTGCTATGTTGTAATTTCTTTCAAAAAAGGTCGAAAAATTGTTTTCAAAATTATTTAATTTTAACGCAAGGGCTGATTAATGGGGACCTTTATCTATATAACAGTTAGCTGTGCTCTACCAATTTCCTCTACTCCCAACGAGCCATAGGAAGTATAACTTCAAAAAATTTCACATGTAATCGCACGCGAAGCAGGGCTCCCTTTACCAGTATGGTAATTAAGCAATTAACGAAGAAAGGAAAATTAAGTCCAGGTGTGTCATTTCAGAACTTTGACCTTCCCAAAAGCGATTAACGTAAACAACTCGATTGGCTGCAATCAAATTGCAAAAGTCCACTATCAAAAATTGCAATTTAGAAACTAAAAGTAGAGTTCAAAAGTGACGTAATATCCAGAAATGTATGGGCTAAGTATAGCCAAAGTGGAATACAGCAGCGTATCCGAACGTCCGCGCTCTCGGTGTGGGGATCCGCTTATTTTCGTACGCTTTCGTTCGGCTTTAACGTAACACCGTAACCGTCCGCTCGTGTGGAAGTAGCAACAAAACAGTATTTTCTCCGACCAGTTCAATACCACATGTTCGACGCCATAATACCGTTTCGTTATCGGAGGTTCTGCGTTCAAAACAGTAGCCGTCGTGCGCGCTTCTCGTTATAAAAGAAAAACAACAGAAAAAAAAAAGAAGCGCCCGCAATGGCATTTTCTTCTGCGCGCACCCCAAAGCTCGAACCTCTTCCGGCCGCTCGCTCCCCAACTTCCCCAAAGCCCAAAGCGAAAAAATGCTAGAATCGTAGTTGGCACAATTCGAAAATTATTTTTAAACAAGTTGGCGGCGAGCTTTTCCTTTTCTCTTTCGTAATTATTTCGGGAAAAATCAAAAAAATGACGTTCGGCCACTTCTGATCGGGTTTTATGGGTAAAATGGATGGTTTGATTGTGTCGTCGACGGGTAACAGTTCGCGGCTGAGGGCGCGCCTCCGCAGTGCGGGCACGAATAATTTTTTGAGGGCTTCGAGGAGCCGGCAAACTTCAAAAAATCACGTCATCAACCATAAGAACAACCGCAATTTAATTTTGCGAAGCAATTCGGCGAGAAACACTTCAAACCTCAAACAGCAGGTTGACAATTTTGGTCGTACCATCAACGGAAACCGCGAAAACGACGCCTGTGTTGTTAACAACAATGGGAGGGCGACCGTCGCTAATTGCAGGGGGACGTTTACGAGGTATTTTGCTTTTTTTTTGAGTCCCTTCGCCCCTAAAATTGTTTTTAGTCGCGAACTCTTCGCGGGACACCCTGTAACCACCGGGCGGCAGACGAATGGGTACTGGAACTTAACCCACTTGTAAATGGTCCCAAATCAAGTGGTCCTATGTGTAATATTATAGTATGGTATTCTTCAATTTAAAAATGTTTAGTAAATACCTGATTATTTGCAATATTTTGAAAAGTTTTGTTCATGTAGAAATGTACTGGATAATTGAATTCGTTTTTCTCGCAATTTTTTTGATTTTGGACATATTGAATGTAAAGCTATTGTATAAGGTTAAAGTTTCAGTACCTATTCGTCCGACCCGCTGCATAAGGTTTTGGAGTGCGCTCTTTAAGAGCCCGTTTTCTTTGTTTATTAATTTCTAAGGGTCTTGCGATTTAATAAAAATGTTTTATTTTTTTTTGTGTGGCTCAGGGTTCTTTTGTTGGAATTTAAAACAAGGTTAATCGTTTCCGAACGACGTTTCGTATAATTCGGTGCGGATGACTGTGTGTTTGTGTGATAAATTAAAAAAAAATATGGCAAAGACAAGGATAATTAGTTTTTGTAATGGCTCGAACGATAAAAACAAAGATTTGGAGCGAGGACTTTGGTCTGTAATAAGCTCGAAAAAGAGGTGCCCGTTGTGTTTTTTTTGGGGCGGAGGCGCGGGGGGGGGATCTTCGAAAATTAATTTTGGATATAACGTAAGACTTTAATTATAATTCGAAGGTTTGCGTGTTTGGATTATCACGGTTTAAACAACCGCACATTAAAACAATAACAAAGCAGGAAGTAATTAAAACATTTTCTTCTTCATTGTGCAAAGTTTAAAAAACCAGTAGTTTTTTTGTGTCGGGCGACGGTTCTTGTGTTTATCGCAATCGGTTTTTTTACTTTTGCGGTTCCCTGCTAATTATTTACGTATTACACATCTTTTTGCCTAATTTTCTTCTTAATTTTTAGTTGAAAATGGGCGGCGGATGATTAATTGTTAGGGCAACGACACGAGCTTTCGAGCTTTGGTCTTGGGAAATCGGCTCGGAAAATTCGTAACGCGCTCAATTCTCGATCTATCGCCAAAAACGAGGCGGATTCGAAATCTTAGGACCTTTTTACGTAAGTCGAGCTGGAAAAAATTAATCGGGGTCTTTCGGAAAATTTTTGAAAAAATTGCAGACGAAAACTTTGAGGATTGTTTCTTAAAAATTAATTTGTAGATACAGTAAAACCTCAATTATACGGATTCGCGATTAACCGGATTGCCAACCGCGTCGAACTGGTTGCGAAAATTAAACCTCTGTATTTTTACTAAATATTTTATTTTGTATTTCGCACTAAACAGTGTTTTTTTGCTTTGTTCATTTTAAGATAATGTGCTAGTGTTTTATTTAGTGATTAATATTTGTTGCGTTTTTTGTAAACATATACCTACGTGCACTTTCAAGCGAAAACTTTTTCCGAATAGAAAATCTGCATTTGAAGGATTTGTTATTGATATAGTCGAATCCAATTAACACGAGGATGTGCGCGTTCGAGCGAAAAGTGGCACATTTCCGAGCGAGGGAGGCAAATGAAGCGCGACGCGGGCGGCGCGCTTCATTCCGAGATCGGAATGTGCCACTGAGCTCGAATCGCACTCGGTTTTAAGCACGAACCTCAATTTTAAAATTACTTTCTACAAGTATTTTAATTAAAACTGGGGCGTCAATCTCAAAAGAAATTTAAAAAGTACCCTGTATATTTTTTCAAATTAAAAAAGTCACATAAAGCTAAATTAATTTTTTTTTGGGTGGAATGGTGGGGAATGTTAAAAAAAAATTGGTAAACACTGCTCTACATATTTCAAAATATTTTATTACAAGGATGTGCGCGTTCGAGCGAAAAGTGGCACATTTCCGAGCGAGGAGGCAAATGAAGCGCGACGCGGAGCGGCGCGCTTCATTCCAGATCGGAATGTGCCACTTTGAGCTCGAATGTCACACTCGATTTTAAGCACGATCCACAATTTTAAAATTATTTTCTACAAGTTTTTTAATTAAAATCTGGGGCGTCAAGTTCAAAAGAAATTTTAAAAAAGTACCCTGTATATTTTTTCAAATTAAAAAAGTCCCATAAAGCTAAATTAATTAATTTTTTGTTTGAAATAGAGAAAATTAATTTACAAAATATAATTATTACAAGGATGTGCGCGTTCGAGCGAAAAGTGGCACATTTCCGAGCGAGGGAGGCAAATGAAGCGCGACGCGGAGCGGCGCGCTTCATTTTCCCGAGATCGGAATGTGCCACTTTGAGCTCGAATGCGCACACTCCGTTTTAAGCACGATTCACAATAATAAATTTACTTTAAAAAAATTCAAGTAATTACTAAAACCGTAGTTGCGCTCTCAAAATGTCACATTATATGTATACAGTGTGTCCCAAATAGAGTAGGCTAACATGGGTATCTTTATTATTAGTGAAGATAGAAGTTTGGTTAAATGGGCAATGTTTTGCAGTTTTAGGTGCCCATTCAGATTCTGTTAAGAAAATTCCGAATAGTTCCGAAGTTATCGTAAAAAAACTGAAAATCGTCATTTTCTTTAATGTCAAATAACTTTGTAATTATAAAATTTACAAAAAAAAGTTTAATATAAAAGTTTTCCAAATATGTTCGCGAATATGTTCGCGAATATTTTGAGCGAATATTTATTAATATTAATCAATATGGCGTCAATTTAAAATAAAGTTGGTATCAATATCTTGGAAACCGCCATTATGAATTTAATTTTGATTTAATTTCTATTTGTATTTTATGAAACCTAGTAATTTTTATATTAAACTTTTTTTTTGCAATTTTTATAATTACAAAGTTATTTGACATTAAAGAAAATGACGATTTTAATTTTTTTTACGATAACTTCGGAACTATTCGGAATTTTAAAATTTTCTTAACAGAATCTGAATGGGCACCTAAAACTGCAAAACATAGCCCATTCAACCAAACTTCTATCTCCACTAATAAGAAAGATACCCATATTAGCCTACTCTATTTGGGACACACTGTATATATAATATGGCTTATAAGCTATAGCTAAAATTCGTTTTTTTTTCCTCTATACATTCAATTAACCGAATTTTCGATTATCCGAATAATGAATCCGGACAACCGAGTTTCCACTGTATTATGACTTAGGGAATCGGGCGTTGAAATGAGATTATTTAAATAAGTAGCAACATCCTCCCACGCGCAAATGTCGCCTTAAATAATTTATAGGGCGCTACAATGCTTGTCTCCACAACCATTTGTTGGACAATCAATTAATTCGAGCGCTATTTTTAAGCGTTGGCACATCGACGAATTGGTGCGTTCGAAATTCGGCGGGCATCGTACGAAGAGAGTGCGATAACGGGCTCCCCAAACAGAACAAAAAAAAAAAAATATGGATTAAACGTGAGCCGGGCGAAATAGCCTCTTTAATTTGGTCCGTGACAGCTGTTGCCGCCGTACGTTTTATGGGACCCATTTAGATTTCTTAGACGGTTTGACCCTGCGACTACGCCAAAGGTCAGAGTTGGATGGCAAGCCTTAGGGTCAGATTTAATGCTTAAATTCAATGATGAAGCCGATTCATCTCGACCACACTTTTCGCTTCCGACTCATTTAATTAGCTTTTATTTATTTTTTTGAAAAACTATGGATCAATTTAGACAAGTAGTTTTCTGTGGGGGACGAAAATGATCGTTGCGTCCCCCCTTTTGCGTTTCGATCGTCCGAAATTGAGGCAAACGGCGTTTTTCGATTTAAAAAAAAACCGCTTTTTGCGAAGTCAAAATGTCAAAATGCAATTTTTTTGGCTTCGACGGAAGAATTTTGTTTTTTATCAAAGCCGTTGATTTATTTAAATGATTTGTAGCTATCGAAAAATTCGCCACAATTTCAATTAAAATAATTTTTGCTTTTGGTCAAAAAGCGAAGAAAACTCGATTTTTGAACGACTCGGCCCAAAACGGCCATTTTCGTTCGAACAAAACGCTTTATTGTTTATAAAAGTTTTTAATTAATTTAAATAAGTCGTAACGTGTCAAGGAAACCGACAACGTCCGAATTTTTTTTAACCTTCCGCGTTCGAAAAATGTATTTGCCATAGCAATGAGCGAAAGGGAGCGAAAAGATACGAAAATCGTGTCGATGCAAGTGAGAGGAAACGATTAAAATAATTCAATTAATTTATTGGCACGAAATTGTTGTGAATCGTGCTTAAAATCGAGTGTGCGCGTTCGAGCTCAAAGTGGCACATTCCGATCTCGGGAAAATGAAGCGCGCCGCTCCGCGTCGCGCTTCATTTGCCTCCCTCGCTCGGAAATGTGCCGCTTTTCGTTCGAACGCGCACATCCTTGTAATAATTATATTTTCTAAATTAATTTTCTCTATTTCAAACAAAAAATTAATTAATTTAGCTTTATGGGACTTTTTTAATTTGAAAAAATATACAGGGTACTTTTTTAAAATTTCTTTTGAACTTGACGCCCCAGATTTTAATTAAAAAACTTGTAGAAAATAATTTTAAAATTGCGGATCGTGCTTAAAACCGAGTGTGCGCGTTCGAGCTCAAAGTGGCACATTCCGATCTCGGGAAAATGAAGCGCGCCGCTCCGCGTCGCGCTTCATTTGCCTCCCTCGCTCGGAAATGTGCCACTTTTCGCTCGAACGCGCACATCTTCGCATAAATGTTTTTTCCTATACTAATTTTTTCTTTTTTAAACAAAACAAATAATTTTAATTTAGTTTTGTAGAATTTTTGATCAAAAATAATATACATGGTGATTTTTAAGTTTCTAGACATTTTGATTTAGGCGTCCCAGTTTTTAATTAAAACACTTCTAGAAATTAAATTTATTATTGTGGATGGTGCTTAAAACCGAGTGTGCCATTCGAGCTCAAAGTGGCACATTCCGATCTCAGGAAAATGAAGCGCGCCGCTCCGCGTCGCGCTTCATTTGCCTCCTCGCTCGGAAATGTGCCACTTTTCGCTCGAATGCGCACATCTTCGCATAAATGTTTTTCCTATACTCATTTTTCTTTTTAAACAAAACAAATAATTTAATTTAGTTTTGTAGAATTTTTGATCAAAACATAATATACAGGGTGATTTTTAAGTTTCTAGACATTTTGATGTAGGCGTCTCAGTTTTAATTAAAACACTTCTAGAAATTAAACTTTTATTGTGAATCGTGCTTAAAACCAGGTGCACATTCGAGCTCAAAGTGGCACATTCCGATCTCGGGAAAATGAAGCGCGCCGCTCCGCGTCGCGCTTCATTTGCCTCCCTCGCTCGGAAATGTGCCACTTTTCGCTCGAACGCGCACATCTTTGCATAAATGTTTTTCCTATACTAATTTTTTCTTTTTTAAACAAAACAAATAATTTTAATTTAGTTTTGTAGAATTTTTGATCCAAAACATAATATACAGGGTGATTTTTTAAGTTTCTAGACATTTTGATGTAGGCGTCTCAGTTTTTAATTAAAAACACTTCTAGAAATTAAACTTATTATTGTGAATCGTGCTTAAAACCGAGTGTGCACATTCGAGCTCAAAGTGGCACATTCCGATCTCGGGAAAATGAAGCGCGCCGCTCCGCGTCGCGCTTCATTTGCCTCCCTCGCTCGGAAATGTGCCACTTTTCGCTCGAATGCGCACATCCTCGCGTTTATTACATTAATTTAATTTACCATGCGCTCCTTCAAATCAAAAATTTTAATTTAATTTAGTAAATATCGATTTTATATTCGAAAAACGTATTTACCATAGCAATGAGTGGAAGGGAGCGAGAAGATACAATGCGTTTCACTTAAACCTATTAATTATTAATTGTTAAAATATATTTCTTATCATTGAACTGTCATAAAGAACAATTTTGTGGATTTTATTTCATTTTATTTTCGTGGTATAGCAAACCCCAGCTAGTATGCGGAAGGTTAAGCTCTTTTGGCGAAAAATCAAATTCAAATATTTTTTGTAAAAGCGCAATTTTTTCCTTTGACAAAAAATTGTATTCTTTATTAAAGTCTTTAATTAATTTAATTAACCTATATGTGGCTATCGAAAAACCGCAGAATATCAATACTTTTTTTTTTAGCTCTTTTGGCAAAGACTCGACGAAAATTATTCTGCGAAGCCCCATACATTTATGGCGACCCCCCATTTTGAGCGTCACTGGATCATAATAAAGCCAGTAGTGTTTTGGGTATTTTCTTGCGAGTGGAATCCTCGAAAGCAACGTTTCGTATAGGCAAAAAAAGGCATTAATAAAAAATCTATTCGTAATACGTAAAAATAAATTTCGACAGGGTTGTGCAACGAAAAACGACGTAATTTGTAGAAATAAGCAATCGATATGCAGTACTCAGGCTTGAGCAAGCAATGATGTCACGACCGAATTTAAACGTGGCCGTTTAGAAAGTACATAAACGCTTTTATACATTATCATTACATTAAATATTGATAACGTATTTACATAACAATAGAAAACGAAACCAACAAATCCGAGAGACACTCAAAATGAAACACAACATCGCGCGCTTCCATTTCGAAAGCGATTTTTCTCACGTCCTCACAGCAACACCATTTTTTACTTCTGTTTACGTACACCTCGCACACAAAGCACAATCATTTTAATCTCCGCAAATTACGAAATCATAAACATGACATAATTGTACGAACCGTACGTTTGAAAAAAGCAAATCGCAATTATTTATTGGCTCACGCGATAGACACAACTTTTTCCAGGATATGATCTCATGGACTCGACGAAATCCTTTTTTTAACGAGGAGAGGCCCTAAATTTACCGATTGAAAAGATTTTATGGCCAAAAATCGAAATTTTGGGCGCGCGATTATTAGTTGTCTAAGCCCAAGTCGAAAGATTTGGGCTTAAACAGGTGACCCCCCGTTTAACGGGGCGAAAAATGTCGCGTTAAAAAAACTATACGATTAATAATGAACACGCACACAACAAAAAAAATGTCTACGACACAATGATGAATGTAAAAAGGTGAAATTCTTAAAAAGGCTACGTGTTGTCTAAATTTAGATTAAAAGGTGTTCTTCAATGACTGAAAAATGTGATCGATTAAAAAGCAAGATTAACATAAATCTAAATTTCTAATTTGTTAGACAATTAAAGCGCTAAACGAGCACGCTTTGCAAGAAGTAAAAAAGCGCTTTTTAATTTTGCACAATTAATCATTCTTAATTGTGTAATTTTATTCGCGCCGAGAATGGCCGCTTTTTGATTTAGAATTTGCGATTTTTCACAAATCGACGACCCGTTAAATTCATTGTCGCCAAGTGCGAAAAAGAGACGGGAACAAGGTCGGCTTTGCACCTTAAAATTTTTGAATTATGCGCGGGAGATGCAAATTATCGTCCGAGACGACATTTCTCAATAAAAAGAATTTGTCGATTTGCAATTTTACAAAGTTTTTCAATGTACAGTGGAAACTCGCTTATCCGGACTAATTATTGTTACAGCTCGTTCGGATAATCGAAAATTCGGTTAATTGAATGTATAGAAAAAAATTGTTGAACAATTTTGAAACTTCGAGCGGATCGAGTTATATCGAATCGGCGTTAATTGAGGAAGCGTTAAACGAGGTCTTACTGTAACTCAAACTTGGCGAAATTGTTAGGTAGGTATATGTTTACAAAAAACGCAACAAATATTAATCACTAAATAAAACACTAGCACATTATCTTAAGATGCGAAACACAAAATATAGCAATGTCCGATAAGCGGGGCGCGACTGTATCGAACCGCGCGCTCCCAACGCGAAATTCGAGGTGCGCCGCCACTGCACGTTTTACAAAATCCAAAACGAAAATCCGCGCAACCGCATTCACATTTGGCGCTTTTTTTTTTCAAACGAAATCGACTTTTTCCTAATCAAAATTTTGGCGATCGCCAAAAAGAGAGAGAGAGAGGTCAGTTTCGAATTGAGACTTTGCGTGTGTTGCTCTTTAAAAGTCCTCTCCGAAAATTAACATAAACAATTAATTACGTAAGTGTTAATAACACCGAGACCAGATGTTGCGCGCGCGAGGGGAAAAGACCGATTTCCCTTCGTCTTTTCGGATTTTGTTAAAAAAAAATGTAAATAAATTCGAAGCCTACGTGTGTTTTAAGGTTCAAACGGGGGGGCACATGGACGCACGCACACAAACACACGCCACTGTTTATATGTGTATGTGTGTATATATACGCACGCACACAAACACATAATATAAAGGCAGCAGACCTGTTTTTTAATAGCAAAGAGACGAGGATAGCCGTAAGCTAAACTCAGTGTTTGCCGTATGACATCATCGATATTTATGTACCTATCTATAATTAGCTTTGGGAAAGGTAAAAGATACCTACACGCTACGAAAAATTATTCCTCCGCCTCTTCCCTTCGCCTCCCCGCGCCTTGTTCAATGCTCTAATTACGACACTAATCAAAGGCAGTGTGCTCATAATTAGATTTAATTTTAAAATTTAATAAAACTTGACGCTTCGTTTTTTTTTCGATTCGAGCTCGCCAACGTTTTAAAAATGTTTTAAATCTTCTTCGTTTGGTACGACTGTTCGAATTTGAATTTCGAGCGATCGTAAATGTAGGGGTGGTGGGGTGGGGAGAATTTGTTCGGTTTCGTTTTGAAAATTGTTGACCACTTTGACGGGCTGTCCCGATTCGGTTGCGACCTAGTGTATATTTTGGGGTGTTTTTTTTTTTTTCTTTTCGTTTTTTGGCGGCTTTCGTTCGAGGATCCGTGCCGTGGGAAGCTTTTTTAATCGTTAATTAAAACTGGTCGGGGAATTTGTTATCTAAAGTGTGTGAGTTGCTTACCGTTTATTTTGCGAAATGATCTCATTTTATTAATTTATCTGCGGAGCGATTGTGTTTACTTTGTGACGTTTTGCGAACCGAGATTGGTCGACGAAAGGGACTCGGATGTTATTATTTGTTTTTCTATTTGTGTTTATTTAAATTAATTTTCTTTTGGTTTCGTCCGAAGCGGGTTTTTGTGCATTTCAGAATCTCGACGACTAGGTTCAGCAACCTTTTTGAATCGGTCTCTATTTTTTTCTCCGCGGTCCATTTTTCATACAGTGAAACCTCAATTATTCGGACCTCTGTTGTACGGATTGCCAACCGCGTTGCGAAAATTAAACCTCGCTATTTCTTACTAAATATTTTTGATGTTGTATTTCGAACTAAACGGTGTTTTTTTGCTTTGTTGATTTTAAGATAATGTGCGACTGTTTTATTTAGTGATTAATTTTTTTGCAGTTTTTATAAACATATACCTAACAATTTTCGCGTTAAAACGGGACGCTTCGTAATCGTGCTTAAAACCGAGTGCGCGCATTCGAGCTCAAAGTGGCACATTTCCGATCTCGGGAAAATGAAGCGCGCCGCTCCGCGTCGCGCTTCATTTGCCTCCCTCGCTCGGAAATGTGCCACTTTTCGCTCGAACGCGCACATCCTCGTATTTATCGGATTTGCCCATATTATTATTTTATTCTTCAATTCAAAAAATTAAAAGTCGAATAAATTAGATCTATTTTTTGTTTGAAAAAGGTTAGATATTTTATTTTTTTTTATAAGTTGTCATGGTGGTCTTCCGCACGCCTAATTGTAGCCAACATGATAAAATATTTTAAGGTGTACTTTGGAATGTTTACTAATTCGCATTTTTGATTAATTAAAATTGTATATGACTCAAATTTCCTGAAGTGGGCAACTAAAAATCAATTAGTTGATTTTTATATCACCTTTTGCAGATTGTTGAAGGTTTATATGTCAAAATTAATGTCTCCAAATATTTTTGGATAATTTTTATTTTGTAAAAATTATAAACAAATTAGTTTGAAGGCACATTTTGTAGACACTGTTGTAATTAGACTTTATTTATGGATTAATTCAATTTTTAAATATAATAAAATCTTTATATGTTACATAGGGGGCGCATCAAAATTTTAGAATGACTTGGGTGGGGTAGGTTAAAAAAAAAAGGTTTAGAAATAAGAGTGAAAATTCGGAAAAAGTTAAAATATTGTTTTTCACGTACGATGAAGTCTCCCATCTAGTCTAGTTTAAAAATACTAAATTAGAAATATGGTTTTTGGTAAAAATACCCTACTGTAATTTTTAATTAAAAGAAAAGCAAGAAGTGCTACATTTAGTTCAGTTTGATTTAATTAATATTATTTGTAAGAGAGAAGAATAAGATGGGCAAATTCAATTATTAAGCGAAAACTTTTTCCGAATAGAAAATCTGAATTTGAAGGATTTGTTATTAATATAGTCGAATCCAATTAACACGAAGATGTGCGCATTCGAGCGAAAAGTGGCACATTTCCGAGCGAGGGAGGCAAATGAAGCGCGACGCGGGCGGCGCGCTTCTTCCGAGATCGGAATGTGCCACTTTGAGCTCGAATGTCACACTCGTTTTAAGCACGATCCACAATAATTAATTTAATTTCTAGAAGTGTTTTTAATTAAAAACTGGGACGCCTAAATCAAAATGTCTAGAAACTTTAAAAAATCACCCTGTATATCATTTTTCGAATCAATAATTCTACAAAACTAAATTAAAATTATTTATTTTGTTTAAAAAAGACAAAATTAATGCGAAGATGTGCGCATTCGAGCGAAAAGTGGCACACTTCCGAGCGAGGGAGGCAAATGAAGCGCGACGCGAAGCGGCGCGCTTCATTTTCACGAGATCGGAATGTGCCACTTTGAGCTCGAACGTGCACACTCGGTTTTAAGCACGATCCACAATAATAAATTTAATTTCTAGAAGTGTTTTTAATTAAAAACTGGGACGCCTAAATCAAAATGTCTAGAAACTTTAAAAAATCACCCTGTATATCATTTTTCGAATCAATAATTCTACAAAACTAAATTAAAATTATTTATTTTGTTTAAAAAAGAAAAAATTAATGCGCACACTCGGTTTTACACATCATTCGCAAAAATGACCAAATTTGAGTTACAGTAAGACCTCGTTTAACGCTTCCTCAATTAACCGCCGATTCGATATAACTCGATCTGCTCGAAGTTTCAAAATAGTTCAACAATTTTTTTCTATACATTCAATTAACCGAGTTTTCACTGTATTTATAATTATTAATACTTAGCGAATCTCCGATAAAGGCGCTTTAATTTATTTCTTCGAAAATCGAGAGCGCTTCTCGGAGAAACGTTCGAGATTCGGAGAACCGATTTTTTTTATCTCTGCGATAGGGAGTTTGTTTATTTTTCGATTAAATTCTTCTTTCGAGTGACACACGATAAACAATAATCTTATTTTAATAAAATTCTCGAAATGGTAGCTCTCGAATTTAAAAATAAACACAATTCGAATTGGGATCGATGAAAATGGGCAAAGAGAACTTGGGAACATGGGCGTAGATGGGCGAGGGGTAATGGTGGACGCTGCTCGTAGTACAAAACACATTTTCCACCCTAGAAAAACCGCGAATAAATTGGTTCTTAAAACTAATTTGATCGTCAAAAGTTTTTCGCACTAAAAAAAAAACTTATTCAATCAGAAAACGATTAAGGCATATTATAATTGGCTTTGTTGCCTTTTTTAAATAAAAATGAGCCAATCTTACCGAGTAAAACCACAAAAACAAATTATGGAGAAGGTCAAGGTACACATAAGCAAATTGAACAATGAGTAAACTCAAAAAAATCCAAAGAAAAAAGTACTATCATTGTTTTAATGTAGTAAAACGATGCGTCATTACAATTATTTACATTTCTGCGTTTACAATTATATTATTTGTATTTTTCGTAAAAGGGCATTGTATGCTTATTCTTTTTCGTGTATTTATTTTGAAATAATCCGCACCTTTGTGTTTTCGCGTGTAATTTAGGGTGGGCGCAAAAATAAAATTTTTCGGGCTTGAGGGTGCAAGTTGTAGTTGACAAAAAAAAAGGAATAACATTATTTTAATATCTTGAGGTGTTCCAGAAATTTTTAAAATTAATAATTAATTTAAATTTTTGATTTTGGGAGAAACATCCAAAATTTGCCATATATGATCATTTTCAAATCAATTTTGACTAATCGAAAATTGGCACCTGTTGTTTTTTCATATATTTTTTTAAATTACAATAATAATTAATGATTTTCGTTTTTTTTAAATATTTCATTGACTTTGCACTTTGCAATTTGCAATTTCTAGAACAATTTGTATATGTATATGGTATGGGCATCTTAAAAATAAGTTGGACCCCTCAATATGTCTATTTAATTTTTTTTTTCTTTTTACATAGTATATTCCTTTTTTTATAAGCTACAGTTCGTACCCCCAAGCCTAAAAAAATTAAAAATGTTTTTTGACCCACCCCGGTAGAAACGTCATAGTTTGACCCAACGCGATTCGCTTTAAATTTTTCAAAAATGCCCATTCGGAATCGAACACGATGCCAATTAAAATCGTCCACATAAATCAAAGATCATTCGAATCAAACGAGTTTCACTTTTTAAATTGCCAAACATAAATTATCACCTAATGGAATGAAGTCATAAGCAATCAATTTTTATAGGCGTTTGCCAATAGGTCAATTAAAATTGCGATAACCGGGGAGAGAGCCCCCCCCCTCTCCCAGATAGGAAATTAGTGTGTGTTTGACTGCGGCCCACATCTTTATGCTAATTTTCAATTAAAATGATGTCATGTTCGTGTTTTCCTTAAACTGATGACCCAGTGTGTGTGTGTGTTGTACCTTTTTATTGCCGTTCAGTGACATTTTTTGCAAGGTCAATCGCGCCACACATTTTTTTCTCTTCCTCTCTCGCGTCCACCTTTCGTCCTTTTTTTTTGCTGCGGTAAACAGAGGAAGCGGTTGTATTTTAGATAACGCAAGAATTGCGCTGATAAAACGTGGGAAAACGCGCGCTTTTTTTCATTCATGCTCGCTCGGAACGCATTTTTTTCTATGCGGACTTCGTTATTTTCGTTTCTTACCTATACATATAAATAACATTGAAGTTTCTGTCTGTGATTTCAAAATAAAGATTTTTTTCTTAAGCTCATATGGTTTTTTGAATTTTACTAAAGCCCAAACGCACGTTTTTAAAATTTTGTCTGTCTGTCTGTCTGTCTGTCGGTTTGTCCGTCCGTATATCTCGGAAACGGCCGAACCGATTTTGACGGGACTTGATGACAGATAGAAGACACTATCCTTGAGTAATATGGGCTATATTTTATTTTCAAAAAAAATTAGTTTTTACTTTGAAATCGCAATACCCGTGCGAAGCCGGGCGGTGCCCAGCTAGTTAGTAATAAAGCGAGCGGGCGAGAAAAAAAATCGTGGCTGCGCCACTGGCACCGACGAACGGTGTTTCGATCGAAAACGTGACGTAACGGTCGATCCACTAACAAAGGAATCTCATAACAGTTTTATTTCGTCGATTGACACTTCGTGCCCAAAAAAAAATTACAAGGCGAAAGACAAAACGGCGGCCGAAACGCAAGTGCAGGCCAGCATCGCGTAGCCGGTCACGTAGACCCCTCGGAGGGTGAGGCACATGCCCAGGTCCCATATCAAATGGCGGATGCCGTTGCAGAAATGGTAGCAGAACGGAAATGCGAGGATCAAGCGCAAAATTCCTACGGTCGCGTCGTCCATGCAAAGGTCGTCGATCAGCTCCGTGTAGTATTCGAATTGGCAGGGCAAAATTAGGGCCTGCCAGCCGAAGAGCGTGGCGTAAACGGCCAAAAGGGTACCTGCAACGGACGAATTAATTTTTCGGGGAAGAAATGCGATGGGGGTGGTTTTTGCGGTGCCTGTGATCCTATGGGTTATCGAGAGGGTGCTCGTCAATTGAACGGCGTAGATCGATAAATGGGGGGACATGGGTCTATTTCGGGCCATGTTCCTTTCGTCGTGGTCTTGGGCCTTGGGCCGTTTGTGGGGGGCCGCTTGCAACGTCACCGATGTCCGTACGACTTGTAAAAGGCTTCCTGTGTTTAGGCATCTTAGAGCCCTTAAAACATCTCTCTGGACGATCCTATTTTTAAATGTAATTATTTAGGGGGCTTTGATTTTGAAGTTGTACTTCTTTTGGCGCGTCGGAAGTAAAGTTTTAGCAGTATGAAGTTATCCGTCTAAGAAAGTAAATTAATTACAGGTGACGCGCTATAATGTGGCAAAGGGCGCCGGATAAGCCGGGGGCCAGATTACCGCGGGTCTACTGTATTGTGAATGATGCGTAAAACCGATCAAACTTGCTGTTTCGATACTATTTTTAATTACTAATTAATTTTATGAACATATACAAGTGTTTTTAAAATTTATTATTGTGAATCGTGCTTAAAGCCGAGTGCGCGCGTTCGAGCTCAAAGTGGCACATTTCCGATCTCGGGAAAATGAAGCGCGCCGCTCCGCGTCGCGCTTCATTTGCCTCCCTCGCTCGAAAATGTGCCACTTTTCGCTCGAACGCGCGCATCCTCGTATTTACTAAATTTGTTTACATTCATTTTTCGATTTATAAAAAGAAAATAGCAAATTACAACTATTTTTTGTAAAAAATTTATTAACATCCAAAATTAACTGAGCAATTTATACATATTTTGCTTTGTTTTCGATTTACGCGGTTTTCTACGTGTAAACATACAATTTGGAAACCAGTGGTCTCAAACGCCAAAGAAGTATAACTTCTAACGCGCCTGCATAACTGCGTATTTTTTTTAAATTGAAATGGGGGTGTGGGGGGTACTTACTGCGACGCCACTATGGACATTTTATTTTTTTATAATAAAAAATCGTACGATAACTGTCTAAATTCGACGTTGACGTTTCGGACCTTTTTTTGTATTGGAGAAATTTTAATTGTTTCGGTCGACTTTGATTTTGAGTAAACATTGTATTGGGGCGAGGGAGGTTTTGCGCCCGAATTTATCAAAAAAAAAAAAACACCCGCACAAGAGAGTTGGTCGATTTTAAATTTAGATGACTTATGTTTTACGCATTTTGCCATTGGCCTTCGAACGAAAATAGATAAAGTTAAATGTGTGTAAATAAGCGAAACTAATAATCGAATACAGTGGAAACTCGGTTATCCGAACTAATTTGTGTTACAGCTCGTTCGGATAATGGAAAATTCGGTTAATTGAATGTATAGAAAAAAATTATTTTAGAGCGAGAGCGCGAGGAAATGACACCGGCTATAGTCGCTAGGGGTACGTAGGAACCCCCCGCACTATAAAGCAATTCAATTTTTTCATTATTTGCCAAAAAAACATGGACTAAAACCCATCGATTTTTTTTTTCAAAACGTTTTTCCAAAGCTATGGAATAGCACGCCTATGGTTTCTTAGGCCTATCCGAAGCGAAAACGGCTGCCAAATCCGAATCTGAATAGTTTTTAAAGATCCGTCCACAAATAACGGCGCTACAATTTTTTTAAAGTTCAAAATTGTGCCAAAATGAGCGCGAAAAATTGCGATTTTTAATTTTCGAAAAATTAACGTCGCACCCTATACATATTTTACATGTATCTTATGTAAAAAAGCCTCAGGATTCCGAATCCGTGTCGTTTGTAATGATTGGATCGAAAATAAGGGCGCTACGATTTTTTTTGTGAAACAAGGGGTATTTTTTTTTTATTTATTTAACTTTTTACATCTTATTCAAATGTTTAATTAATATAATTTTTTTTTCTCAAAATTCTTTAGATTTAAAACAAATTGTATGGAAACTTTTATTGTTTAGTTTGGTGAGAGGCATAATCCGGTTTAAATTTCAGTAGCTATTCGTCCGACACCCTGTATATTAAGTTATTAAGTAATTCAATTAAATATTTAATTGTTAACCTGACTTTCAAATATAAAATGAGCTAGCTATGGTGCATTGGACACAGTTCCATTACAATACGAATTTCGCCCATGCAACATAGAAAAAAATCATGGTGAGAATTACCATTCCCTTTTCCCCATTTGGTGGCACCCGAAAACCTTTGCGAAGGCAATTTGGAAATTTGGGCATTTGGACACCCCATAGCATCATTAAAACGAACAAAACGGTGCTCTCCACACGCCTAAATTAAAGCAAACGATTAAACGAAGCCGGTCATTTTAATGTATAACTAGAATGCACCTAATTTAATTCAGCCCACAGTTAAAAATAAAATAATGTAATGTGTCACTGGACGCAGAACACTTGCCACATAAACGTAATGTTACGAACAAGACGCGTAATTGATGTTAAAATGCTAAAAGAAACCGCCCGCACGCAACATTTCTAATTCTCACGACAAAATCAATTAATTTACATACTTCGTAGTAAGTGACGTCAGATTTTAATTGAAGAAAAACAAATCAAACAAAGCACGTGCTTCTTCCGGAAAAGCCTGCTCTAGCGACGCATTTTCGCCGACGCGAAGGGCCGCGCGCGCCACCTTTTTGTTTAAGTCGATGGTCCTGCGACTGTACAGGGTGGTCCTTTAATTCGCGAACGCGATAGAAAAACAATTCGCTCGGATAGAAGCGAATTTTCGGCGGGGGAGCAAAACGAAAGGTGCGCGATTTGGGGATGGAGTTGTTCAAAAAAGGAGGAACGGGTGGGTGGGCGGTGTTTGCGAAGTGTGGCAGGCTTAATCCGAATCTCGATTTGGGTTGTTAAAAGAGTGATCTCATTTTTCTGTCATCGTTTTTGTCTTGGATCACTGCGGATAAAGAGGTCATAGCCCGTGACTTGAAAATAACAACAATAATGCGTAAACACTATATACAAAACATAAGAGAGCGGCAATTTACCGCTCGGAATAATATTTAAAAGTCCTTTCTTTCGTATATTTAGAAATGACATCAGGGTCTGCTCGCCCTGACCATGACGAGATGATCATCATCCTCCTCCTTCGGACTCTTCGGCATGTCGTTAGACTTTATCAGGGTCTTCGCGATTTCGATCTTTTTTTTTACATAATGGCCCCTCGTTATAGCGAAATTAAGGTGTGCGAGTGCGAAAGAGAGAATGCTTTTTTTATTTCTGTGGGAGTTACACACACACAACACACACACACACACTGACTTCATGGATTTTAAGGAAAATCCGTGCTTATTTAATTAATTTGTCATATTTTTTTCCAAATTACTTCATCCCAAAAGTATTTTATTTATTTTTTAAAACGTCTTTTCGATTTTCTTTTGCGGCGATTTTTTCGCAGATATTTCTAAGCGGTTAGGGCACAATCTAAATTATTTTTTTAAGAAAAATTAAAGGGTGGCACCTCTCCAAAATGTTAAGCGTAAAAGTGGCGGGAATACGTGTCCAACGAAACGAAAAGTAATAATTTATTTTAATTCCCAAGCGAAGACGATTTTTTTAAAGCCCACCCTGTACAAAATTTAAATTTAAAGCTTTTTAAACGTTTTTCAATAAAATTCAGATTGAAAAGCAATTTTGTTGTAAATTTTAATTTTTTGAGTTTTACTCTGTTTTTTTTTGGTCCAAAAATCTAAAGCTTAATGTAATTGGTTTATTTTTAATAATTACCAATTTAATTAACGCATCGGGTTATTTTTAATAATTACAAAAGCGTAACGATAGCCACATTATTTATTTATTTGTGTATATAGAATTAAACTTATCTATTACCAATAATATTTAGCCATTTTTATCAACAATTTGGTCATTACTATATTTATATCCCGATTACAATCGACGAAGTGTACATATATTTTTTTCAAATAATTCTTTTGCTGTGCGAGCGTGCGGTCCCCAAAATTTAAAGAGAGGTACGTTTGAATTTTTTTTAGAACAAAATTTAAGCTTTCCGGCTTTATATAAATTTGAATTTTGTAGTCCGAAAAGCTTATTTTTTCTTAATGCGGGTTTCGTGGTTCCGGCCTAAATACGGTCCTGTAATTTGTACTTGTAAATTGTTAAACTCCAGCACCCACAATTTGGGGGGGGGGGCTTCTTCCTGGCTGGCGATACTGCTTTTGGTCGTGGGCATAAAGGCAAAACAAATTTAAAAAAAAAAACGAGATAATCAGTGATGCAATTTATTTGTACACTTAACTTTTGACACTATGAATGATATGGGCACAAAATAAACATTTCGAATGGGGCTGCACCGAAAATTAATTTGCGAATTTTTCGCATTCTTGCAGTTTCTGGGCTTCGTTCTGAAACCAAAAATTAATTAATTTACCCGAGTCCAAAATAAATTCGGAGGAATTAATTTTGATTCGGTTTTTAATTTTGGGAACTTTTTTGATTTTGAATCGTTCAAAATAATCATTGGCTTACCTGTATAAGTTTATAGATCAGCATTAGGGTGTCGATTGAAGCTTTGCAATTATTTTCGGTGATAGCGTTGGGGTTGTTGTTGGGTGCCCTTTTGCCCCATCCCGTAGAAAAATTGAGCTGGGCCACGCAAAAGCTTAAGCTTACGACGAAAACGAGAAGAATAACAAAACGTTGCATTTTGGCTGCAAAAAAATAAAATTCGGGAGTTAGTTTTGATTTTTTTAACACATGTATTTTAATGGAATCAAATAAATATAGATGGCGGTACATACCTTTAGTAAGAGGCTGTTTGTGAAAGAACTGAAGGACTTATGATGGGATAAGGGTGGTAGATCGGCTCTTATATACCCCTTTAAGATGGAAGGGAATCTGTACAAACTTCGCCCACTTTTTTTTCAATTAAATTAAACTAAGGAAGCCTTTCTGCAAATAACGATATTAGCTGATATTTACCATCGACGAAATTGATCTTTCGTATTTGAAGAGTAAAATAATTAGATTTCGCTTCTGATTATTCTATTTCTTATTCTCATATTTATTGTTTAGTAAGTTTAGTTGATTTTTGCTCGGGGGCGGTCAAATAATTGATATTTCTGTCTTGTTCTTTTCAAAAAACAACACAGAAATGGAGTTACAACGTCCAGGACTCGAATTTATATTATTTGATGCAAAAAAATGAGTTTTTTTCTTTTAAAAGAAATTTAGGGGTCGGAGGGACTTAAGCAATATCTTGTAACTCTAATTTCTTTTTTAAAGTTGCGCTTTGGATTATTTCTAACTGGGTACTATTTGTTGAAACATAAAACGGACCACCCTGTATATATAAAATCGTTGAATGTACAATATTAGTTGGAAAAATGTAATTTATTAATTATTAAAATAGAGTCGACTTTTTTGGCCATCGTAATTAATATTTATGAGGATCCTTAATTATGTACGCTTACGAATAACATTCCAGTTTTTATTATATTTCCACTAATAAATTTTTAATGTTTTTTTTTGGTCTGTATAATTTTTCGGAAAACTTGTAATTTTGAGAAAACACACCATTTTTGAGTCATACTCCAAAGATGAACAGCTAAATTCTTGAGAAGATTAATCTACATTTTTGTTGCCGTTGTTATTATTATTATTACTACTATTATTATTAGTTCTTACGTAATTTCTTTCATTTAAAACTGGTTATAAACAATAAAAGGAAGAAAACCATTTCCACTTTCGTGGTGTCATTAATTCCACTCATGATTATGCTTTTATTTATTTAAATACAAACACATATCTCTTGCGTTACCATTTATCATTCAGTATTAATTTAAACTGCAAATAAAGAACGTCAGCGTCGTTGATTAAATAATTTAATGATCCCCACAATCCAGATTTCAATTACAATGATATTAATTATGTAAGTAGCAACTTTAATTCAATTTAAAAGGACCTAAACTAATTAATACTAATCCTTTATTTTTCTTTTATTGCAGGGAAGTGTACAGCACTATTTCTGACCGATTAGGACATACACCACACATTCCTGGAGACTCAGTCCAAACACTTTTCAATGATATGCATCTTTATCCGTCCAAATCACAAGGTAATTAATTTCATTAAACTCAAAGCTGCTTATTAAAGCATGCCTGGACCTACCCGAACTTAATTCATCAAAAATGAAGAGTTGGGAAACTCAAAAAATATTAATATTCATTAATAGTTAAACTTTTTCAAACTTTTTAAATTTAAATAAAGCGCTCGCGATTCCGATTGGTCGGCTAATTTGCGTAGACCAATCAGGGTTCTGTTTTAAGGGCAGTGGTACCATTTGGTTAAAATTTAATAGTTTTAATGGTTTTTTCCAATTATAAAGGGTTAGAACTTTCAAAAATTGAATTATAATATTTATAATAACATAAACAGTTAAAGGAAAGTGCTTTTACTAATTATCAGATTAAAATACTTTTGATTTAGGGATGTTCAATTAACAGTTTTCTTCTACACCACCTTTTGCATGAAGTAATATAGATTTTTGGCTCTTCTTAATTAATACTATTAAAATTATCAATGTAAGTAGTGAAATGTTACTTCTTTATCAAAAAAAGTCAAGGTTTTCTTATCAATGTGGTTAATCATAGTATTTTAGTATGGCTGTGCGTGTATTGATTATTCGAGTTTAAACAATGTAGTTACATTATTAAGATGTATGATTCCTTTTATAACGTGAGTACGCTTCTATTTTAATTATTACAAGACACTTAATATAATAATCATGAAGTATATCCAGTTTCAACTAATTTAAATTTGATCTTAAGTACTTTACTGTACACCTAACCTAAGTTTTTGATTTCTATTTTAACACACTTCTATTTGTTTTAGTATCAGAAATGCTACAATGTGCAAGACAGTGTGGCCGAAGGAATGGCACAATGCCTTTTCTCACCTTTGGAGAGTTCTGTGTTTTTGCACGGGAAATGCAACGACCAAAACCTTTAAAAAAATCTCAAGCTCAGAGGTCGTCCAATAACCGTAAGTTGCTTGATTTACTATCTATCCATTCTAGTTTATTAAAGTAATTTCTTTTAGAGTGTTCAAAGAAGTGTGAAGTTTTTTTGGGGGGCTCTTGTAATCCTACTACTTGGCGCACAGATGTAGCTATACCCGAGTTGCAAAAACACGGCATTTCTTATTATAATCCAGTGAGTTGATTTGTGGGTGGTGTTTTCTTAGTGTAAGGCATGTTTTTTAGCAAAAGTCTATGTGGGGGCCTGAGTTAGTAGCGGAAGAGCACGATGCTAAGCAATCGGCTTCAGTTTTGTTGTTTGTGGTTGACAGTCAAACTCGGAGTGTCTCTGGAATGATTGAAGTCGCATACTTGGTGGCTTCCGATCGATGTGTTGTTATTGTAGCTCAACCTTATCAATTGGGGCAAAGCATTATGGGGGAAGAATTGTCTTACAGGTAATTCGAAGGGAATTTGTCTTTTATGTTATGTCTTTTTCAAAGATTAACTTTTAGGGAGTACGTAGATCTTGTTGACGGGAAAAATACGTTGTTAACATTAGTTAAAAGTCAGGGAATCAAAGTATACAATAATCTAACTGCAGCTCTTCAACACACCACTTATTTGCTACAAAATTCTGTTCTAAATGGGATTACACCAGAGGAACAAGTTACGGGTAAACTTAGGTGAGTGTTCTTTCTTCTTCTGCATTAGAATTGATCTAATAAGATTTTCTGTAGGAAATTAAGAGACACTTTTGATTCGTACGATGCAAATCGAACGGGAGAGTTGCATTTAAACGACGTCTTAGATGCTTATTATCGGCTGACCAACAGAACTTTGGAGATATCTGATTTATATAATTATCTCAGCATGTCGAATAATGCCGATACAAGCAAAATGAGAATCTCTTTCGAGCAATTTTGTGCCTTGGTTGCTGAGTTTAGTACAGAAGGCTGTAGCAGTTCTACAACAACTAACAGCTCTTTGAGTGACGGTAGAATTTTTAACTCTTTATATTGGACGAGTACACTTTTGAAGACTCGACATTTGTTTAGATTGTATGTTGTTCGGCCTCTTAATACGGCTTTAGGTAGTTTGTCTCTTGCGGCTTTTTCTCTTTTTGTTTTTAATTTTGGCGTCAGTTTTCAAAAGTGATATGAGTTGCGTTGTTGTTTGGTTGGTTTGATTTTACGAGGTGATTTTGTAGATTGGGCTACGCAACCACTGTTGAATCGACAGTGCTCGACCAATAATAATAGTAACTGTGATACGTCGAATAATCACACTTCGAAATGGGTTAATCATGTGTATTTGGGAGGCTCCTGTTCAACGCAATTAACTTGGAGGGAACAAATTGCTATTCCTCTTCTGAAGAAGCACGGATTAACGTACTATAATCCTGCTATAAGGGAAACAAGTTGTTTAAATAATTTAATTAATGAAAGTAATTTAAGTAGTCTTACGAATGGCTCTACGTATCTTAATAATGATGGTAACGAAGAGGGGAATAATGAGATAATAGCGGAGAATTGCATATTACAATGGAAGAAATGCATCGATAAGAGTAAAGTGTTGCTCTTTGTGATTACAAATGATACACGGTCACTTACCAGTATGATCCTTGCAGCTCATTATATTGGATTAGATAAAGGGAATGTGATTCTTTGTATTCAGCAGCTACCAACGGACGATTGTCAGCTCGGAAACGAAAAGGTTCGAAACTGTTTTGTATTTATTAGTTTTAAAAGGAGAGGTTTGCCAAAGCAAATTAATGTTTTAGGAGTATTGTAAATATAAACATAAACTATGATTCAAAGTTCTAAACCTTTCCTTGTTAGATTAAATGTCTGAGGGTATCTCGATAATTATTTGATGGTTCTAGTTATCCAAACAAGCCATTAAGGATTATAATAGGGGAAGAGTATACCTTGCAGATGTAGCAAAACGAAAGCAAATACCAGTATTCGAAAACATCACAGAAGCAGTGCAATGTGCGATAGATTTGTGTCAAAGCAGGTAGAATTAAGGTCTTCATCAAAATACCTCAATTTTTATCTTATATTTATTAAGCAAGGAGTTTTCTGGTTATGTCGGGAAAAAACAATCGAGCTCTCTTTTTGGTACTTCTTTTTTAAGCATAACAAAAGTCTTTTAAACAAAAAAACTAATTGAAAATAATCAGAAAATTCCAAATATATTTAAATTTTATTATTTTATTTATTTGTAATTTAATTAATGTTATTTCTTGTGTAAAGAAGAATCTTATAACGTGTGGACAGAATTAATTATTGTACTTTTGCATTTTCGTCTGAAAGTTTGCATTTTACAAATTGGATGAGTATGTGGCGGGTTGCTTCTAACAACTATACTTAAATTGTTTGAGATTTGAATGGATTGCTCAATATCTACACATCACACGATACACATCATAAACACCATTTGGTAGCTAATATTGTTTACTTATAGTTCCTGGTTTGAGAATGTAATTAGTAGAGAGATTTATATGGCTGCTACTACTTAATTTATTTTATTTGCAAAGAAATTTAAGGATAGTTGTTATGCAAAACTTAGCATCACCTATTTGCATTCATTTATATTGTAATTATTAGGATAAGTTTGTCGTCTTTATATGTTTATATTGACAATTCAAATTATTCTGTCTGTCATTAAACAATGTTTAGAAATCGGTGTTTTTTCGGGCACTTATTTTAAACAATAATTTGAATTGTCGATCACGTATATTATCCAAAAGTAACAATTAATAAGTAAATTAACAAAGTGCAATCGTTGAAAGGGTAACATAATTGAAATTAATAACTAAGATTTTCATAATGAAAATTCTATGTTCATTTTAGATAATAATTCAAGTTCATCGTGTTTGTTGTGCGATCGAAGCCTTGGGATTATAACAAATACTTTGTACATAATAGCGTAAGGAACTAACACGAAAAGAACCAAACATAAAATGTAAACGAAAGACATTATCTGATATATGATTTTTATTAATGTTAAAATGATATTTAAAATATTTCGTCGACTTGTAGTGGCCATAGTTATCTTGTTATTGGGAAGCTGACTATATTTCGCTTTTGAGCTGGGATTCAAATGGATGGACAAAGGCGAACTGGAAGACATTAGCAAAATTTAATCCTTAAATGCGAATGGCTTTCCTTTTGTACTTTGGTTTTGCTTCCATTCTTTTCAGAGGTAATATTTTTCCATCAATATAATATAAAAAGATACGCATATTAAGCGTACTTTAAACTTTTACATTAAATACTATTACTAACATTTAATGATTTGTATTTAAACAAAAATATTTGATTTTAATTTACATGTGTAAAATAGTGTTTACTAATTTAAAAAAAAGTAAGAGAAGAGTTTTTCATTAAGGCAATCATTGTGTTAAGTTGTATTGAAACTGATTTTAAAGCGCGCGTTATTAAATTGCTTTCAGGAAAATTACGTGGAAAGTAACGATACCATCATACTATAACAAAAGGTAATTTCTTTATTGTTATTTGTTTAAGTGCTGATTACTTGTGTTTTAGATTTGGAGATTTTTTTGGAGCACCACTGATTTTGATTATTGGTAATTTATTTTGTAACGATTTTAGTTTAATTAGATTTTTTTAGATTTAATGTGAATGGTAATTGTTCGACTTTCAATTGTGGATTTGCTGGTTCGTTCAAGACTTATTTTTTTCAATGGATTTGATGAATTTATTATGGAATTTAATTGTTTATTTTGCCATGGTTGGAAGAAGAGCTGTGCTTATATTTGTCCAGTGAGTTATTTTTTTTTTTTATATTTACCAAATATTTAAAATTATAGTGTGTTTGTGTGTGAGCGTGTCGGTCTACAATAATGATGAATCGAAATTTAGTATGCAGTTTTGTTTAAAAAATACATAAATGCGTCGGTTTGCAATTTTCTAGAGCGATGTATGTTTATTAATTTCTAATTTATTTTGTTCGGTTAAGAAAATTGCACATAGATGTGAGTGCGAAGACTTAAAAAACTAGAGTAGACACTGTGTACATATAGTGATAATAATTTAAAAAGCAATCGAATAGAATGGTGCTCTGGAGATATCGTTTATATTGTGATTTTTTTCATTATTGTTTAAGGTTTTATTTTCTTTTTCTTAATTTTACGTTAAGATTATTATATGTTCAATACATTTCGAGCTTTTATAGCTTTGCTTGCCATACAGGATATTTTATAAATATCATGAGCCCTTTTAAATGTAAGTTATAATTACTTTAATAATCCATCTCTGTTTATTTGTTTCAGTTTTTGATTACCTGTATAGGTAGGCAACTCAATTTGCACTTTTCACTTCGTGCGTTTCCGTTAATTAAAAAATTGAATACTTCGATGTCTGTTACTTGCACCAATGAGCGAGTTTCTGGTAGCTGTCATCATAAAGAATATGGTGGTTTGTTGTGTAAATCGTAATCCCGATTTTAATAAAGAAATTGAAGCAGGATAAGGTGTTGAAGTAATAAATTTGGTAAGATAGAGTGAGTGGTTAGTTTGCTTTGTACTGGTCAATAGTCAGCTTCGTTTTGTTCTGTCACTTTGACCTACATTTGGAAGTTAATAAGCAGTTTATTCTTTTGCTGTTAATCTATTTTAGTTTCCTTGTATTAGAAAGTTGAGAGGCTGATGAAGTTTTAAACAGTATCACTACTAAAATAAGGAGTTTACAAAGGTTGGTTACTTATACCACTAATTTTATAAATGTAATGCAGGTCTTAATTATAGGTTTTACAAATGCACTGTTTATATTAGATTTTCTGTTTTGTATTGGTGTTAATTACTTTTTTACATAGAATGTAAACTGTTTTATGTTTCAGGTTCTATGTGTGTGTATTATATGTTTTCTAAATGCTTTGGAAGAGCACCAGTTAAGAATTAGTTTTCTCGAAGATTTCATTTGAAAATGTGCAGTTGGGCGCAGCTTTGAAGGAAGTGGTTCAGTAGGATTAATGTAAATGTGTTGTTGGAGCGATTGGAGATGAGTTATCAAACGATTTACAGTCTGACATATATTGTAGCATGTAAAACAGAAAAATGGAACAAGTGTTAGGGTTAGGATTGGATTTCATGAAGCCATTTTGGAGGAACTACGAAAAGCTTATAAATATTTCTAGGTTAACCATATCAATTATTTTTATAGGAGTAGTATTTCTTTTGCGTTTGTTATTCATTTAAAAATTATTTTATAATGTTCATTAGAATTAAGAATATCTTTTTAGTTTTTAATTAATTTGCGCCTGAAAGTAGGCAACTTGTTAACCCTTTTATGCTTGCGCCCTAAAGAAAATCAATACTTTGAAGATCGTCGTTTCGACCAATAGCGAGCGAGCTTTTGGCTTCCTTGGTAGTCCTCACTATCCTTTATCTCTCAAGGGCAGTTGAGGTGTAATCGAGCTGGGGTGTACAGCTCTGGTCGGAAAAAAGAATTTTCATCGGTGGGTAGTTCTGCGGGGGATTTCGAGACGAGCGGCTCTTCTTCTAGGTTCCGCGGCCACAATAATATAGGTTGCAATTCTTTATTGTGTATTTTTATTACAGGTTTAAATTTAGCGTAGGTCTGTGTGTGAAGTAGGTGCTTTACATCTACTTCCTCCATCAGGGATAGCTCAAGACCGCAGACATTCGAATGCGAATGTCCGCGCTTTTGATCTCTTATCGTAGATGTAGTTAATAAGTAAGGGGATGTATAGGGGGAAAATTTGGAAAATAAATGTAATTTATGTACGTCTTTTTTTTTATTTATAATTTACCTAATTAAAAAAATATAAAAATTAGAGGAAACTTTGTCAAAACGATTTAAAAAAATTTTGATTTCGAATACCTCCTCATATATCATGTGATCCTGATACAAATTGACAAAATTTCGTTCGGTTTGCAAAATTAAGAAAACTATAGCCACAGGCTACAAAAAAATTTTGATGAAAACTTGGGCAAAACGCACTAAATTTTGTCGATTTGTAACAGGAGTACAGAAGTGAGAAAAGGTAACTCAAAACTTTTGGTGGGAATAAAAGAAAAGTTTTGCACGTTAATACGGTTAGGCAAAATACATTTTTGATTTCGAATACCTCCTCATATATCATGTGATCCTGATACAAATTGACAAAATTTCGTTCGGTTTGCAAAATTAAGAAAACTATAGCCGCAGGCTACAAAAAAAATTTGATGAAAACTTGGGCAAAACGCACTAAATTTTGTCGATTTGTAACAGGAGTACAGAAATGAGAAAAGGTAAGTCGAAACTTTTGGCGGGAATAAAAGAAAAGTTTTGCACGTTAATACGGTTAGGCAAAATAAATTTGCGCAAAAATGTAATCTCAAATCCCGAGTTACGGTCGGCCGAGTCGGCCGAGTCGGCCGAGGGTTTATCTTAGAGATTTTTTAAAAATATTTTTCAAATCACGAGTATCCTACAGTCATTCGTCATTCGTCATTCGTCTCGTTCGGCTCGTTGCTCGTTGGATATATCTTAGAAATTTTTTAAAAATTTCATTTCCGTCCGGGAATCGAACTCGAGACCTTTCGAACAAACAATCGATCGTTTACCATGTGAGCTATGGCGTTATTACACAAAGTGTTTGTTTTAAACCTTATAAATTTAGTAGTTTTTATACTATTCATTTAAAAATTATTTTTGAATGTACAAGTAGTTTTAGATGTAAAAGCCCACCTGACTCTTGCTCTGGCTCTTGCTCTTGCCCTCACAATTAATATCTAGGTATTAATAGCCGGGTAAAGATAAAGACTCTTTATTTTTTATAATCATTTTTACATTTTCTTTTACAGACTTTAAATAAATAAATAACACTTCAGAGTAATCTTTAAACAATCCAAGAAATTTAAGATTCAAATAATATTGATCTTCAAAGAGATAAATTCATTAACTAAATTTATCTTTAGATTGTTTAAAGGTACCTTTGAAAATAAAAAAATACAAATTAAAATTACAAATAGAGAGCAAGTTTAGAAGAAAAAATGTTACAATAACATTTAAAATAAACAATTTTGAATACAACTGAAATTTGTAATGACTTTTTCTAACGGAACGTTTTCATTAACAAATCAGTCACCCAAAGATGAAATTTAAAGTGAGTTTCAAATGTAGAAGAGTGACTCTAATTTATAAAATAAGTTCTCAACTGAATATAGATTTATTAATTTCAAATGATTACTGAAAACGTCTACTTTGAATTAACAGAAAACAATTTAGAAAAATAAATTCAATCCAAAATAGCATTTTAAAAGTATGGTGTGTAATAAACTTATAAACTACCCTAAAACAATATGTCAAATAAAATTACTGTTCAAATTACACAAACTAAACTCGGGCCTTTTTCAATTTGATTAAATTTAACGCCGACACACAAAGACACAAATAGTTTCAAAAAACAACTTACTAACTAACAATAAAATAAATACAAAACAATAAATACAATAAGTACGACTACCCAAACATCATTTTGGTACAAACGTTTACTTCTGCGTTTTAATTCTATTTCTATAATATGCTTAAATTCGATTTTGAAAATGTGCTCTAGAAATGGTTATCCTTCTTAAGCATAGATGATCTCTTCAATTGGTGTTTCTTGCACGATAATCTAAGGATTCTCCACTGACGATTTTGGGAACGTCAATTAAGTGGTACACTGCTTCTATGGAGACATTGGAGTGGCCCATGCGAGAAAAGATCTTCGGAAGAGTTCAGCCGAAGTGCCAGCTGAAAACATTTTAATTCATGAAAATCGCCCCCTATACATATTTTACATGTTTCTTATGTAAAAAAGCCTCAGGATTCCGAATCCGTGTCGTTTGTAATGATTGGATCGAAAATAAGGGCGCTACGATTTTTTTTGTGAATCAAGGGGTACGTATTTCTATTGATTTAGTTTGTATCGAAAATTTTTATTTTAGAGAGGAAGGGCGGGGAAATGACACCGGTTATAGTCGCTAGGGGTACGTAGGAACGTCCCCTCGCAATATAAAGCAATTCTATTTTTTTCATTTTATATCCAAAATACATGGGTTAAAACCCATCGATTTTGAATTTTCAAAACGTTTTCCCAAAGCTCTGGAATAGCACGCCTACGGTTTCTTAGGCCTATCCGAAGCCAAAAGGCTGCCAAATCCGATTCTGAATAGTTTTTAAAGATCCGTCCACAAATAACGGCGCTACAATTTTTTGAAAGTTCAAAATCGGCTCAAAATGAGCGCTAAAAATCGCAAGTTTTTATTTTCGAAAAATTAACGTCGCACCCTATACATATTATACATGTATCTTATGTAAAAAAGCCTCAGGATTCCGAATCCGTGTCGTTTGTAATGATTGGATCGAAAATAAGGGCGCTACGATTTTTTGTGAATCAAGGGTACGTATTTCTAATCATTTAGTTTGTATCGAAAATTTTTATTTTAGAGGGAAGCGCGGGAAATGACACCGGTTATAGTCGCTAGGGGTACGTAGGAACGTCCGCTCGCAATATAAAGCAATTCTATTTTTTCATTATTTACCAAAATACATGGGTTAAAACCCATCGATTTTGAATTTTCAAAACGTTTTCCCAAAGCTCTGGAATAGCACGCCTACGGTTTCTTAGGCCTATCCGAAGCCAAAAGGCTGCCAAATCCGATTCTGAATAGTTTTTAAAGATCCGTCCACAAATAACGGCGCTACAATTTTTGAAAGTTCAAAATTGGCTCAAAATGAGCGCTAAAATCGCAAGTTTTATTTTCGAAAAATTAACGTCGCACCCTATACATATTATACATGTATCTTATGTAAAAAGCCTCAGGATTCCGAATCCGTGTCGTTTGTAATGATTGGATCGAAAATAAGGGCGCTACGATTTTTTGTGAATCAAGGGTACGTATTTCTAATCATTTAGTTTGTATCGAAAATTTTTATTTTAGAGGGAAGCGCGGGAAATGACACCGGTTATAGTCGCTAGGGTACGTAGGAACGTCCGCTCGCAATATAAAGCAATTCTATTTTTTCATTATTTACCAAAATACATGGGTTAAAACCCATCGATTTTGAATTTTCAAAACGTTTTCCCAAAGCTCTGGAATAGCACGCCTACGGTTTCTTAGGCCTATCCGAAGCCAAAAGGCTGCCAAATCCGATTCTGAATAGTTTTTTAAAAATCCGTCCACAAATAACGGCGCTACAATTTTTGAAAGTTCAAAATTGGCTCAAAATGAGCGCTAAAATCGCAAGTTTTTATTTTCGAAAAATTAACGTCGCACCCTATACATATTATACATGTATCTTATGTAAAAAGCCTCAGGATTCCGAATCCGTGTCGTTTGTAATGATTGGATCGAAAATAAGGGCGCTACGATTTTTTGTGAATCAAGGGTACGTATTTCTAATCATTTAGTTTGTATCGAAAATTTTTATTTTAGAGGGAAGCGCGGGAAATGACACCGGTTATAGTCGCTAGGGTACGTAGGAACGTCCGCTCGCAATATAAAGCAATTCTATTTTTTTCATTATTTACCAAAAATACATGGGTTAAAACCCATCGATTTTGAATTTTCAAAACGTTTTCCCAAAGCTCTGGAATAGCACGCCTACGGTTTCTTAGGCCTATCCGAAGCCAAAAGGCTGCCAAATCCGATTCTGAATAGTTTTAAAGATCCGTCCACAAATAACGGCGCTACAATTTTTTGAAAGTTCAAAATTGGCTCAAAATGAGCGCTAAAAATCGCAAGTTTTTATTTTCGAAAAATTAACGTCGCACCCTATACATATTATACATGTATCTTATGTAAAAAAGCCTCAGGATTCCGAATCCGTGTCGTTTGTAATGATTGGATCGAAAATAAGGGCGCTACGATTTTTTTTGTGAATCAAGGGGTACGTATTTCTAATCATTTAGTTTGTATCGAAAATTTTTATTTTAGAAAGGAAGCGCGGGAAATGACACCGGTTATAGTCGCTAGGGGTACGTAGGAACGTCCCCTCGCAATATAAAGCAATTCTATTTTTTTCATTATTTACCAAAAATACATGGGTTAAAACCCATCGATTTTGAATTTTCAAGACGTTTTCCCAAAGCTCTGGAATAGCACGCCTACGGTTTCTTAGGCCTATCCGAAGCCAAAAGGCTGCCAAATCCGATTCTGAATAGTTTTAAAGATCCGTCCACAAATAACGGCGCTACAATTTTTTGAAAGTTCAAAATTGGCTCAAAATGAGCGCTAAAAATCGCAAGTTTTTATTTTCGAAAAATTAACGTCGCACCCTATACATATTATACATGTATCTTATGTAAAAAAGCCTCAGGATTCCGAATCCGTGTCGTTTGTAATGATTGGATCGAAAATAAGGGCGCTACGATTTTTTGTGAATCAAGGGTACGTATTTCTAATCATTTAGTTTGTATCGAAAATTTTTATTTTAGAGGGAAGCGCGGGAAATGACACCGGTTATAGTCGCTAGGGGTACGTAGGAACGTCCGCTCGCAATATAAAGCAATTCTATTTTTTTCATTATTTACCAAAAATACATGGGTTAAAACCCATCGATTTTGAATTTTCAAGACGTTTTCCCAAAGCTCTGGAATAGCACGCCTACGGTTTCTTAGGCCTATCCGAAGCCAAAAGGCTGCCAAATCCGATTCTGAATAGTTTTAAAGATCCGTCCACAAATAACGGCGCTACAATTTTTTGAAAGTTCAAAATTGGCTCAAAATGAGCGCTAAAAATCGCAAGTTTTTATTTTCGAAAAATTAACGTCGCACCCTATACATATTATACATGTATCTTATGTAAAAAAGCCTCAGGATTCCGAATCCGTGTCGTTTGTAATGATTGGATCGAAAATAAGGGCGCTACGATTTTTTGTGAATCAAGGGTACGTATTTCTAATCATTTAGTTTGTATCGAAAATTTTTATTTTAGAGGGAAGCGCGGGAAATGACACCGGTTATAGTCGCTAGGGGTACGTAGGAACGTCCGCTCGCAATATAAAGCAATTCTATTTTTTTCATTATTTACCAAAAATACATGGGTTAAAACCCATCGATTTTGAATTTTCAAGACGTTTTCCCAAAGCTCTGGAATAGCACGCCTACGGTTTCTTAGGCCTATCCGAAGCCAAAAGGCTGCCAAATCCGATTCTGAATAGTTTTTAAAGATCCGTCCACAAATAACGGCGCTACAATTTTTTGAAAGTTCAAAATTGGCTCAAAATGAGCGCTAAAAATCGCAAGTTTTTATTTTCGAAAAATTAACGTCGCACCCTATACATATTATACATGTATCTTATGTAAAAAAGCCTCAGGATTCCGAATCCGTGTCGTTTGTAATGATTGGATCGAAAATAAGGGCGCTACGATTTTTTTTGTGAATCAAGGAGTACGTATTTCTAATCATTTAGTTTGTATCGAAAATTTTTATTTTAGAGGGGAAGCGCGGGGAAATGACACCGGTTATAGTCGCTAGGGGTACGTAGGAACGTCCGCTCGCAATATAAAGCAATTCTATTTTTTTCATTATTTACCAAAAATACATGGGTTAAAACCCATCGATTTTGAATTTTCAAGACGTTTTCCCAAAGCTCTGGAATAGCACGCCTACGGTTTCTTAGGCCTATCCGAAGCCAAAAAGGCTGCCAAATCCGATTCTGACTAGTTTTTAAAGATCCGTCCACAAATAACGGCGCTACAATTTTTTGAAAGTTCAAAATTGGCTCAAAATGAGCGCTAAAAATCGCAAGTTTTTATTTTCGAAAAATTAACGTCGCACCCTATACATATTATACATGTATCTTATGTAAAAAAGCCTCAGGATTCCGAATCCGTGTCGTTTGTAATGATTGGATCGAAAATAAGGGCGCTACGATTTTTTTTGTGAATCAAGGGGTACGTATTTCTAATCATTTAGTTTGTATCGAAAATTTTTATTTTAGAGGGGAAGCGCGGGGAAATGACACCGGTTATAGTCGCTAGGGGTACGTAGGAACGTCCGCTCGCAATATAAAGCAATTCTATTTTTTTCATTATTTACCAAAAATACATGGGTTAAAACCCATCGATTTTGAATTTTCAAGACGTTTTCCCAAAGCTCTGGAATAGCACGCCTACGGTTTCTTAGGCCTATCCGAAGCCAAAAGGCTGCCAAATCCGATTCTGAATAGTTTTAAAGATCCGTCCACAAATAACGGCGCTACAATTTTTTGAAAGTTCAAAATTGGCTCAAAATGAGCGCTAAAAATCGCAAGTTTTTATTTTCGAAAAATTAACGTCGCACCCTATACATATTATACATGTATCTTATGTAAAAAAGCCTCAGGATTCCGAATCCGTGTCGTTTGTAATGATTGGATCGAAAATAAGGGCGCTACGATTTTTTTGTGAATCAAGGGTACGTATTTCTAATCATTTAGTTTGTATCGAAAATTTTTATTTTAGAGGGAAGCGCGGGGGAAAAGACACCGGTTATAGTCGCTAGGGGTACGTAGGAACGTCCGCTCGCAATATAAAGCAATTCTATTTTTTTCATTATTTACCAAAAATACATGGGTTAAAACCCATCGATTTTGAATTTTCAAGACGTTTTCCCAAAGCTCTGGAATAGCACGCCTACGGTTTCTTAGGCCTATCCGAAGCCAAAAGGCTGCCAAATCCGATTCTGAATAGTTTTTAAAGATCCGTCCACAAATAACGGCGCTACAATTTTTGAAAGTTCAAAATTGGCTCAAAATGAGCGCTAAAATCGCAAGTTTTTATTTTCGAAAAAATTTAAAGTCGCACCCTATACATATTATACATGTATCTTATGTAAAAAAGCCTCAGGATTCCGAATCCGTGTCGTTTGTAATGATTGGATCGAAAATAAGGGCGCTACGATTTTTTTTGTGAATCAAGGGGTACGTATTTCTAATCATTTAGTTTGTATCGAAAATTTTTATTTTAGAGGGGAAGCGCGGGGAAATGACACCGGTTATAGTCGCTAGGGGTACGTAGGAACGTCCGCTCGCAATATAAAGCAATTCTATTTTTTTCATTATTTACCAAAAATACATGGGTTAAAACCCATCGATTTTGAATTTTCAAGACGTTTTCCCAAAGCTCTGGAATAGCACGCCTACGGTTTCTTAGGCCTATCCGAAGCCAAAAAGGCTGCCAAATCCGATTCTGAATAGTTTTTAAACATCCGTCCACAAATAACGGCGCTACAATTTTTTGAAAGTTCAAAATTGGCTCAAAATGAGCGCTAAAAATCGCAAGTTTTTATTTTCGAAAAATTAACGTCGCACCCTATACATATTATACATGTATCTTATGTAAAAAAGCCTCAGGATTCCGAATCCGTGTCGTTTGTAATGATTGGATCGAAAATAAGGGCGCTACGATTTTTTTTGTGAATCAAGGGGTACGTATTTCTAATCATTTAGTTTGTATCGAAAATTTTTATTTTAGAGGGGAAGCGCGGGGAAATGACACCGGTTATAGTCGCTAGGGGTACGTAGGAACGTCCGCTCGCAATATAAAGCAATTCTATTTTTTTCATTATTTACCAAAAATACATGGGTTAAAACCCATCGATTTTGAATTTTCAAGACGTTTTCCCAAAGCTCTGGAATAGCACGCCTACGGTTTCTTAGGCCTATCCGAAGCCAAAAAGGCTACCAAATCCGATTCTGAATAGTTTTTAAAGATCCGTCCACAAATAACGGCGCTACAATTTTTTGAAAGTTCAAAATTGGCTCAAAATGAGCGCTAAAAATCGCAAGTTTTTATTTTCGAAAAATTAACGTCGCACCCTATACATATTATACATGTATCTTATGTAAAAAAGCCTCAGGATTCCGAATCCGTGTCGTTTGTAATGATTGGATCGAAAATAAGGGCGCTACGATTTTTTTTGTGAATCAAGGGGTACGTATTTCTAATCATTTAGTTTGTATCGAAAATTTTTATTTTAGAGGGGAAGCGCGGGGAAATGACACCGGTTATAGTCGCTAGGGGTACGTAGGAACGTCCGCTCGCAATATAAAGCAATTCTATTTTTTTCATTATTTACCAAAAATACATGGGTTAAAACCCATCGATTTTGAATTTTCAAGACGTTTTCCCAAAGCTCTGGAATAGCACGCCTACGGTTTCTTAGGCCTATCCGAAGCCAAAAAGGCTGCCAAATCCGATTCTGAATAGTTTTTAAACATCCGTCCACAAATAACGGCGCTACAATTTTTTGAAAGTTCAAAATTGGCTCAAAATGAGCGCTAAAAATCGCAAGTTTTTATTTTCGAAAAATTAACGTCGCACCCTATACATATTATACATGTATCTTATGTAAAAAGCCTCAGGATTCCGAATCCGTGTCGTTTGTAATGATTGGATCGAAAATAAGGGCGCTACGATTTTTTTGTGAATCAAGGGTACGTATTTCTAATCATTTAGTTTGTATCGAAAATTTTTATTTTAGAGGGAAGCGCGGGAAATGACACCGGTTATAGTCGCTAGGGTACGTAGGAACGTCCGCTCGCAATATAAAGCAATTCTATTTTTTCATTATTTACCAAAATACATGGGTTAAAACCCATCGATTTTGAATTTTCAAAACGTTTTCCCAAAGCTCTGGAATAGCACGCCTACGGTTTCTTAGGCCTATCCGAAGCCAAAAAGGCTGCCAAATCCGATTCTGAATAGTTTTTAAAGATCCGTCCACAAATAACGGCGCTACAATTTTTTGAAAGTTCAAAATTGGCTCAAAATGAGCGCTAAAATCGCAATTTTTATTTTCGAAAATTAACGTCGCACCCTATACATATTATACATGTATCTTATGTAAAAAGCCTCAGGATTCCGAATCCGTGTCGTTTGTAATGATTGGATCGAAAATAAGGGCGCTACGATTTTTTGTGAATCAAGGGTACGTATTTCTAATCATTTAGTTTGTATCGAAAATTTTTATTTTAGAGGGAAGCGCGGGGAAATGACACCGGTTATAGTCGCTAGGGTACGTAGGAACGTCCGCTCGCAATATAAAGCAATTCTATTTTTTCATTATTTACCAAAATACATGGGTTAAAACCCATCGATTTTGAATTTTCAAAACGTTTTCCCAAAGCTCTGGAATAGCACGCCTACGGTTTCTTAGGCCTATCCGAAGCCAAAAGGCTGCCAAATCCGATTCTGAATAGTTTTTAAAGATCCGTCCACAAATAACGGCGCTACAATTTTTGAAAGTTCAAAATTGGCTCAAAATGAGCGCTAAAATCGCAAGTTTTTATTTTCGAAAATTAACGTCGCACCCTATACATATTATACATGTATCTTATGTAAAAAGCCTCAGGATTCCGAATCCGTGTCGTTTGTAATGATTGGATCGAAAATAAGGGCGCTACGATTTTTTTGTGAATCAAGGGTACGTATTTCTAATCATTTAGTTTGTATCGAAAATTTTTATTTTAGAGGGGAAGCGCGGGAAATGACACCGGTTATAGTCGCTAGGGGTACGTAGGAACGTCCGCTCGCAATATAAAGCAATTCTATTTTTTTCATTATTTACCAAAATACATGGGTTAAAACCCATCGATTTTGAATTTTCAAAACGTTTTCCCAAAGCTCTGGAATAGCACGCCTACGGTTTCTTAGGCCTATCCGAAGCCAAAAAGGCTGCCAAATCCGATTCTGAATAGTTTTTAAACATCCGTCCACAAATAACGGCGCTACAATTTTTTGAAAGTTCAAAATTGGCTCAAAATGAGCGCTAAAAATCGCAAGTTTTTATTTTCGAAAAATTAACGTCGCACCCTATACATATTATACATGTATCTTATGTAAAAAGCCTCAGGATTCCGAATCCGTGTCGTTTGTAATGATTGGATCGAAAATAAGGGCGCTACGATTTTTTGTGAATCAAGGGTACGTATTTCTAATCATTTAGTTTGTATCGAAAATTTTTATTTTAGAGGAAGCGCGGGAAATGACACCGGTTATAGTCGCTAGGGGTACGTAGGAACGTCCGCTCGCAATATAAAGCAATTCTATTTTTTCATTATTTACCAAAATACATGGGTTAAAACCCATCGATTTTGAATTTTCAAAACGTTTTCCCAAAGCTCTGGAATAGCACGCCTACGGTTTCTTAGGCCTATCCGAAGCCAAAAGGCTGCCAAATCCGATTCTGAATAGTTTTTAAAGATCCGTCCACAAATAACGGCGCTACAATTTTTGAAAGTTCAAAATTGGCTCAAAATGAGCGCTAAAAATCGCAAGTTTTATTTTCGAAAAATTAACGTCGCACCCTATACATATTATACATGTATCTTATGTAAAAAGCCTCAGGATTCCGAATCCGTGTCGTTTGTAATGATTGGATCGAAAATAAGGGCGCTACGATTTTTTGTGAATCAAGGGTACGTATTTCTAATCATTTAGTTTGTATCGAAAATTTTTATTTTAGAGGAAGCGCGGGAAATGACACCGGTTATAGTCGCTAGGGGTACGTAGGAACGTCCGCTCGCAATATAAAGCAATTCTATTTTTTCATTATTTACCAAAAAAACATGGGTTAAAACCCATCGATTTTGAATTTTCAAAACGTTTTCCCAAAGCTCTGGAATAGCACGCCTACGGTTTCTTAGGCCTATCCGAAGCCAAAAGGCTGCCAAATCCGATTCTGAATAGTTTTTTAAAAATCCGTCCACAAATAACGGCGCTACAATTTTTGAAAGTTCAAAATTGGCTCAAAATGAGCGCTAAAAATCGCAAGTTTTATTTTCGAAAAATTAACGTCGCACCCTATACATATTATACATGTATCTTATGTAAAAAGCCTCAGGATTCCGAATCCGTGTCGTTTGTAATGATTGGATCGAAAATAAGGGCGCTACGATTTTTTGTGAATCAAGGGTACGTATTTCTAATCATTTAGTTTGTATCGAAAATTTTTATTTTAGAAGGGAAGCGCGGGAAATGACACCGGTTATAGTCGCTAGGGGTACGTAGGAACGTCCGCTCGCAATATAAAGCAATTCTATTTTTTTCATTTTATATCCAAAATACATGGGTTAAAACCCATCGATTTTGAATTTTCAAGACGTTTTCCCAAAGCTCTGGAATAGCACGCCTACGGTTTCTTAGGCCTATCCGAAGCCAAAAAGGCTGCCAAATCCGATTCTGAATAGTTTTTAAACATCCGTCCACAAATAACGGCGCTACAATTTTTTGAAAGTTCAAAATTGGCTCAAAATGAGCGCTAAAAATCGCAAGTTTTTATTTTCGAAAAATTAACGTCGCACCCTATACATATTATACATGTATCTTATGTAAAAAAGCCTCAGGATTCCGAATCCGTGTCGTTTGTAATGATTGGATCGAAAATAAGGGCGCTACGATTTTTTTTGTGAATCAAGGGGTACGTATTTCTAATCATTTAGTTTGTATCGAAAATTTTTATTTTAGAGGGAAGCGCGGGAAATGACACCGGTTATAGTCACTAGGGGTACGTAGGAACGTCCCTCGCAATATAAAGCAATTCTATTTTTTCATTTTTATCCAAAATACATGGGTTAAAACCCATCGATTTTGAATTTTCAAAACGTTTTCCCAAAGCTCTGGAATAGCACGCCTACGGTTTCTTAGGCCTATCCGAAGCCAAAAGGCTGCCAAATCCGATTCTGAATAGTTTTAAAGATCCGTCCACAAATAACGGCGCTACAATTTTTGAAAGTTCAAAATCGGCTCAAAATGAGCGCTAAAAATCGCAATTTTTTATTTTCGAAAAATTAACGTCGCACCCTATACATATTATACATGTATCTTATGTAAAAAAGCCTCAGGATTCCGAATCCGTGTCGTTTGTAATGATTGGATCGAAAATAAGGGCGCTACGATTTTTTTTGTGAATCAAGGGGTACGTATTTCTAATCATTTAGTTTGTATCGAAAATTTTTATTTTAGAGGGAAGCGCGGGAAATGACACCGGTTATAGTCACTAGGGGTACGTAGGAACGTCCCTCGCAATATAAAGCAATTCTATTTTTTCATTTTTATCCAAAATACATGGGTTAAAACCCATCGATTTTGAATTTTCAAAACGTTTTCCCAAAGCTCTGGAATAGCACGCCTACGGTTTCTTAGGCCTATCCGAAGCCAAAAGGCTGCCAAATCCGATTCTGAATAGTTTTTAAAGATCCGTCCACAAATAACGGCGCTACAATTTTTGAAAGTTCAAAATTGGCTCAAAATGAGCGCTAAAATCGCAATTTTTATTTTCGAAAAATTAACGTCGCACCCTATACATATTATACATGTATCTTATGTAAAAAAGCCTCAGGATTCCGAATCCGTGTCGTTTGTAATGATTGGATCGAAAATAAGGGCGCTACGATTTTTTTTGTGAATCAAGGGGTACGTATTTCTAATCATTTAGTTTGTATCGAAAATTTTTATTTTAGAGGGGAAGCGCGGGAAATGACACCGGTTATAGTCGCTAGGGGTACGTAGGAACGTCCCTCGCAATATAAAGCAATTCTATTTTTTTCATTTTATATCCAAAATACATGGGTTAAAACCCATCGATTTTGAATTTTCAAAACGTTTTCCCAAAGCTCTGGAATAGCACGCCTACGGTTTCTTAGGCCTATCCGAAGCCAAAAGGCTGCCAAATCCGATTCTGAATAGTTTTTAAAGATCCGTCCACAAATAACGGCGCTACAATTTTTGAAAGTTCAAAATTGGCTCAAAATGAGCGCTAAAATCGCAATTTTTATTTTCGAAAATTAACGTCGCACCCTATACATATTATACATGTATCTTATGTAAAAAGCCTCAGGATTCCGAATCCGTGTCGTTTGTAATGATTGGATCGAAAATAAGGGCGCTACGATTTTTTTTGTGAATCAAGGGGTACGTATTTCTAATCATTTAGTTTGTATCGAAAATTTTTATTTTAGAGGGAAGCGCGGGAAATGACACCGGTTATAGTCACTAGGGGGACGTAGGAACGTCCCTCGCAATATAAAGCAATTCTATTTTTTCATTTTTACCAAAATACATGGGTTAAAACCCATCGATTTTGAATTTTCAAAACGTTTTCCCAAAGCTCTGGAATAGCACGCCTACGGTTTCTTAGGCCTATCCGAAGCCAAAAATTTTTTTATTTTTAAATGTAAAAAAAAGGGTTTAAAATTTTTAATTAAATTTAAATTTTCTGTTTTTCTTTTAAAATCTTTTTTGGGAAATTTTTTAAAAAAAAATTTTAATTTTACAAATAAAAATTTTAAAAGTTTAAAAAAAAAATTTAAATTTAAAAATTTTAAAAATTTTTAAAAAAATTTTTTAAAAATAATTTTAATTAAATTTTTCTAAATTTTATTATAAAAATCGTCAAAAAAAAAAAAAAAATTTTTTGTGGATTTGAGTTTTTTAAATTTAAAATTTTTAATATTTGTAAGGGAAAAGGAAATAAAATTTTCGAAATTAAATTGTAAAGGGGTTTTTAAAATTAATTTAAATGATTTTTTTTGTATTTTTTTGCCATTTAAATTTTTATTTTAAATATTTTTTTTTTTTTAAAAAATTTAAATTTTTTTTTATTTTTAAAAAAAAAAAAATTTTTTTAAAAAAAAATTTTTTTTTAAAAAAGGGTTTTTTTTTAAAATTTTTTTGTTTTTTTAAAAGGGAAATAAATTTTTCAAAAATTAAAAAAAAGAAAACGTACTTAAATTAAAAAAAATTTTAAATTTTGGTATTTTTAATTTTGATTTTTTAAAATGTTTTTTTTTTAATTTTTTTAAAAATTTAAAAAAATTTTTAAAGGAAATTTTTTTTAAAATTTTTTTTTTGTTTTTTTTTTATTTTTTTTTGGGGTTTTATTTTTTTTTTTTGAAATTTTGGTTTGGAAAAGATTTTTTTTAAAAAGGTTTTTTTTTTAAATTTTAAATTTTTTAAAAAGGGTTTTTGGGGTGGAAATTTTTGGAAAAAATTGTTTTTTTATTGGGTTTTTTTTTAAATTTTAATTTAAAGTTTTTTTTTAATTTTATTTTTGGGTTTAAAATTGGATTTTTTTTTTTGTTAAAATTTTTTTTAAAAATTTTAAATGAATTTTTTGGTTTATTTTTTTTTCTTTTGTTTAAGGAAATTTTTTTTAATTTTTAAAGTTTTTTTTTTAATTTCCTATTTTTATTTAAGGGTTTTTTTAAATTTTGGCCCTTTAAATAATTTTAAATTTATTTTTATTTTATTTTTTTTTGATTTGAAAGGTTGGAAAATTTTAAATTTTTTTTTTTTAAAAAAATTAAAATTTTTAAATGGGGAGGGGTTTTTAAAAAAGAATAAAAGGGTTTTTAAATTTGGAAATTTTAATTTTAAAAAGAAATTTTTGGGTAATTTTTTTTGGGTTTATTTTTTAAAAATTTTTGTTTTTTATTTTAAATTTGGGTTTTTTTTATTTTTCTTTTTAAAAATTTTATTTTGAAATTGAAAACAGGTTTTTTTTTTAATAAAAATTTAAAATTATTTATTTTTGAATTTTTTTTAAAAAATTTTTTTTTTTTTTTTATTTTTTACCCATGGGTGGGAATTTTATTTTTTCATTTTTTTTTTTTTTTTTAAAATTAAAAATTTTTGAGCTTTAAATTGCCCTTTGGGGTTTTTGGGTTGTTTAAAATTTTAAAAAAGGTTGGGGTTTTTTGTTTTAAAAATTTTACCCTTTTTAAAAAAAAAAATTGGGAACGGGTAAGGGTTTTAAAATTTTAAAAAAAAGTTTAAAAATTGGAAACTTTTTTTTAAAAAAATTTTTTCGTTTTTTTTAAAATTTTAAAGAAATTAAAATTTCATTTTTTTCGAAATCAAATTTTAAAATTTTTTTGGAAAAGAAAAATTTTAATTTTTGAAATAATTTTTTTTCATACCCCTTAAATTTTAAAGGTGGGTTACCTTTTCCCTTTTTAAAAAAAATTTATCGGGGTTTTAAAAAGGGGTTTTACCCAAAAATTTTGTTTTTTTTTTGGGTTTAAAAAAAATTAAATTTTGGGGGAAAAAGTTTTCATTTATTTTAAAATATTTTCAAAAAGGGAACCCGGGTTGGTTTGTCCTTTAGGGTTTTGAGTTTTTTTTAAGGGAAATTTTAAATTAATTTTTAAAATTTTTTTTAAAATTTAAATTTAAAAAAAATTTAAAAATTAAAAAATTTTTAAACATTTTAAAAGAAAATTTTTAAAATTTTTAAAAATAAAAAGGGGAAAATTTAAAAAATTTAAAAAAAAATTTTAAAAGGGCCCAAAATAAATTTTTTTTTTAAGGGTAAATTTTTTTTTTTTAATAAAAAAAAATTTTTTAATAAATTTTCAAAATAAAATTTTTTTTTTTTTTTATTAAATTTGGAAAAAAAAAAAAACCCCCCTAAAAAAAAAAAAATTTAAAAAAAAAATTTGGGCAAAACGCCAATTTTTTTTTTTAAAAAAAAAAATTTTAAAACTTTTGCGTAAAAAATTTTCAGTTTGGTTTGGAAAAATAAAATTTTTGGGGGAAAATTCCCGCGGGGGGTTTCCCGAGCACGGGCCCATTTTTAAAAAAAATTTTCCCCAATTTTTTTTTTTTATTCCATTTTTCCGGTTTCTTTTAATTTTTTTTCCCAAATTTTCGGGAAAAACAGAATTTTTCAAATTTTTAAAGGGCTTTTAAATTTTTTAAATTATAAATAGAAATTATTAAAAAAATTTTTTTAAATTTAAAAAATGTAAAAATTTTTTTCCTTTTTTTTTTAAATAAATTTATATTAAAAAAAATAAAGAAAATTTTAAAAACATTTTAAAAATTTTTTAAATTTTAAAAATTTAAATTAAAACCCAAAATTTTATTAAAAAAAGCCCAAAAAATTTCTTCTTTTAAAAATTAAAACTTTTTGAAGTTTAAAAAATAAAATAAAATTAAAAAAAATTTGGGAAATTTGGAAAAAATTTTTAAAAAAAAAAAAAAAATTTTAACCCCAAAAAAAAAAAAAATTTTTTTTAAAAATTTTGGAAAAACCCAATTTTAAATTTCAAAATTTTTTTAAATTAAATAAATTACCCTTTTTTTCGGGCAAAATTTTAAAAAATAAATTTTAAAAAAATTTGTTTAAAAAAATTTTTTAAAAAATCCCCAAAAATTTTAAAAAAAAATGGGAAATTTTTAAAAAATTTTTTGGGGGAAAAAGGAAAAGGGACTTTTTCTTAAAAAAATAAAAAACCAAAAATTTAATAAAAAATTTGGTCCCCAAATTTACCCTTTTTTTATTTTTTAAAAATTTAAATTTATTTTAAATTTTAAAAGGTTTTCCCAAGCTTGGAATTTTGGGCCCTCCTTTGGTCCCGGGGAAAAAAATTTTAAAATTTTAAAATCCCTCCCAAAAATGGGAAATTTAAACAAATGCTTTAAAATGAGCCTTTTCCAATTTTTTTTAAAAAACCTTTTTTAAATTTTAAATTTCTTTTTTAAAAAATGAATTTTGTTTAAATTTAAAAATTTTTTAAAAAAAAAGGGGTTTTTTTTTTTGGGTTTTTTAAAAAAAATTTATTTTATTTTAAACAAAAAAAAAAAAACCTTTTATTTTTACCCTTTTTTAAAAAAAATTTTAAATTTTAAAAATTAAAAACCGGTACTTTTTAAAAAAAAAAAAAAAAATTTTTATTTTTAAAAAAAAAAATTTAAATTTTAAAAATTTAAATCAATTTTTTTGGAAATTTAAAATAAAAATACTTTTTTTAAAAAAGGTTTGAAAATTTTTTTTTTTAAAAAAGAAAAAATTTTTTTTGAAAAGGGCTTTTTTAAAATTTTTTAAAAAATCAATTTAAATTGGGTTCCCCAAATTTGAATTTCCAAAATTTTAAAAATTTTAAATATGAAAAAATTTTTAAAGTTCTGAAAAGTTTTTTAAATTAAAAAAAAGGGAAATTTCAAAAATTTTAAAAAAAAATTTTTAAATTTTTTAAAAAAACCCTAAAAAAATTTTAAAATAAAATTTTTTCAAAAATTTTTAAAATTTAAATCTTTTAAGGGTTTTTTGGCCCCGAAAATTTTCAAAAAATTTTAAAATTTTTTTAAAAAACCAAATTTTAAAAATAAACCCCAAAAATTTTTTTAACCTTTCGGGAACCCCTTTTTTCAAAATTTTTTCTTAAAAACGGGTTTTAAAATTTTTTAAAAAAGGTTTCCCAAACCCGGGTGTTTTTCCCTTTTGGGTAAATTTAAATTTTTTTAAAATGGGAAAATCCCTTTAAATTTTAAAATTAAATTTAAAATTTGGGGAAATGAAAAATTTTTTTCGGCCCTTTAAATTTAAACAAATTTAAAAATTTGGAAATCCCCCTTTTTAAATTTTTAAAAATTTTTATTTTTGGGAAAGGCGAAACCTTTGTGTTTGAAGGGGGGGAAATAAAATTTAAACCTAAAAATTTTCCCAAATTTTTTTATTTTTCCCAAAAAAATTTTTTGTTTTAACAAAATTTTAAAGAAAGGGGGTTTTAGGTATGGCAAAATTTGAAATCCCTTCCAATAAAAAATTTTTCCCAAATTTTTTCAAAAATTTTAAAATCAAAATTTAAAAAGAAATCGAAAAATCTTCCACCCCCTTTTAAATGATTTTAATGTTTTTAAAGGGCGTTTTAAAATAGGTAAAAATTTTATTTTTTGGCCAAAACCTAAATATTTTTTTCGAAAAATTTTTCCCGCTAACTTTATTTTTTTTAAAAAAGGGTTAAAACCCCGGTTTTTTAAAAAATTTTTTTCAAAAACCATTTTTTGGGGCCCCAACGTTTTAAACGTTTTAAATTTTAAAGACGCCAAATAAGGTAAAAAAAAATTTGGAAAAACCCCCAAAATTAAAAATTTTTAAAATTTTCCCTTTTTAAAAATAGGGTAAAAACCTTTTAATTTTCAAAATTTCCCCCTTAATTTAAAAAATTTTAAAGGCCTCGGAAAAAGGTCTTTTAATTTATTTTAAAAAATTTAAATTTTGGGGGGAAAAATTTTAAATTAAATTTTGGGAAAATTAAAAAAGCAATTTTTTTTTAAAAATACGTAAACCCCTTTAATTAAAATTTTTTTAAAATTTTGGTAACCCTGGTTTTAAAATCGAAAAAACCCAAAATTTTAAATTTTAACCCCAAAAAGGGACAAAATTTTAAATTTTAAAAGGGAAAAAGGGAAAATCGGGTTTTTTGAAAATTTTCCAAAAATTTAAAGAATTTTTTTTTTATTTCCAAAATTTTTAAAAGGGAAAAAACCCAATTTGGGGTTTTTTTTATTTTAAAAGGGAAAATTTTTGGAACCGGGTACGGTTTTTAAAGGCGAAAAATTTTTAAAAAAAATTTTTTATTCCAAAAAGGGTAAATTTGAAATTAAAAATTTTTTCTTTTAAAACCTTTAAAAATTTTTTGGGCCCAAAAGGGTTTTTTTTAAAAAAAAAGTCGTTTTAAAATTTAAAAGGGTACTTTTTAAAAAAATTTGGTCCAATTTTTTTAAAATTTAAAAAAATTAACCCAATTTTTAAAATATTAATCTTTTTTTTTTCCCGGGTTTTTTTTTTGAAAAAGGGGTAATTTTTGTTAGGGAAATTTTAAATTTTGGGGGGAAAAAATTTTTTTTAAACAAATACGGGCCCCTGTTAAAAACTTTTTAATAAAACCCTATTTTTTACCCCAAAAAATTTAAAACCCGTTTTAAATTTTTAAAACCCCAAATTTAAAGGCCCCAAAAAGGCCTTCCAAAAAAAAAATTTTTCAAAATAAAAATTAAAATTTAATTTTTTAAAAAGCCCAAAATTTCCAATTTTTTAAAATTTACAAAATTAAGGGACTTTTTTAAAAAATTTTTTAACCTTTTTTAATTTTTTTTAAGGGACGGGAAATAAGGGGGTTTTTTTTAGGGTTTTTCAAAATTTTAAATTTTTTTTTTTTAAAAGGGGAAAAACAATTTCCCGTTTAAATCTATACAAATATTTTTAACCAAAAAATTTAAAACCCTTTTTAAATTTTAAAACCCTCCCCGGGCCACCCAAAAAGGTTCCCAAAAAAAGGGCCCAAAATGTTTTTTGAAAAAACCGTCCCTTTAAATTTAAAATTTTTGAAAAAGCCCAAAATTCCAATTTTTTTGAATTTTTTCGAAAAATTAAGGGCCCTTTTTTAAAAAAGGGAAAATTTCCTTCTTTTTGGTTTGAAAATAAGGGGAGGGAAAAAGGGCCCGTTTTTTTTAAGGGACGTTTTTAATTTTTGGGAAAAATTTTTTTTAAAATTACGGGAAACCCCCTTTAAAAAACTTTTCCCAATTAAACCCTATTTTTTACCCCAAAAAATTTAAAACCCTTTTTAAATTTTAAACCCCAAATTTAAAGGGCCTATTTTAAGCCAAAAGGCCAAAAAGGGTAAAAATTTTTTTTAAAAAATAAATTTTAAATCAAAATTTTTAAAAATTTAAAAAAATTTTTTTCAAAAACGTTTTTTAAATTTTAAATTATCATAACTTTTTTGTTCGGGTAAAATTTAATCAAGGGGTTAATTTTTTTTGAAAAAGGGGGTCATTTTTATTTGGGGATTTTAAATTTTTGGGAAATTTATTTTTAAACTACGGGCCCCATAAAAAATTTTTCCCAATTAAAAAACTTTTTTAAAAAAAAATTTAAAACCCTTTTTAAATTTTAAAACCCCAAATTTTCCCCCCAAATTTTAAACCAAAAAAAAGGCCCCAAAAAAGGAAATTTTAAAAAAATCCAAAAATTTTAAATAAATTTTTTAAAAAAAATCCAATTTTTTTTAAAAATTAAAAAAGGCCTAAAATGTTTTTTAAATTTTGGATCGAAAATTTTTTAAAGGGGGGAAAAAGGGGGTTTTTAAAAGGGGTGATCTTTTAATTTTGAAAAATTTTAAAAGGGAAAAACAAATCCCTTTAAACCCTTCATTTTTTTTTTTTTAAAACCAAAAAAATAAAAGATTTTAAAAGTTTTAAACCAAAGGCCCTATTTTTAGGCCAGGCCAAAAGGGCCCTACAAGTTTTTTTAAAATCGGGCCACAAATTTAACAAATTTTTAAAAAGCCCAAAATCCAAAAATTTTTCTTTTAAATTTGAAAATAACCCAATTTTTTTAAAAGTAGTTTAAAATTTGGTTTTTTGGGGTTTTTAAAAAAAGGGGGATTTTTTAATCAGGGTGTTTCCCTTTTTATTTTAAAAAATTTTTAAAAAAATCAGGGTTAAAACGTGGGTTTAAAAGTTTCCCAAATTAATTTCATCTTTTTAAAAATCAAAAACCCAAAATTTTTTTTAAAGTCCCAAAAACCGGGCCCATTTTTCCCAAAGGCCAAAAGGGAAAAATCCAAATTTTAAATTTTAAAAAAACGCCACAAAATTTTAAATTTTTAAATTAAAAGGCCAAAATTTTTTTGAAAATTTTTTCAAAATAACCCAATTTTTTAAAAAGTCATTAACCTTTGGGGGTTTGAAAATTTTAAATTTTTGGGGGAAAGGGTTTTTTAATCGGGGGTTTTTAAATTTTTTTAAAAAAAATTTTAAAACCAAAATAGGGGTTAAAACGTTTAAAAGTTTCCCAAATTAATTTCATTTTTTTTAAAACCCTTTTAAACCCAAAATTTTTCCCAAACCTTCCCAAAGTTTTTAAAGCCTCCCCAAAAAGGGCCTTTAAACAAAAAGGTAAACCGTAAAATTTTTAAAAATTTTAAAAATTTCCCCAAATTTTAAAAAGTTTTAAATTTTAAAATAAATTTTTTTTAAATAAGGCTTTAAAATCTTTTTTGAAAAGGGCGTTTTTTAAAATTTGTTTGAAAATTTTTTTTAAAAAGGGGATTTTTTAATAGGGTGTTTAAATTTTTTTGAAAAAATTTTTAAAAAATACAGGGTTAAACCCTTAAATAAAAATTTTTTCCCAATTAAACAAATATTTTTTTTAAAAATAAAAAATCCCGTTTTAAATTTTAAAGTCCCAAAAAAGGCCAAATTTTATTCAAAAAGGTAAATTTCCCCAAAAAAATTTTTTCAAAATTGGCCAAATTTTTAAAGTTTTATTAAAAAAGGACCAAATCTTTTATTTTAAAAAAGCCTAAAATCGTTTTTTAAAAAGGGGAAAATGGGTTTTTTTTTGGGAAAAGGGGTACTTTTTAATCAAGGGGTACGAAAATTTTTTTAAAAAAATTTTTAAACAAATACCTTTAAGGGTTAAAAATTTGAATTTTTTCTTTTTTTAAAATTTTTAAAACCCATTTTTAAAACCCAAAATTTTAAATAAACGTTTTTTAAACCCCCAAAAAAGGGCTTTTTAAAAAAAAGGGCCAAAAATCCCTTTAATTTTTAAAAATTAAAAGGCCCCAAAAATTTTAAAATTTAAATTTTAAAATGGTTAACGGTTTTTTATTTTGAAAAATTAAGCCCCAATTTTTTGTTCGGGTAAAATTTAAAATGGGTTTTTTTTTTGAAAAAGGGGATTTTTTAACATAGTTTTAAAATTTTTTTGAAAAAATTTTTTTAAAAAAATTGTAAAACCCTCGTTTAATTTTTAAAAATTTTTAAAATTTTAATTTTAAAAACTTTTTTCCCACGGAAATCAAAATTTCCCAAAGGTTTTAAAGCCCCCCAAAAAGGGCCTTTAAACAAAAAGGTAAACCGTAAAATTTTTTTTAAAAATTAAAAGGCCCCAAAAATTTTAAATTTTTTTTAAAAATAGTAAACCTTTTTTTAAATTATCATAAAACCCAGATTTTTTTGAAAAGTGGATTTCAAAAATTTTTTAATTTTTTTTGAAAAAGGGGGTTTTTTAACTTTTGTTAAATTTTTTTGGAAAAAAAAAGGGAATTTTTTATTTAAAATCGTAAAACCCCTTTTTTTTAAAATTTTCCCAAATTTTTTAACCCCAAAATTTTTTAAAACCCCAAAGTTTAAAACCGTTTCCCTTTTTTAAAACCCCAAAAACGGCCTCCAAAAAATTTAAAATGTCAAAAATAAAACCGCAAAATTTTTTAAAAATTTTTCCCAAAATTTTAAAATAGAAAATCGAAATTAATTTTTAAAAATTGTCATAAAATTTCATTTTTTGTAAGAGGTTTAAAATTTGGGTTTTAAAATTTTTTTAAAAGGGGTCATTTTTGTTAGGGGTTTTTTAAAAGGGGGAAAAATTTTATTTTAAACAAAAACCCCGGGTTAAAACAATTTATTTTAAAATTTTCCCCAAAATTTTAAAACCCTTTTTTTAAACCAAAAACCCAAAGTAAACCCATTTTTTTTAAAACCCCGCCAAAAAACCCTAAATTTTTTTCCAAAAAAGGCCCAAATTTTAAAGTTTTAAAATTTTAAAATAACGCCCTAAATTTTAAATTATTTTTAAAAAACCCCAAATCCAATTTTTTTGAAAAAGGCCCAAAAAAATTTTTTTTAAGTGGATTTAAATTTGGGGTTTAATTTTTTTAAAAGGGTACATTTTTTATAGGGTACGAAATTTTTTTTAAGAAAATTTTTTTTTAAAAAAATCCCCGGGTTAAAACATTTAATTTTCCCCTTGGGTAAAACCCTTTTTTTTTTTCCAAAAAAGGGTTTAAATCTTTAAAAAAAAGGTCCCAAAAAAGGCTTTTTAAAAAAAAGGGCCAAAATCCCTTTAAATTTTTAAAAATTAAAAGGCCCCAAATTTTAAAAATTAAATTTTTTAAAAAAAATTCCAATTTTTTAAATTTTTAAAAACCTAAATTTTTTTTTTGTAAAATTTTCAAGGGCCTTTTTTTTTAAAAGGGGAGGGGTTTTGGGAAAATTTATAAAAGGGGAAAAAAATTTTTTTAAAAAATAAGTTCCCCAAAAATTTAAATTTTTCCCAAATTAAAAATCTTTTAAATTTTCATAAAAAAACCCAAATTTAATTTAAAAGTTTTTAAACCTTAAAAAAGGCGCCACTTTTTAAATAAAAAAAACGCCCAAAAACGTTTTAAATTTTTAAAAAAAGGGTTAACCTATACATATTATACATGTATCTTATGTAAAAAGCCTCAGGATTCCGAATCCGTGTCGTTTGTAATGATTGGATCGAAAATAAGGGCGCTACGATTTTTTGTGAATCAAGGGGTACGTATTTCTAATCATTTAGTTTGTATCGAAAATTTTTATTTTAGAGGGAAGCGCGGGAAATGACACCGGTTATAGTCGCTAGGGGTACGTAGGAACGTCCGCTCGCAATATAAAGCAATTCTATTTTTTTCATTATTTACCAAAAATACATGGGTTAAAACCCATCGATTTTGAATTTTCAAGACGTTTTCCCAAAGCTCTGGAATAGCACGCCTACGGTTTCTTAGGCCTATCCGAAGCCAAAAGGCTGCCAAATCCGATTCTGAATAGTTTTAAAGATCCGTCCACAAATAACGGCGCTACAATTTTTTGAAAGTTCAAAATTGGCTCAAAATGAGCGCTAAAAATCGCAAGTTTTTATTTTCGAAAAATTAACGTCGCACCCTATACATATTATACATGTATCTTATGTAAAAAAGCCTCAGGATTCCGAATCCGTGTCGTTTGTAATGATTGGATCGAAAATAAGGGCGCTACGATTTTTTTTGTGAATCAAGGGTACGTATTTCTAATCATTTAGTTTGTATCGAAAATTTTTATTTTAGAGGGGAAGCGCGGGGAAATGACACCGGTTATAGTCGCTAGGGGTACGTAGGAACGTCCGCTCGCAATATAAAGCAATTCTATTTTTTTCATTTTATATCCAAAATACATGGGTTAAAACCCATCGATTTTGAATTTTCAAGACGTTTTCCCAAAGCTCTGGAATAGCACGCCTACGGTTTCTTAGGCCTATCCGAAGCCAAAAGGCTGCCAAATCCGATTCTGAATAGTTTTAAAGATCCGTCCACAAATAACGGCGCTACAATTTTTGAAAGTTCAAAATTGGCTCAAAATGAGCGCTAAAATCGCAAGTTTTATTTTCGAAAAATTAACGTCGCACCCTATACATATTATACATGTATCTTATGTAAAAAAGCCTCAGGATTCCGAATCCGTGTCGTTTGTAATGATTGGATCGAAAATAAGGGCGCTACGATTTTTTTTGTGAATCAAGGGGTACGTATTTCTAATCATTTAGTTTGTATCGAAAATTTTTATTTTAGAAAGGAAGCGCGGGAAATGACACCGGTTATAGTCGCTAGGGGTACGTAGGAACGTCCCCTCGCAATATAAAGCAATTCTATTTTTTTCATTTTATATCCAAAATACATGGGTTAAAACCCATCGATTTTGAATTTTCAAGACGTTTTCCCAAAGCTCTGGAATAGCACGCCTACGGTTTCTTAGGCCTATCCGAAGCCAAAAAGGCTGCCAAATCCGATTCTGAATAGTTTTTAAACATCCGTCCACAAATAACGGCGCTACAATTTTTTGAAAGTTCAAAATTGGCTCAAAATGAGCGCTAAAAATCGCAAGTTTTTATTTTCGAAAAATTAACGTCGCACCCTATACATATTATACATGTATCTTATGTAAAAAAGCCTCAGGATTCCGAATCCGTGTCGTTTGTAATGATTGGATCGAAAATAAGGGCGCTACGATTTTTTGTGAATCAAGGGGGACGTATTTCTAATCATTTAGTTTGTATCGAAAATTTTTATTTTAGAGGAAGCGCGGGAAATGACACCGGTTATAGTCGCTAGGGTACGTAGGAACGTCCGCTCGCAATATAAAGCAATTCTATTTTTTTCATTATTTACCAAAAATACATGGGTTAAAACCCATCGATTTTGAATTTTCAAGACGCTTTCCCAAAGCTCTGGAATAGCACGCCTACGGTTTCTTAGGCCTATCCGAAGCCAAAAGGCTGCCAAATCCGATTCTGAATAGTTTTAAAGATCCGTCCACAAATAACGGCGCTACAATTTTTTGAAAGTTCAAAATTGGCTCAAAATGAGCGCTAAAAATCGCAAGTTTTTATTTTCGAAAAATTAACGTCGCACCCTATACATATTATACATGTATCTTATGTAAAAAAGCCTCAGGATTCCGAATCCGTGTCGTTTGTAATGATTGGATCGAAAATAAGGGCGCTACGATTTTTTTTGTGAATCAAGGGGTACGTATTTCTAATCATTTAGTTTGTATCGAAAATTTTTATTTTAGAGGGAAGCGCGGGGAAATGACACCGGTTATAGTCGCTAGGGGTACGTAGGAACGTCCGCTCGCAATATAAAGCAATTCTATTTTTTTCATTTTATATCCAAAATACATGGGTTAAAACCCATCGATTTTGAATTTTCAAGACGTTTTCCCAAAGCTCTGGAATAGCACGCCTACGGTTTCTTAGGCCTATCCGAAGCCAAAAAGGCTACCAAATCCGATTCTGAATAGTTTTTAAAGATCCGTATACAAATAACGGCGCTACAATTTTTTGAAAGTTCAAAATCGGCTCAAAATGAGCGCTAAAATCGCAAGTTTTATTTTCGAAAAAATTTAAAGTCGCACCCTATACATATTATACATGTATCTTATGTAAAAAAGCCTCAGGATTCCGAATCCGTGTCGTTTGTAATGATTGGATCGAAAATAAGGGCGCTACGATTTTTTTGTGAATCAAGGGGTCCGTTTCTTTATTTATTTAGTTTTATTGAAAATTTTTGTTTTAGAGCGAGAACGACAGGAAATGACACGCAACTATAGCTGGTATCATTTCTCGGCGCTTTTCCTCTAAAACAAAAATTTTCGCCCATTTGAAAAATTAAATTTGGCTTTAAAATGAAACTTTTAAAACGAAATAACTTTTTTATTTTTGTGAAGTACGCGAAAGTCTTTCATTTCCTAACTTATTAGGCCTTAATACGTCTGAATACGGTCCTACTGAAACCCCCCCAAAGTCGACATATTACTGATAATTATTTTGTTTTTTATCGTGGTAAAATAAAACCTTAATAATAGCATCATATCTTCAGGACCGTAATTAAAGGGAAAAATAGTTAATTAAATACTAAAATTCCTTAACATTAAAAAACGTTCTAGTAAAAAACAGTGTTTTCAATTTTGATTAATTCATTTAATTGTTAATCAAACAAGCAATTGTTTTCGAAAGAAAAAACAATAAGGAAATATTCAGGGAATGGTTCTTGTTCGTTTGAAAAATAAAAAAAGGCAAAGTTTCAAGGCACATTGAAAAGCTCCTCAAATTTGAATAACAACCCCTTGTGTTTGCATAACGTTTCCACTATTGTGCTCGAAAATAAAACCCAATCGATTCCCCGAATATTATTAAGAGGAAGAAGCGAATGAATTCGGGATGTTATCACCGACTGAGCAAAATTACATTAGATTAGAAGAATAATTCTTAGTAATGGGTTTACATTAGGTTCAGTGTAGTGTATCGATATTACGGCGGCTCCCCCGCTCGAATTCGGACCCAGTGGACCGGAAGTGTTAACGCTGCTTTATTAGCTGTGTATTAGCACACCCCATGAGATTGGGGTCGCAAACATCGAGGGTGACATTATGTTTCCCTAACTTACTACCGCACAGGACACACACTTTTATTACACTCTAATTTGTCTAGTTTCCTTTTTGCTTTTTCGAATTTCCCGCGCTTTCGATTCCCGAAACCGATAAAAAGGTCGACAGATGCGCGCGAGGGAAAAAAACATCAAAATCAAAGGATTCAAATATCAAATGGAAGAGGGACATAAATAATTCAGGCGGACGATAAGCGAAGAGGATAACAATTTAAATTTTATTTAAATTGGAGACGATCAGAGACGCACATGTTTGAAGATCGACGTCCCGATAAGATGATCCGGGAATAGGGCATTGTTATTCATGGATTGGGACCACGGCTTTCTGGTAAACATATCCGGTTACAGTTTGTCCACTCAAAACCCTCTCCACTCGTATGATTTAATATGAACTGAGGGCACGTCTCCGCAAGGATTTCCCTCGAAATGGACGTTACGCCTTTGATTTTCCTTCTAATATTAAAGTGCACCACCGATCCCCTCGCCCTACCCACCACCCCGCGAAACGCATCGGTCGCCTATTTTCTTAGAACGAAGAGATCGTTTTCGACCTGCTTCTACGGGGTGTCCCGAAATTCGCCGGAGAAGTGCTTTTTATATTCACAATAATTTATTTACTATCGAAATAATTTGTATTAAAAACTGTATATGAATACAGTTTTGTAATTATCTAAATTAAACATGGTCTTTGTACCAAAAATGGGGTCGCCATAAATGTATGGGGGGCTTCGCCGAATAATTTTCGTCAAGTCTTTGCCAAAAGAGCTAAAAAAAAAAGTATTGATATTCTGCGGTTTTTTTTGATAGCTATAAGTTAATTAAATTAATTAAAGACTTTTATAAAGAATAGAATTTTTTGTCAAAAGAAAAAATAGCGCCTTTACAAAAAAATTAAAATTATTTACAAGTTTTTTAATTAAAAACTGGGGCGTCAAGTTCAAAAGAAATTTAAAAAAATACCCTGTATATTTTTTCAAATTAAAAAAGTTCCATAAAGTCTAAATTAATTTTTTTTTTTGGTTTGAAAGAGAAAATTAATTTAGAAAATATAATTAATACAAGGATGTGCGCATTCGAGCGAAAAGTGGCACATTTCCGAGCGAGGGAGGCAAATGAAGCGCGACGCGGAGCGGCGCGCTTCATTTTCCCGAGATCGGAATGTGCCACTTTGAGCTCGAATGCGCGCACTCGGTTTTAAGCACGATCCACAATTTTAAAATTATTTTCTACAAGTTTTTTAATTAAAATCTGGGGCGTCAAGTTCAAAAGAAATTTTAAAAAAGTACCCTGTATATTTTTTCAAATTAAAAAAGTCCCATAAAGCTAAATTAATTAATTTTTTGTTTGAAATAGAGAAATTAATTTAGAAAATATAATTAATACAAGGATGTGCGCATTCGAGCGAAAAGTGGCACATTTCCGAGCGAGGGAGGCAAATGAACCGCGACGCGGAGCGGCGCGCTTCATTTTCCCGAGATCGTAATGTGCCACTTTGAGCTCGAATGCGCGCACTCGGTTTTAAGCACGATTCACACCAATTTCGTGCCAATAAATTAATTGAATAATTTTCACTTGCATTGACAAGATTTTCGTATCTTTTCGCTCCCTTTCGCTCATTGCTATGTTAAATACATTTTTCGAACGTAAAATCGAAGCTTGCGCGAATTTCGGGACACCTTGTACATTAAATAAATTAAACCAAATCCCCCGTAAAGACAAAACGCGTAACCATGGCGACACATCTAAAAGAAACGCATTATTTCGAGGTAGAAAAAGTCGATGTCGGGAAAAATACAGAGATGGCTTTTCGTTTATCTCGAAAGCTGCGCTTTTCTAAATTGATTTGATTTCCGAAGTACTCAGGAAGTTGGCGTTTTCAGAGGCCACTTTCCGGTGCCGTCCACGAAGCAAGAGAGAGAGAGAGAGAGAGAGGAAGGTTTTTAGCGAATTTGAATCGGGGGCATTTTTTGGCTTCGGCGAAAGAGACAAAGGCGAAGATTTATGTCGAAATAAAAAGAAGGAAGGGCGGCACCGGAAGATGGATGCGTATATGTATTGTTTCCGGCGAAAGAGAAAGGACCCCCCTTAATGCAACCCCCTTGTTACTTAAACTAACGATTTCGCGACGGACGTTAATTCGAAACGAAAAAATTTGGCGGACTTCTCGAGGCTCAAAAGGTCACTCTCCGTTCATGAAAAATGCAAAAAGCTTTTACGTTTCTCCGTAAAAGTTTAACGAGTTGATTGGGCCGGGAAGGGGGGGAAGGGAAGCCACAGGAGGATTTCGCAAGAAGTTCCGATCGAGGAGCTTCGCTGATACAGCTTTTAGTGACCGAAGCAATTGCTTTGACATTATTCATGGGGCCAAACCGGCGGCTCACGGCCGCACGCCGAAAGTGTTCGAAAACCGCGCGATTATCTTAAGTTGGCACCCCTTCCGCCCGACTAACCTCTAAAAAATCGAACGGCGGGAGTTTTGCGGAGAGAATTACGGTACGGAGGAAAAGGGCGAGTTCGCAGTCTATAAAACGTAATAGATGTCAATTAAATGGGGAAGAGGGAGAAGGGTGAGCGTCCCCGGGGCGCCGAGACGCTTCATTGGCCGCGCCGAGACGCTAATACGGAATAAATTGGCGTCCATCGCGTTCTGTCATGCTCTGTCATAGCAAATCGCGTCAAACGAAAACGTCCCCGTTTATTGAGTTACTTTTGAGCTTTTACAAAAAAATTTTTGGGTCCCGAAAAAAGCGGGCGTACGGAAGGATAGCGGGGGAACGTCGTCGTCTTCTCCACCGAGGTACCGGTTTTATTGGTTTATGGTAGAGAAATTCTTTAATTTGTCTTTCCCATTGTTTTTGGGTAATTAAGGAAAATGAGAAACGGGAAACGGCGACACCGGTGTGTGTGTTTGTGTGGGTATTATTTAAACTAATTACCCAACTTGTCACGCCATTTAGATGAAGAATAAGTATACCTACTTTTTTTAAATTAGGCTCGAAATTAAATGAGGTATCTGATAATAATTGTGTGTTGTAAACACATTAATTTCGTTTGTCTTGTTTTTTGAGTCGTTGAGCAAATTTGAGAAGCTTTGATTAATTGTTTTTTTTTTCTAAGTTTCGGTAGCTAATTAGGTTTTTGGATTTGGATAGAGCGAAAAGAAGGAGTAATTACAATTTGACGTTCTATTTAATTTTAAGGGAGTTTATTTTTATTAAATGTAATTACCAACGGTTTAAAAATAAACTTCTCGGACTTTTTACCGTCCGGTTAGATTAAAAAAATTAATGTAACTTTAATGTATTCAACCCCGTTTTGAGTTAGGACCGGATTCCGATGAAATAAGGTTCAATACGTTCGGAACTAATCCCAAATAAAATATAAAAAAATTTTAAATTTTAATTTTAATGAAAAATTGACGATTTAAAATTTGGTAAATTTTTGCCGTTCACTCTGACGCAAGGGCTATTTAATGGGGACTTTCAGACGCACTTTACCTATAGAACTATTTGTTGTAGCTCCCCTACCAAGCGCAGAAAAAATTTATAAAGAAATCGATCTGTTCTAATTTATTTCAAAAAGGCAAAAATACTTTTTTCAAAATTAATTAAATCTGACCCAAGGGCTGTTTAATGGGGACTTTCAGACGCACTTTACCTATAGAACAATTTGTTGTAACTCCCCTACTAAGCGCAGAAAAAATTAATAAACAAATCGATTCGTTCTAACTTATTTCAAAAAGGCTAAATTTTTTTTCTAAATTAATTAAATCTGACGCAAGGGCTGTTTAATGGGGACTTTCAGACGCACTTTACCTATAGAACAATTTTTTGTAACTCCCTAATAAGCCCAGAAAAATTTATAAATAAATCGATCTGTTCTAATTTATTTCAAAAAGGCAAAAATATTTTTTTCAAAATTAATTAAATCTAACGCAAGGGCTGTTTAATGGGGACTTTCAGACGCACTTTACCTATAGAACAATTTTTTGTAACTCCGCTAATAAGCCCAGAAAAAATTTATAAATAAATCGATCTGTTCTAATTTATTTCAAAAAGGCAAAAATATTTTTTTCAAAATTAATTAAATCTGACCCAAGGGCTGTTTAATGGGGACTTTCAGACGCACTTTACCTATAGAACAATTTGTTGTAACTCCCCTACTAAGCGCAGAAAAAATTAATAAACAAATCGATTCGTTCTAACTTATTTCAAAAAGGCAAAATTTTTTTTTCAAAATTAATTACATCTGACGCAAGGGCTGTTTAATGGGGACTTTCAGACGCACTTTACCCATAGAACAATTTGTTGTAACTTCCCCACTAAGCGCAGAAAAAATTAATAAACAATTCTATCTGTTATAATAATTCCCTAAAAAAACAAAATTGTTTTTACAAAATTAATTAAATGTAACGTAAGGGTTGTTTAACCGGAACCTTCGTGAGCAATTTATTTATATAGTACTTTGTTGTAACTCCCCTAATAAGTCCAGGAAAAAAATTAACACAAAAGCACTTAAACAAAAAAATAAAAGTTTCACAAGTATCTAAAAGTTAAGGACCCATTTCTAAAAACAATCAACCTCAGCCCCTAATTTGGCACAAAGCCCTTGACAAAGCGACTTCTGAAACACCACAAGCGCACTCATATTTCGAGCTCTCGTTCGCAAAAAGGCAACAAAATAAATCGCGCACTTAGCATCGAACACAAAAAAATCAAAAGCAAAAGGGCACACGCCATAAACAACCACTTTAGCGGAGGCAAAAGCGGCACGTGTCGGTGCGTGAACTGTACGACCGTTTATCCGCGTACATAATTGTCCAAAACACTAAACGACGGGGTGCCGCTTTTCTTTCTCAAATAAAAACCCCATTCGTTCTACACGATTTTATTTCAGATAAGTACCGAAAAGTACTTGCGAATTAGTTTTGGTTACTATTTAATTCTTTCGTCGCGTGACTCTCCCCCAATTTCGCTCCCCCCCTCGTTCGCGTCCTTGTTACACTTTTATTGCCCGAATTCGTTTCGACTTTACACACGAAACCCCTAATTCGTTTCTTTTTCTTCTTCGAAAATGCCGCAAATTCAAATCGCGCGCGCTTTTAATTGTTTTATCAATAAAGTCCGTTGCCAAGGTGGGCAATTTGGAAAAGACCGATTTCGGTAACGAGCATAATGAGCGCGGGTCCCTAAGAGCCGCAAATAAGGGGGTTGATTAAGTGCGTAAGGGTGCGGGGGGACAGAGGAAGGGTAATAACACAATAAAATGGGTGAGTGTGCGTTTATGTCTCGAATGCGGTTAAGAGGGTGGCGCTGTTACAATCAAGTGCCACTCGAAAAAAATTAATTCGAAGCGAAAGGGGGGGCCGGAACGAAAATCGCGGGTATTATTGTCGAGTTGGCGATGATTACGAGGCGAAATAAAATTTCGCTTCTCGGTTTTGCAGAAATGTTGAGATACTCATTTTAGTATGCAAATTGGCGTCGGAAGGAGCCCGATCTGTCCCAAGCCATGAATAGAAAATCAGCCAACAGTTGACTGCATGTGCTTTGCCTGATTGTCTGCCAATTGACAATTTTCTACCAATCCACACTTCATCTCAACACTCAATTTCCGATGGGAATCCCTCCAGAAAAAAAAAAATTTGCACCCTTCCAAAGCGCAATTAATTATTGACATTCGCAACATTTTTCACGATTTTACGAGTCCAAGGGCGTAGCTTGGGAGTTTTGCTAAAAGGGGGGCAGTCGGCCAGCTGAATAACCACCCCCGAGTTTTCAACTGCGACAATTCAAACGTTGTTCATTTTTATAGGGCGGACAATGCCCACTAAGGTGGCGCACAAAAACTGACTATTTTTTTTTGGGTCTCGAGTGAAAACATGTTAGTTTTTGATGCTTTAAAGGCTACCTTCAAAGGAGAGCTCAAAAAAGAATTTTTAGAGGTCGTTAAAAATTTTTTAAAATTACAAAATCCGTAGAAAATCGAATTTGTTTTTTTTAATTTTTTTTCTCGTTACATTATAATTTTATAGACAAACAAAAAATAAGTTTCTAAAAGTTTCAATTTAAAATTTGAGTTTTAAAAGGTCGCTCAGAATTTTTTTTTATTTATTAGTACATCACTTTGGATTATATCCCAATGCTAATAAAGCAAATTTAATACGCACTTTAACAAAACAATATGTGATATTAGTCTAAATAAAGTTAAAACCTTCAAAATTTAAGATTTGTTATTAGAATTAACAACAAAATTTATTTAAATATTGTTAAAATGTAGTTGATTAAATAAAATTATTGAGTTTTAATAAAATTGTTTTTTTGTCATTTGTTTGATTTTTAGTTCATCTCGTGGTGAATTTTTGTTGATTATTTTACTAAATAATAGAAAAAAATGTATGAAATTTTAATTTGACTATTAAAATGTCGCTCGAAAAAATCCAAAGTGATGCACTAATAAATAAAAAAAATTCTGAGCCACCTTTTAAAACTCAAATTTTAAATTAAAACTTTCAGAAACTTATTTTTTGTTTGTCTATAAAATTATACTGTAACGAGAAAAAAAATTTAAAAAAAAAATCGATTTTTGACGGTTTTTAAAATTTTAAAAAATTTGCGCCACCCTAATGCCCACCCTTGCCCCTCTAGTTACGACCATGTTAAAGCTCTCAAACAGAGATTTGTTTCTCGAACGTACAAACGGTCCTATAAACTTTAATTAACACTAGAACCGCGGCAATTTTGAACTTAATACAACCGCGGCTACCCGTCAATTAGACCTTTAAAAAAAATTGGCCTTTTAACAATTAATTATTTATTGCAACACATTTAATGTTTTTGAAAACAATAAATGCTATAAATTTCACCTAATATAAAATCAAAATTGATTGAAATTTTGATTGGTCTATTTAAAAAAAAAGATTCATGTAAAAATCTAATAAAAACGAAGATGTGCGCATTCGAGCGAAAAGTGGCACATTTCCGAGCGAGGGAGGCAAATGAAGCGCGACGCGGAGCGGCGCGCTTCATTTTCCCGAGATCGGAATGTGCCACTTTGAGCTCGAATGTGCACACTCGGTTAAGCACCATTCACAATTTTAAAATTATTTTCTACAAGTTTTTAATTAAAAATGGGGCGTCAAGTTCAAAAGAAATTTTAAAAAGTCCCTGTATATTTTTCAAATTAAAAGTCCCATAAACCTAAATTAATTTTCTTTTGTTTTCCAAAAAGAGAAAATGAATTTAGAAAATATAATTATTACAAGGATGTGCGCGTTCGAGCGAAAAGTGGCACATTTCCGAGCGAGGGAGGCAAATGAAGCGCGACGCGGAGCGGCGCGCTTCATTTTCCCGAGATCGGAATGTGCCACTTTGAGCTCGAATGTGCACACTCGGTTTTAAGCACCATTCACAATTTTAAAATTATTTTCTACAAGTTTTTTAATTAAAAACTGGGGCGTCAAGTTCAAAAGAAATTTTAAAAAAGTGCCCTGTATATTTTTTCAAATTAAAAAAGTCCCATAAACCTAAATTAATTTTCTTTTGTTTTCAAAAAAGAGAAAATGAATTTAGAAAATATAATTATTACAAGGATGTGCGCGTTCGAGCGAAAAGTGGCACATTTCCGAGCGAGGGAGGCAAATGAAGCGCGATGCGGAGCGGCGCGCTTCATTTTCCCGAGATCGGAAATGTGCCACTTTGAGCTCGAATGTGCACACTCCACTTTAGGCACCATTCACAATTTTAAAATTATTTTCTACAAGTTTTTTAATTAAAAACTGAAGCGTCAAGTTCAAAAGAAATTTTAACAAAGTGCCCTGTATATTTTTTCAAATTAAAAAAGTCCCATAAACCTAAATTAATTTTCTTTTGTTTTAAAAAAAAAGAAAATGAATTTAGAAAATATAATTATTACAAGGATGTGCGCGTTCGAGCGAAAAGTGGCACATTTCCGAGGGAGGGAAGCAAATGAAGCGCGACGCGGAGCGGCGCGCTTCATTTTCCCGAGTACGGAAATGTGCCACTTTGAGCTCGAATGTGCACACTCCACTTTAGGCACGATTCACAATTTTTAATTTATTTTCTAAAAAAATTTAATTATCCAAACTAATATAAAAGCGAAAGTAAGTCTGTCTGTCTGTCTGTCTGTCCGTCTGTCTGTTACCTTTTCACGCCTAAACCGCTGAACCAATTTTGATAAATTTTGATATAGAGATGGCTTGCACCTTGAACAAGGATATGGGCTTTTGATTTCGAGCAAATATAGTGAGTGATTTCTAGTAATAAAATTGCGAAACGATCAAAAGGACCGATTCCGCGGTTCCAGTGTTAAACAATATCGGAGAGGTGTATATAAAGTTGCCTACGCGTAGGCTCGCGACTAAAAACGAGAGTAATTAAATGGATTACGAAATCAGAAGGTGAGAACGATTTTCAAAAAAAAACGTAGAGCTCGTAGAGGCTCATTTAAAAAACAGACACTCTACAAAGTGTATGTTTTGATAATTTAATACGATCGATCATTTCGGAGCGCGGAAGAGAGACGGAGATGGGCCTTCGAAAAAATCAAAGTGAAACGTAGATGTTTTCGAAACGTGGGACGGCAAAATTAACGTAACCAGGACACGTAGAAGAGGCTGATAACGGTGTGCCCCAACAAGACGTTGTCGGCGACAATTAGGAGTCTTTAACACGAAGGGTGCGTCCGGCTATTAGTACAAGACTTTTTCTCCTTATCGCGCGTTTCTTTTACCGTAATTCTTCTCACGTACATCCCGAGCCAAAAATACCCATTAAGACGCTAGAAAAAATATTTAAAACCTAATGATACAGATTAAATTGACCATCTATGTTTGTCTGAAATCCTTAAATCGTTTAATTATCTTAATCTTTTGGAATCCCGAGATTTAAGTGCTTCGAATTTGAGTTATTTTGATTTTAAGAAATTTTGAATGAATTTTGAGTAAATTTTCGGCTGTCTCTCTCTCCTCGTTCCATTGTCTTGAAGAATGATTAATAAAGTTAGTGTCTTTTGATATTTCAAATCATAATTAATTGTTTTCGAATATCAAAGACAGGATTAGTCAATTAAAAGATGTGTGTTTTGAGAAATGTGCGATACGATTTTTTTAGGTCCGTTCGATAAAGTGTGTTTTTCAGGAGCTCGATTAACAATAAGTGAGCAACTACTGTGAAAATATTTTAAAGAGGTGTTGATCTTTTTTTTTTTTTTTGGTCTTTATGTGAACGACCAGAGAACAAGTCTTTGGGATGGGGACTGGCGCCTTCAGTTTTAATCACAAACGAAATCTTTAAACAGATTTGTCTTTGTGGCTTAATGTTGTGTTATCGTTTTATTTTGTTTCAATTTTTTTCTCTTCGTATCTGTGCGTGTAGATTTGTCCGATTTGTCTTATCTGGGAAAGGGAGAGCGAGGCGAGCCGAAGCAGTGATCGTTCCTATTTTTTTTTTTGATTTTTAATGCGTTGTAAAATGCACATATACCCGCTTAAAGTTCTATAAAAATTTATAACCCTTTCTCAAAAAATAAGTGGGAACCACAATTTGTTTACAAAAAAAATTTCTAAGTCAACCCCGTGTTTTTCAAAAGGCATGCCTTCTACGGCCTTATTCGAAGCCAAAAGTCCGAGGATTCCAGATCTGTAAAGATCTTAAACATTCATTCGCGAATAGCCGAGGTACGGTTCATTTTATGAAAAAATTTGTGTCCCAAAATAAACCTAAAACTTCGACCCTTAATTACGCGAAAAAATGACGTTGCGCCCTGGCAAAAGAAAAAAAATTTACAAATCTCATTGTCGTAAACAAGTTTCCAAAGCAATTTCCTCAATGAAAGCTGACGAAGCAAAAATCGAGCTCTAATTAAAAAAATCGCCTTAGGAAAAACAACAATTAAAAATGATTTAATTAGGGACCCCATTTCCTATTTTTTTCTCAATGAAAAATCGACAAAAATGAATGAAACCTACCAAATACGAGGACCTTCAAGAAAAATCTAATGATCACGAATAATTACCGAGTTTTTTCTCTACAAATAACTAAACATTAAAAAAAACCTTCGATCTTAATTAGAAGTGTGTGACATAATCGTTTTTCCTTATTAGAATCGCGCAGTTTTTCCGACGAGCAGAAAAATTAATTTGTTTATTTAGAGCAGTGTTTCCCAACGTGGGTCCCACGCCCCACACGGGAGCAATTTAAAAATTTAGGGAGGCAATATCATTATTCAATTTGAGAACGTACTTGATTTTTAATTATATGTGTTGAAAATTTATTTATTGTTTTTTTCTTAATAATATCCTAGTGATTTCTTTCTAAAACCAAAATCTTGTGTCTTGAACAAGTTATAATTAGGCGTCATATATGGAAAAATTCAATTTTTAAATATAAAATTAAAAAATTCGGTGCGTGTACTTATGTAGGGGCATTAGAAGTTATACTTCTTTGGTGTAACTAAATTAAATATAACCACGTGCAAAGAAAAGTTCGATAAATACGAGGATGTGCGCGTTCGAGCGAAAAGTGGCACATTTCCGAGCGAGGGAGGCAAATGAAGCGCGACGCGGAGCGGCGCGCTTCATTTTCCCGAGATCGGAATGTGCCACTTTGAGCTCGAACGTGCACACTCGGTTTTAAGCCTCATTCACAAGTATTAATTTACTTTCTTACTTCAACTGTCGAATTTTCGTCAGCAGTACTATTATTTTACTCTCAAAACGCCAAAAGAAGTATAACTTCAAAAATATTTATGTTACATAGGGGGGGCATTTAAATTTTAGAATGACTTAGGTTGGGAAACACTGATTTAGAGTATCGTATTAGCGCTAAAAATTGAAGAAGAAAAAGAAATGGCAGAAGGGGCCTAACCGCAAAATTAGTTCACGTTTCGTTGCGTCTTAAGTTTTATAAACAAACAGACTTATGGTCGTATAATTTTCAAAATTGGCGCACTTTAATCTTTGATTTTTTTCTTATTTAAACACGTACCGATCGGCGGTCGAAAATAATCTTTTTATTTTAATTTTTATCGAATTTTGATTCCCTCAGAAAAATAATTGGGATTAAGACCTTTCGATTGGTTCACTAATTTGTTTTTGAAAAGAAGCTCGATCCAGATTATTTTTGACTAATACTGTAAAACAACCGTACATTTTTTTTACGAAATTAAATTTGGAAAAGCGCTTCGAAGATTATTAATTCTTTTTTTGAGTTGCAAGAAACGTCGAAAAATGTCTTTTAATTTGGAACATGTGTTTAGTGCGGATTTTAGTTGGGTTTGTGATTAGCCTCTTCCTTTAGCTTTTTAGTTTTTTTTTTGTGGTCAAAAACGATACACTTATTCGGCAATCAGTGACTATTAAGAAGCAAAGAAATGATATAAAATTATTTCCACTTTAAAAAGATGAGCACAAAAAATGTGTGTCTTTGATTTTATACCTGCTCTCCTTTTTAATGCAATTTAGGACTTAAAATGTTCATTGGTTCGAGAGAAATGTAATTAAACTAATTTTTGTGTCTTTGTGTTTTTTTGCTTTTTGATAATTTTCCCAAGTCGGTTGTTGCGGTTAGGGGCTGTAGTAAAATGCGGGCAATTTGTGTAATTTTAATGTATTTTTTACCTTTCCCGATAAAAAACTAAAAAATAATGCTTTTGTTATATATTCCAAATAATAAAAATTTAATTGAATTAATTTAAATAATTAAAAATGCAAAAGAAGAATTTTAGTGCTAAAACGTAAGTGTCGTGTTTTAATGTGTTTTTTAATTTTTTTTTTATAGAAAACTAAACGCGTTTAAATGACAGGAAATCATTAAAAATTAGTCAGGTTATTTGCGGGGTTTTTTTCCCCAAAATTTGGCAAGACATTTCGCTCGAAGGCTCGCCGCCTTCGAAAATTGCCGTTTGAAGAAACGTTTGATTTAAAATTGCGGTTTTTCTTCCGAGCTTTAAGTAACGATTAATTTTTAGAGACCGTTGTTCTATGAATGGCCTTACAGGGCCGGCTTTGGCCTTTTACAAAAATAGAAAAAACCAACAGACTTAGTAAAATCGTCATTAAAAAATTTCCAAAATTTGTTGTCCCAAAGAACATAATTAAAAACTCAAAAAAAAAATAAAATCTTCAGATTATTTCTTAGGAATTGCGTAGAACCACAAAGAAAGGCCGTACCACCAAAAATTTCTGAGAGAATCGCCATTAAAAAGTTATTCTATTTTAAAAAATTCATAACTCGATTATTTGTTCAAAATTTTTGAAAAAACTTTAAAAATTCGTAATCCTCAGACGATTTTGCATAAGATTCGACAAAAAAACAAAGCCCTATCGTAAAAAAAATTGATAGAAAAAAATCAGACGTCCGAGACCTTAAAACGGTACAGTTTTTGAATTGTCCTAAAGTCCCCCTTCACTCTAGACCAAAAAACCGAAAAAGGTCTTCTTATATTTTCTCGTTCAATGCGCCACCCAAAAATAATTAAAATCCGACCGGTATTTTTTGAGAAAAAAAAGCGCACCCCCGTATTTTACGAAAAAAACGCAATTTAAACCCCAGATGGCGCAGTTTTATTTAAAAGCCCCAATTTTTAATTACAAACAATTAAATTTTGAGACGAATCCTTTTTAGAAATATTCAAAATATTACCTTGGGGAAGTTTTTGATTTTTTTCACAATTTATTTGCAGAGCACAAAGGCACAACCGAAGCTGGCAAAAGACGATGAACTACAAAACACAAAAATGACTCGAAAAATAAATAGCAGCTGCACTGATAAAATTAATTCAAGTGCTGACCTTAGATTGCGATTTATCATAATTTTTTTTTGAAAAAAACAATGCGATTATTTAAAATCGTACGCGGCCTTGCAATAATTTTGTTTGTGTAATAATACGAGCTCCCTTAAATAAATATTCGGGGGCAATCGTACTCGAAAAGCAAACTTATGAGAATTTCCTCCAAGCTAATTTGCAAACGAAAAAAATTAAATGTTTAAAATAATATTACAATGCACGGATCGTTAATTTTGAATAATGCATTCACCGAAAATTACAATATAAAACCATAACTCGAAAATTTAATTAAGAACGGGGGCGGGGGGAGGCTCTCTCTCGCAAAGTAAATAATTCCTTAGCTTAATGCATATTTAAATTGCAGCTTTCGCATTTTTTTCCGCCGCATTTTTAATTGGAAACTTTATCGCGCCCGATTACGAATTAGAAAAATCCACGAACAAGGCGGGAATCGTGTGCGTCAGTTTTGTACCTTCGAAAAAAAAGGCTAAGTGGTTATAAATGTTTACGTCCGACTTTTATCTTTTTCCGTAAAAATAAATGTCGCCCCACAACAACAAAAAAAAAAACGCCCCCACAAAATTAAATAAAATTAGTGCCCGTGTAAAAGATTACGGGCGACGACCACCTTTTTGGCCGCCGGCTCTAAGGCGCTCCATTCACAAAAATTCTGTTTACCTGCTGCGTTCTTAATTTTCGGAGACCAGGGACGGACTTAATTTAATCGAGCCGAAACGATTGCGTGCAAAACTAATTTAATCGGTTTGCGCGCGAAAATAATTAATTTTAAGTGTGGTTAAGAGACTCGAACGTGTAACTATGGAAATGCGGTAAATTATCGAACGAGGTTTACGCGGGATTTTTGAATTTGATTTCGGCGAACGCTTGGACGTTTTAGATTTAATTTTTACGATTACGATTGTGAAAAATAAGTGCCACCATTATGCAATTAAAGACAATTAAAAAAAAGGGGCAATTAAAAATGTGGCTGGATTAAAAGAAATCGCTGGAGTGAAAAGTAGAATTAGAAGAAGGGCGACGAGAGGAGGGAAACGAATAAAATAGTTTGTAATAATAAATAAGAGAAGAACAAAGTAGTTTTTAAAGTAAATTAAACTGGAAAGTTAACAACGTATTGTAATGAGAGGCGTTTAAAAAAGAATTTCCGTTGAATAAGGCCGTTTCGTTTTATCTAAAACGCGTTCACTGAACAGCAAATATATTCACCGGTTAAAAATACAAAATTGCTGTAATGAGAACAATTTACTGCTAATCGTCGGTGGGATCTTAATCAAGAATTATTATTAAAGTTAATGAGCTCGCAGTCTTTTTGATGCAATTTACATTTTAACTACGACCGTAATTTTTTTTCTTCGTACCTTACATAGGTACTTCTATTTATGTTTTTAATTAGTTTTTTCTTTCCTACTTTTAAGTTAACTTCCAATAATTCACCTTTTTGCCAAAGAGGAAACGCGAGCTTTGCGTCGGCTTTGAGCTTTCCATCGTTTTTTAAGTACAGTAAATCCCGGTTAATACGATCACTTGGGAACTATTCAGGAATCAAAAAATTTAACCTTCAAACAATTTATTAATAGTCTTAGACAGAAAATAAGAGACTTGGTCATTGGTAGAAATATGATACTGTAATTAATAATTTTTTTAGAATGACTTAGAAATGTATTTTGAAATTTTGGGGCCTTAATGCCAATATCATTTTCTAAATCGTATTAAAATTTGAAGACTCGATCTAAAAATAAGCTATCGGCGAATTATTTTCGGACAAGTTCTAAACTGCAATTTGGCGCGCTCGCGAAAATTTCGATAATTTTTTTTGATAAAAACGCCGAGACACCTATTAGCTTAAATTTGGTCCTCTTTCGACTAGTAAAAACCGCGTTTCAATCGGACTCTTGGTTTTCGAGAAATAATTAATTTTCGACTTGAAAGTGCAAATTTTATACTGTCATCGGTGATTTGTTAGGTTAAGTATTAAATTGAAGCTTGGCGCGTTCGTAAAAATTTGGAAAAATTAATAATTAATAATAACAGGGCCGTATTTCTACCGCAAAATATATTTCTGATTATTGTGTCCCATAATTTTATGAAATAGAACCAAAAAGAAGAACTGTACTCAAAAAATCGATTTAAGCGGTACAATTCTACTAGAAAAAAAATTGTACCACGGTTATTTTTTAAAATATCTTTAAAAAACTAAAATCCGCAGACTTTTTCCCATAAGCTGAAAACATTCCGAAAAACCCACTCGAAAAAGATCCGAAATTAAAATTACTTCTGCGCTTCGAAACAAAACTATTTTTTTATCGTACGTAAAGATCTGTTGGGGGGACGAAGAAAACGTGGATAATTTCTTAGTTAACCATCGTTGATGGTAATGGTTATCTACATCCGCAGTTTGTTCGGTAAGTCGATTTTTTTACATGTGTGAGACTTACGAACAGACGCAACTTAACACAATTTCACGGTCTCCGACTTCCAAAACCATAAAACATTTTATATGCAAGAGATCTAACTGTTTAACTTTTTCCATTGTGAACGCAATTTTTAATTTTTAATTTAAAAAAAACAAAATTGGAAATTTAGATAGAAATATTTACAAGTCTGACTCTTCGAACCCGTTTTTTTTTCGAAAATTTCAAGTAGGAGGCTATCCGAAGTCAAAAAGTCTAACGAATCCGAATTTTTATAGTTTTTAAAGATTCGCCTACAAATAACGGCGGTACAATTTTTTTAACGGTGTAGTGGCACCGTAAATAAAATTTTTACGCGGGAGTCCTCGTATTTTTTTTTCTTTAACACTAGAACCGCGCCAATTTTGAACTTACTACACCCACGGTTACCGGTCAATTATACCTTTAAGACAAATTGGTCTTTTAACTATTAAATATTTATTGCAACACATTTAATGCCTTTGAACAGTTTTTAAAAACAATAAATGCCATAACTTTCGCCGAATATAAAATCAAAATTGATTGAAAATTTAATTCCTCGATTTAAAAAAAAAGATTCATGTAAAAATCTAATAAAAACGAAGATGTGCGCATTCGAGCGAAAAGTGGCACATTTCCGAGCGAGGGAGGCAAATGAAGCGCGACGCGGAGCGGCGCGCTTCATTTTCCCGAGATCGGAATGTGCCACTTTGAGCTCGAATGTGCACACTCGGTTTTAAGCACCATTCACAATTTTAAAATTATTTTCTACAAGTTTTTTAATTAAAAACTGGGGCGTCAAGTTCAAAAGAAATTTTAAAAAAATACCCTGTATAATTTTTTCAAATTAAAAAAGTCCCATAAAGCTAAATTAATTTTTTTTTGTTTGAAAGAGAGAAAATTAATTTAGAAAATATAATTAATACAAGGATGTGCGCATTCGAGCGAAAAGTGGCACATTTCCGAGCGAGGGAGGCAAATGAAGCGCGACGCGAAGCGGCGCGCTTCATTTTCCCGAGATCGGAATGTGCCACTTTGAGCTCGAATGTGCACACTCCACTTTAAGCACGATTCACAATACTTAATTTATTTTCTAAAAAAAATTAATCATCCAAACTAATATTATAAAAATGAAAGTAACTCTGTATGTCTGTCCATCTGTCTGTCTGTCTGTCTGTCTGTCTGTCTGTCCGTCCGTCTGTCAGTTACTTTCCGTGTGGAAATATATTCTACAAATAAAAAGTTGACAAGACGATAAAATTGCGAAACGGTCAAAACGACCGATTCCGCGGTTCTAGTGTTAAAAGCTTTTAACATAAGGAAGTAAAAGGCAAGAATTTAATTCGTTTTCTTCCGCAAATGTCGACGTAAAAAATAGTTTAAACGATAAAATCGAGGCAGCAGGTGACGAGGGGACGCCGGTGGGAAAGCCATAAAAAATTGATGGTATCTCGACGAGACAAATAATGGCCAAAAATTATAAGGTTAAAAATTAAAATGTCATTTAAGCGAGTCAGCTTTTAAGTTCTGCTCTAACAAAATGATATTTTCACGATCTAACATTACGGCTAAAGACATAGCAATCGGGGACTAAGTTTTTTATTCAATAATTGCTTGGGATCGAAGGAAAAGGACGTAACCGCTAATCAGGAGTCCCGAAGGACCAATCAGAAAGCGTACCTTTTTCCATACAAACTCGAATAATCATACTGAATGCATAATACCAGTTATAAGAACGTTTGTAATGACAAAATGACAGACTTTGGTCGGAATGTTAAAGTTGACCTGTTCAATTCTTCGCGTGGTTTCCGGAGGAGCCCGTGGAAAAGGCAGAAGGACGATCGCAAAAGAAAAACATTAAAGCTTAAGTTAGAATAAGGTAAGTAAAAGGATAGATGAATGCTGTGTTTAATTCTTTTACGTGATATTTCGAGCCAATTTATTATATTCGAAGATGGAATTGATATCGTCAAACGCAGATGTTGGCAATTAATTTCGTTCTTCTTCTTCTCTATCATTAAAGTCCTCGAACAATTTTTTTCGCTTTGATTATACCTTTTTTAAATGTTATTATTTCCATTTAGCTTAAATAAAAGCGCTTTGGAGCCGTTTCGTTTGGTCGAATGTGAAGACCGAAGTTTGGGGAGCTGACGGGGCCCCGCAAAATTTTTTTAAAAAAAATTCCCGAGACACCTGTTCGCTTAAATTTAGTCCTCTTTCCAATAGTGAAAACCGCGTTCCAATCGGACCCTTCGTTTTCGAAAAACAACTAATTTCTGACCAGAAAGTGTACATTTTCTAAGGTAACACTATTGAGACGACTTTGCTTTTCAAAAAACAATTAATTTCTCTGAAATGGCTTAAAATTTTGAACTGAAATTTTGTAGAGTTAATAACAATTAAATTTAATAAATTATGTAAAAATGTGAAGAAGTTCCATCAAGGAATGAGCAATCAGCGAATTATTTGACGATCAAGTTAACTATAAACTTGGTGCGCCCGTGGAAATTTGGAAAATTTTTTATGAAAAAATGGCCGAGGCACCTATTCTCTTAAATTTAGTCCTCTTTCCAATAGTGAAAACCGCGTTTCAATGGGACGCTTCGTTTTCGAGAAATAATTAATTTCCGACCAGAAAGTGTACATTTTATAATGTAACACTATTAGGACGACTTTGCTTTTCAAAAAACAATTAATTTCTTTGAAATGGCTTAAAATTTTGAACTGAAATTTTGTAGAGTTAATAACAATTAAATTTAATAAATTATGTAAAAATGTGAAGAAGTTCCATCAAGGAATGAGCAATCAGCGAATTATTTGACGATCAAGTTAACTATAAACTTGGTGCGCCCGTGGAAATTTGGAAAATTTTTTATGAAAAAATGGCCGAGGCACCTATTCGCTTAAATTTAGTCCTCTTTCCAATAGTGAAAACCGCGTTTCAATGGGACGCTTCGTTTTCGAGAAATAATTAATTTCTGACCAGAAAGTGTACATTTTATAATGTAACACTATTAGGACGACTTTGCTTTTCAAAAAACAATTAATTTCTTTGAAATGGCTTAAAATTTTGAACTGAAATTTTGTAGAGTTAATAACAATTAAATTTAGCAAATTTTGTAAAAATGTGAAGAGGTTCCATCACGGAATAAGCAATCAGCGAATTATTTTACTATAAACTTGGTGCACCCGTGAAAATTGGAAATTTTTTAAAAAATCGCCGAGACACCTGTTCGCTTAAATTTAGTCCTCTTTCCAATAGTGAAAACCGCGTTTCCATAGGACTCTTCGTTTTCGAGAAATAATTAATTTCTGACCAGAAAGTGTATATTTTATAATTTAACACCATTGGAACATTGCTTTTCAAAAAACAATTAATTTCTTTAAAATAGCTTAAAATTTTGAATTAAAATTTTGTAGAGTTAATAACAATTAAATTTAGTAAATTATGTAAAAATGTGAAGAGGTTCCATCAAGGAATAAGTAATCAGCGAATTATTTGACTGTAAACTTGGTGCGCCCGTGGAAAATTGAAAACAATTTTTTGAAAAAATCGCCGAGACACCTATTAGCTAAAATTTAATTCTCTTTCGATTGGTGAAAACCGCATTTCAATCAGATTCTTCGTTTTGGCTCTACGAATTAATTTTTGCCAACTTCTGCGTTTGACGATATTCCTTGGAGATGAGCTTTTATAAAAATAAACAATCAGGGGAGATGTTTTGTAAATGAAGCAATCAAGCCCAATTTAAATTAATTAGGAAGCAAAATAACAAGCTTAAAAGCGACGATGAGATAGTGGAAGAAATTCCGTAGATGCCTAATTAGATTTCCAAAATGAAGTTCCCTAATAACAAGCTAAGATACACATAAGGAGCTATTTCGAACGCTCTTCCGAGGTATCCCCATTATCATTTACGAATGTTGTACGTGTGAAAATGTGTTAATAAAAGCAATAAAACACACGATGGTTAGTTAGTTTATACATAATTATAGTAACAAGTTTGTTGGCGAATAAAAATTTTTATAATGGAGCCTTTTATTATATTTCCTAGAAAGTTTCTTAAATTAACCTTCTTTAAAATTTTGTTTGAATAACTACGTTAATAATCTTTCAAATTACGAACGCTTAATGTTTCATTACGCTTTTTATTCAGGAAGTAACTAATCATATCCGTTATTTACATATCTTTCTTTTTTAATGCTTTTTCTTTGGACTCGTTCGAATTTTTCCATTGACGCAGGCCGCGCGACTTGGCCGAAAATCCTCGATAATTTTCAATGCGAAGGGTGGATTTATTTTAATTTTGGGGTTGGCAAAAGAGAAAAAAACATACGAGGGCTATAATTATAAAAAATGAGCTGTCGTGCATAAATAAAATTAAAATGACGTGTTAGAAAGAGTTTCACGCCATTCAGAAATGTTATAAAATCGTAGGCGAAGCTTTAATTATTGTTGTAATAATATTTTAATGCCGTGGCGTGTTTAGTTTTCTATTTGGAATGCGGAAATTTTTATTAAAAAAATTATTTAAAACGAATTTATAACGGAATATGTTGTTATTATGTAAACGATGGGATCGTATTTAATTTCGAAATTTCGTACGACTGATTGAGGGTTTTTTGATTTTTTTGAAAAATTTGCCGTGACACGTGGCAGCTTAAATTCAGTCCTCTTTCGATTAGTCAAAACCGCATTTAAATTGAAGAAACCGTTTGCGAGCAATAAACAATTTAAAAAAAATTAACAATTAACAATTCACCTCAAAAAAAATTTTTGAATACAGTCGAACCTCGATAAGCCGAATTTTTGATAAGTCGAACCTGTTTCCCTAGGACTTGCCTATTTCAACGTTAATATTTTTATATCGATAACTCGAATTTTTGATAAGTCGAATTATTTTTAGCTTCCCTTCAACTTCGACTTATAGAGGTTCGACTGTATATTTTAAAACCGTTTTTACTCAATTAAAATAAATGAATTTTCTCGTATTATTGCCAAATTTGTTAAGATGTCCTTAAAGGATAACAAAATAGTGTTCATCTCAAGCAAAAATTTCAAAATTCTCCCATTTGAAGAAGAGCTAATTTTATTTCAAAATTTCCCAATTTATTTTCCAAAATTTGATCCTTTAGCACTTCGTGAAAAGCAAACTCGAATCCAACCCCCCATTTTCGAGCTAGGCAGAAATGTGTGTCTCAAAGTGTATTCCAACGTTTTCAAAAAAAAGTCAAAAAAACCCTTAAAACGCAGCCGTCTGACTCACTCCCCTCTCTAAAATAGAATAAAAAAAATTCGTTAAAAGCAAAGGGAGTGCGCGATTAAGGTCTCACTTAAAAGCATTATAAAAAAAATTACAAACGCAAATTCGGCTTGCGAAAGAGGGCGAAGGCCACTTAAAAAACACAAATCGGTGGTAAAGAGCGTTTTATCAACATGTGAAACAATTAGGGGTGTGTAGGGGTATCAGTTAAACGGGCACGACAGTTGTTAGGTGTTGATTTTATCTTTAATTTTCCCAGCACGCTAACAAACTTCTTGCTTGCATGGTTTTCAACCACCGAAACGCACAATTCCGAGGGAATAACGCCTCGAATAGCACGGTTCGTGATTGTTAAATTTTTGAAAAGCATTTTTACGTGTATCACCCAAAAAAACACACTTTTGCCAACGTCAAAAGCCAATTTGAAACCGTTCGGGGTTGATTAATGGAGGACTTAGTCCTAAACAACCCTTAAACCAAAAACCTGGGAATTTTTCAGCGCATTTTTAAATTTTTGAGCGTGGTCTTTGAACGTTGGAAAGGAGCTTGGCCTTGGCGTTTCGAGAGACCTAAAAATTGAATTTAAACAAACTGCTTATTATTAAAAGTGCTGTTTTTGTCATTTCGAGCTTAATTTCTGTGGTCTATTCGATACAATTATAATCCCATTACCGGCTTAATGGGATTTAATGTATTTTATTTTTTGATTAATGAGAGAGCAATTATTTTGCCCGCTGCTCTTGTTCTCATATACATTATTTATAATAATAAATTAAATTGTTTGTTGTGCCTTTGTTAAGAACCGGATATCTTTTATAAAGTACACACGTTTACGACGCTTTTTCCCCCCTTCGCTTTGCTCTCGACGTTTGGCTTGCCGAATTTTTGAAAATACGCGTGGAATTGTAGGTAACGAGCCGCCGCCCCGAAAGCAACCCCCGAAAAAATTAAAAAGGGACTTCGTTTCTGTAATTGCAGCGACCGGTGTTTGAGTGTGGTTATCCGTAATAATCTGACCGGAAGCTTACCAACAGGAAGTGGTGAGAAAAACGCCATTTTGTACGCTAGTTGACTTTCGTTTCGTGCCGACTTTATTGTAAATAAAACTGACATGCTAAAATCTTGTAAAGATGCCTTTTGTAAAAAAAAACACTAACATTTAAAGTAAAAATATAGCTATACAATTTTTTCTATCTATTAAATTTCCTTTTCCTTTTTTTTCTTATTGATTAATAAAGGTTTTCGCACTAAAATCAATTGATCGGGTATTGAGTACTACTGATCGGGTATCGAGTCTCTCACCTTATAGTAATTTTTCCAATGTAATCAAATTAATTCTTTTAAAAAAAAATTTCGACTTGAGAGACAAAGTAATGTTTATTTTGTTGTCGAGCTTTTGGGGTTGTTTGGTTTGTGGGAAAAGGTGTAAGAAAAAAAGTTCACACGAGCATTTAGGAGTTAATAAAAATTTAACAGTGTATGAAAAGTAAAACGTCTTAATCATCGGCGTGTAAAATGTCTGTATTTAACGTTGCCTGACTTCGCTATTGTCTTATAAGTTTAGCTCTTGAGAAGTTCTGGTTTGCAGTAAATTAACATCTAAATACAAGAACGTGCTCACTCGAAGCCGTTTAGTCTTAGAGTCTGACATGAGTTTAAGCAAACTACCTTCCTGCAATCTCATTAAGTATGAATTACTCGCTGCTTCTCTCCACGTAATATTTATTTCTTAAACGAGAATAGTTTCAAGTTTATTACAATCGCGACCCGCTTCCTCGTTTCCCATCTTAATCTTTTCTAAATTACATATTTTTCATTTCCTACATAATCAATTTGCCAACAAAGAATTCACAACAAATATCTGTTAGGAATACTTCGAGTTTAAAGACCGATTCAGTTTTTAAAATTAATGAGTTATAATGAATCCCATGATAACGAGCTTTTTTAAATTGAACAATTACAAAATTTTGAAAATAGTTTTTACATTTGAGACCGTTATAGTTCTGTTTAATTTTTTATTTTTATTTTTGAAAAACGAAAAGATTTATTAGATGCGATTTTGACTAAATTAATTTGTAGTAATTTATAAATAATGTCCCATAATTTGAAAAAAATTTCTAAGAGACAAGGCACTGATAAGTGTTTAAATATTTACACTTAATTTCAAACTGAAAAGCAAAAACTTTAATTTTCAAACCGTTGTAAAAAATTGGAAAATTTTTTTTGAAAAATTTCCCGAGACACGCATTAGCTTAAATTTAGTCCTCTTTCGAATAGTCAAAACCCCATTCAATTTGAAATAACCGTTTTCGAGTAATAAGCAATTTGTCTCCTTAGTAAGTAATTATTCGAAAAAAATAATATGCTTTTACATATCATTTCACAAAAGATTAAATTTTTCCAAAAATAATTAAGTTATAATAATTCTGTCGTAGGGGCATTAAATTCAATAGTCCCTTCGTATTATAGCCAAAATTGGTAACGTTACCTAGTGGTATAACAAAATGCCACCTGTTTTAAGGTCAAAATTGAACTTTAATTTTTAAACTGTTGTAGAAAATTGGAAAATTTTTTTCGAAAAATTTCCCGATACACCTATTTGCTTAAATTTAGTCCACTTTCGAATAGTCAAAACCCCGTTCAATTTTAAATAACCGTTTTCGAGTAATAAACAATTTGTCTCGTTAGTCGGTAATTCTTAGAAAAAAATGCATAGCTTTTACATATCATTTAAAAAATATTTAATTTTTCAAAAAATAATTAAGATATAATAATTCTGTTTTAGGGGAAGTAAATATAATAGTCCCTTCGTATTATATCAAAAATTGGAAACATTACCGAATGTTATAACAAAATTCCACCCGTTTCAAAATCAAAATTGAACGTTAATTTTTAAACCGTTGTAGATTGGAAACAAAATTTTGAAAATTTTCCCGAGACACCTATTAGCTTAAATTTAGTCCGCTTTAATATAGTCAAAACCGCATTTAAATAAAATCAATCGTTTGCCAGTAACAAACACATCCTCGACTCCATATCTAATTCTCCCAAAAATCTTGAGTTTTGTTACTCAAAAAAATAAAATATAATTTAAAAAAACCTTAATTCCCAAATTAAACATTGCTTCGTTACCATGGATTCAACCCTCAAAGGATTAAAAAAAAATTAATAATTTAGAAAGCGAGATTAACTTGATTTAATTTAGCGTTTAGGATTTTTTAATAGAATGGAGTTGGCAATATTATTGTCATTAGCGTTCGTTGAGCACAACATTATTAAAAAAATTAGCGTTATTATTTCCATTAATTCGGAATTAATAATCGAGCGTTGTGCAATTACTTTTTTTAAGCAATTAAATACTTATGTAATGGCTTAGTTAAATTTGTATATCTGATTTGGGCGTTCGAGGGGTCGGATTAGCGGGCGCTACTGTAGTAGCTATAGCAATATTTAAAGTGTGGTGGCGCTGGGCTGCCTCTAATTGCGTTATTTTGTAGAGAAAGTCCGTTATGAGAGTGTTCAGATTACAAACGAGTCAGTTAACAAATAACACGGCAGCTCTGATACATATTTATAAGTTGGGAAACCATAATTATAGCAGCCATCAGGTTCGCTTTGGTTTGTTAATCGCGGGCATTGTTATGAACGCTCACTTATTTTAATTACTAAATATTATCACAATTATGTTCAACAAATACAAAGCGCCTATAAGAAAGTGAAATTATTTTCGTTTCGTTCCTGCGATCTTAATTTATTTAATTGCCTCGATTATTATTTATTAGGTTATGTCATTCGACCGGAAGCCATCTTCGAACGCCACGTCACCCGGTTCCTATAGCTATGACGCGTCTTAAAATCAGTCTTTCCCCATTTTAAAATTTATTAGGGCCGCCGCCGACTTTCGCCCCCCTTAAAAAAATCAAAATCCAGGAAACTAAAGCCCACCGCGTGACGTAGTGAAAGTGTTCCGTTCCTGAAATTGAAACTATTTATCAGAGCGTGCTTTATTGTTAATTTAATTAATTAAATCAATTAAGACAATTCCGTTCCCACCCCACCGGAAATTGATCCCTCTAAATTTAAAAGCAACCACCTAACGACGATTTGAGCGAATTCTAAAATAATCGCATAAGTTTTATCTAAAAACTCACCCCCGTAGCACTAAATAAATAATTATCTACCGAACAATCCATTGTTGGGAACAATAAAGAACGTGATATAGCAATTTCGGTCCTAAAGAGAGGGGGGGTTGTGCCCCCAAAGCCCTTAATAATACGATGCGAGCACTCATGCTTGACTCGCATAAAAGAGGGCTAAATTTCGGCCTAATTGTTACTCTGACACCATCTGTTTCCTTTCTAACAATCAGATTATCAACTCATTTATTTACAATCGCCCAGAATGCTGTTCGAACTCGGATTTTTTGAAAACGCGCGCCTTAGAAACGAAGTGCGATTGGTCGTTTTGTACCCATAGTTACGTTTGGACGAATTAAGAGTGGGGGGTCGATGGGAAGTAAGTTAGAGTCGAGGCGCGAAGGTATACAATCCTTTCTTCTGGCGGGAATCTAATGAAATCAGAATTGGGAGGCTTACCCATTGGAATGAACGGGTTTACAGAAGGTTCCAAGGCGTTTCCGAGAATTCATCCATTGGCGTAGCTATTAAACGGGGTATACCAGTATTGGAGGGACGTACGTTAGAGGGGGTAGAATAAAGTGGGGATGGTAAACATGGCTGATTTACTGGTTGTAGTTTGCGTTTTAGTTTACTTCCATACGTTCTTGTGATCGTTAAAACTCACAGAAAGGTACCAATTTATACCCACACACACACACACAAACGCACACCTTTTGGGTACCTCTGAGGTGTGTGCTGGAAGTGCGCTGATTTGTGCGTGTTGCTTTTCCGAGTGCCTCGTCGAAGATGCGGATGGATTAAGTTTTTCGGACCAAGTGTGCGTGTTGGACCGGAAGGACTGTGAAAGAGATTTGTGGAAAAATCGGGGTCCAAAGTGTGGCATCGAAGAGAAGGCAACGAGGGTGTTGCGGTGGCGGGTATGACCGTGCAAGACGAAGCTCGCGCCATGCCGCAAACCGCCGCCACGCGTTCCCGATTTATGATAACGGATATCCTCAACAGTCCTGGCGACGGAGCTGCTGTCATCCGGGGGCGGTCGCCGAGTCCAGGACCCCGCGATTTGAGCTTGCATTCCGTTCCTCTTCACGCCGACAGCGACACCGACAGCTCCGGACATCCCGACACGTCGAGCGTATGCTCAAACGGTAAGCGTTATCGTTCACCCCGACTTTATCTGGCCCGCGAATGCCCGGTCAAAAGCCGCTTAAAAAAGGCGCTCCTTTACGGTGTTTTAATTGAGCTATTTTAGACGTTTTAACACGTCGATTTAAAAAATTTAAGGCGCCAAGTTTCGGATACCACAAAAGGACTTATAATAGAAGTTTTTTTTGTGCGAAAAGAATTGAACGGAAGCGCGCGATTTGAATAAATTTTTTTATTTCGTTCAATCGTAATAAAATTAAATATGGAAATTATGCGCAATAAGTTTGTTGTTTTCTGAGCTGTAAAACGCGCTCTTATGTTGGGTTTTGTTTGTTTCTTAGACGACTTCTTCCTGCTTAAGTTCTTAAGAGCGGAACCGACAGAATGCCTTTTCTTTTCCTCTGTGGATTTTTATTATAATTGGAGTCCTTTCGGTTTGGCGAAATTACTTAGAATTTTGATTGAGATCAACCTTAATTTTTAACAAATCTAAATTTTAAAACCCCAAAAGTACCATTTTAATTATTAAAGTCCTCAAAAAATTAGCTTTAAATCCGAAACAAACAAAAATTAAAAACGAAAAGCCGGGTACCAAATATAATATTGTTTTGGAAGCACCGATTTAAAAGACAAAATTAGTTGTAGCTAATTTAAAAGCCTAATTGGTTTGTTTTTGTGTTTGTCCATGTCAGGACGTTGTATTTGTGTGTTTTACAACATAAAATAATTAAAAAAAAAACTAAAACGAGTGGGAAAAGAGAAGCGCAAACGCACATACGAGGGGAACTCGAGAAAAAGCATTCGAAACAATCCAATTCAAAAATTATATAATTACAGTTGATGGAACAAGTAATTGGTGTCTTTTTCACTACACAATGAGCAATTAAATTCCAACAAATCTCCAACTGGGAAATAATGTGTATGTGTGTGTGCGCACACAATTTTTTTTTTTTTTGAAATTAACTCAAAAGACATTATTATAACAGTGCACACAACACATACCTTTTTTATTCAAAGAGCATAATAAAATTTCGCACGATTTATAACAACAATAATAATAATAATAAAGCCGCGCTAGAAATTTTGTGGAAAGAGAAGAGTGCTTCCTCCTCTTTGTCTAATTTTTTTTATGTAATTATTTTGCGGTAACAACAATTGAATTGATTTGTAAAACTCTCATAGCTTATGGCTTATCTGATTAATTTTTTTCCTCGGTAATTAATTTCAATTAATTCGAAGAACTGTTGTGAAGAGGCTTTGTGATTGGATTTCTCGAAAAGTGGTATCGGATTTCTTTGATTTGGGATCAAAAGGTCGCCATTTGTAGGCTCTTTTTGTTTTTTTGATAAGAGACAAATGAGGCGGAAAGACTTTGATGTTGCATTTTGAAAAGTTGCAGTGCTGTTTGTGCGATTTGAATACGCGATCGGTAACTATGGTTACGAGGCCGCAAAGCCAACATTTTGGGGATTCGAATTTGGAACGAACTCTTTCGATTAATTAAAAATGCCGCTGCTTAGGGATTGTTGTTACGACATAATAAAATTAATGCGGAACTTATGAAAAGCAAACGCTTTGGCTTTGGCTCGAGGAAAAAAATCTCATTAAATTTAATAACGTTCCAAACGGTGGATTAATAACCGTAAAATTAGTTCTCTAATAAGTGTATTAGGATTTGTCTATTGGCCTTTTCTAAATGTGTAATACGGCACGCCGAATATGATGTTGTTTGGAGATTAAATTTATTTAGATTTGGCCATAATAAAAGGCTAATTGAAACTTCATGTTTTCGGTTAATAAAAATGAACAGTTATGATTATAATATAAGTAACTGGATTCGTTTATGGATTTATTTTCGGTGCTCCTAAGCGCGCCCGAAACCATTCAGGTTTAATTTTCGCAAATTTAGTTGTTACGTTTTACAGTTTCTTTTTTTTTTAATTTTCCTCGCTTCTTATAATGTTGACTTTGTAATTTAAACATTTTTTAATCTCGCATTAAAATTAATTTAGTTTTTTTCCAATGCCTTTAATTATTTTCAGTTTTTGATCAACAAAAATTCCTAGTTTCAAAAGTAACGATTTTAGAAAAATTTCAAAAACACTTTCTTAAGGCACTTTATCGCGCGCTATACGATGGCCAGATCAAAAAATTTTTTTCGCCTTCAATTAATTTTTTGGCGGCGCTAACTTCGTTAAATCAAATAGGCGCCTATTCTAATTTTAGCACCATTCGATAGCTTATTTTTTTCCGATTCCAACGATAGGTAATAGTCTAGGAAAATCTTGAAAAATAACGGAGATATTAAGAAAATACGCGTTTTGGATTCGCGCGTCGCAGCGCTACTCCGAGTAATGAAAAACCCGAATTTCCACCAAGTGGAAACTCTCTAACTTTTTTATTAATTGAGATAGAAGAATTTTGAAAAAACTTTCTTAATGCACTTTTTTGCGTACTTTACGATGGCGAAGTCAAAATTTTTTTTTAACCTTTAATTGTATTAATTTTGGCCTATAACTTTGTTAAATCAAATGGACACCTACTTCTAATTTTACATTTTTAAATAGCTTTTTTTTTGGCGATTTCAACGGTATATAATACTTTAAAAAAATTTTGAAAAATAATTGCAATATTAAAAAAAAACTGATGTGAGTCGTTGACTGAGTTTTGGTAATGCGAGTTTAAGCGACAAAATTGTATTTTTTTTCAAGACAACCCCAGTTATAAAGCTCAATCGACACTTTACAAATTGCATACATTTTATTTAAATAAATGAGTTGTTGATATCGCACGTCAGTATGCAATAAACGCGCTACGATGTAAATTGCAAATTGTCCATAATTATTGCAATAAAATCTATTACTATAATTACATCCATATTTACGTAATGATCATAATTAATATCGTATCGATTAAAAATGTTATTAAATAAAATAAAAGTGACGCAGGATTTTTTAAAGTATCGAAAATGTTGAGAAGGAAAAGCTGGGTGGGTTCGGGTTTGGTGCGTTCGGTCGCAAAACTTTAAAAATCCCTTTAATTAAATCGTTAATTACTAAAGTCTTATTAAATTAAAAAAAATCACTTAAGCCTTCAGAATTAATTAATTAAATAAATATGAATAATCGATAACAAGACATGCATTTAACTTTTGCAATTAAAATGTCCGCATAAATTTAATTCGTAATATTTCTTGGAGCGGCCTTCGGGTCCCCCGGAGACGAGCGGGGCCCTTAATTTGGCGACGAGAAGAGCAAAAGGAGGAATTTCACTTTGGTCTTTGTCGTATTAAATTTAATTGTGTAATGCAATGTTTAGATAGCTGTTACGGTTATAAGAACTCGGCTATTATCTTCCGGGTCGTTATTTTTTGTTTAATTATATACTAATTTTGGTCATTGCGTTACGAAAATGGATCTCTTGAATACCTTTTCGCTTCTCTCCTTGGAGAAGGAGAAAGAAAATTTTTAGTTTCGGTCGTTAACTTTTTCCTATTATTATTATTGTTATTTCGTCTTTAATAAAGCCATTTCTTCGCTTTCCCGTTATTATGCTTAGGTAGATACTTAATACACACACACACATACGAATTTTAATAAGTTTTTTTTTGTTATATTAAATAAATGGACCGTTAGGTTTACTATTACGTTTTCTCATTATTCCTTAGGCTTAAAAACAAATTCGATTTGAGTGTAATAGCACCTTGTCATTACATTTCATTTAAAAGCTGTATAGTTTTCGAAATTATTTAAATACACCAAAATAACTCTAATATATAAATATTAAAATAATTTGGAAGAAAGGGACGGTGGATTTTCAACGAGAATAAATTCGTACAAAAGGCGCGACACTCAAACGTCAAAAGTGACGAGATTATCCCTCAGCGAACCACTTAAATTTAATCTACTTAACGCTTTATTCGCTTCTGACTTTTGAATTTACATTAGGAACCCTGTGTATGTCACCTTTTAATTTTTTTTAAACGCCCAAACCAGATCAAATTAGTTTAATTTAATTAAAGGGAGCCCGTCCGAAATTGAGAGCGGCAGATGCGTCTTTCGGCTTCGTTCACGTCGAAAAGTACGAGGATTTCGTTTTTCCGTTGCTTTCGAACGCATTTCGAAAATTCGGCCAGCCACAGCGAGTTTTTACCTTAAAAATTATGCAGGGATGGCTTTAGGAGTAATTTACTTCAAATTTTCAAATAGTGCCCTAGATACGCTCGCAAAAATGGACCGAAAACATCAATTCTTAGTTACCCAAAAAAATAACATTGTGCCCTATGCTACTTTTGCCTGGATCTTATGTTAAAAATTCTGGGGGTACGGAATATGTGCCCCTTGTGCCTAAATTCTTAAAAATAAGGGAGTTACACAAGTTGTTCTATGTCAAAGTGTAAAATCACGAAGTTATTCAGTTTTTTTCGCAAAATTTCCGATTTAAATTAATTTCCTTTAAGTAAAACCGCCCCCAATACGCAAAAATAAAAAGTTGTTGCACAATAGTAAATAAATATCATAATAAAGTACATAAAATAATTAAATCAAGTAATACCATGGATTCAGAATAGAATTTAAAATGTTTGATCAAAAATGGGAGCTTTTTCGTAAGCTGCTACCAGTTTCGATGAAAAAGGGCGCCCCGAATTGTTCCGCGTCGAATTTTAATAAAATAGCCAAACAGTTTTTGAAAATAAGCCACGAGTATTTTTTTAACGGGCAACTCTAAAAATTTATTTTAAAATTGAGAGCTGCTCGACAGCTGCAACCAAAATTTTTTTTGTTAAAACCGGAAAGGCCGCTTTTAATCCGCTTTTGAAAAATTGGGAGCTACCGAAAGCGATCACCAAAAATTCAAACATAAACCGTTCGTTTCCGATTGTGTTTCTCGAGCGAAATTACAAAAATTGGAGCTTTCCGAAAGCTACCACCAAAATTTTGAATATTAAACTCGTCCGACAAAAAACGCTTAAATTTTTTTTGTGTTAATTGGGAGCTTCCGAAAAGCTGCTACCAAAAGTTGTGCCGCTTTGATTTGTTTCTCTTGAAATTAATTTGCCAAAATTCTATAAACAATTTTCAAAAATATAAGAAAGCAAAACTGTTTTAAAAATAACATAAGTTTTTGAATACATTTGAAGTTATTTAAAAATTAAAAACTATTTAAAAGAAATGATTTAAATTCTGTATTAGTTTTTTTCAAAATTTGGCCAATTTGGAAAAAAGTCCAGAACACGTTAGAAACAATCAATTTTGAGGTCCTTAAACCACCTTTGAAAAATTGGGAGCTTTTTCGGAAGCTGCCACCAAAATATTCCAAACGTTGAACCGGACGTTTTTATTTTATTTTTTTTAACCCAAAACATGTTTTTTTATTGGGAGCTCCTCGAAAGCTGCAAACAAAAAGCTCGTCTTGGTTTTAATTTAAAAAACCATAAAATCGTTGCTGCTTTACTTTGTTTTTCTTTAAATTAAATTGCCAAAATTTTATAAACAATTTTCAAAGAATTAAAAATATGCAGAAATAAATATTTAAAAGTTTTGGAAAAAATTTAAAAACAATAATTAACGAAAATAATTAGATATTGTTCATTTGATTTAAATTTTGTTTACAAAGTTGTTTTTTTTTTGAAAATTTACTCAATTTAACAAAGCGCAGAATTTGAACCTATAGACAATAAAAAAAATGATGGCTTCCCAACACAAAAATCTGCTTTAAATAATTAAGTGTACGCTCATTAAAATTTCTTATTAAAGCTTAACAATGCAAAGTTTTTATTGAAGAAATGTAGCCTCTGACGTCTTCTTCTTCCTCGTTCTTCCTAATGGAATCCTCGAAAGACTGTGAACAGAGCACAAAACACAAAAAAAAACAAACAACGCAGCAGATCTTTGTGTCGACATTTATAAAAATTAAAAAATCAAACGTAAAAATTTCGAAAAAACTAAGGAAGCCATCGAAAGGTGAAAGGGGTGGTCGAGAAATCAAAAACGACTTACTGGAAGCGACTTCTTCGTCCTCCTTTAACGGACCTACCTTTATTTTATCCATCTAAGGCTGCGTTCACACGTCGGGGTGGTTGGCTGGCCTAAAGTGCGGTCTTCCACGTCCTCCTCGAAACTCCCGAAGTAGACAGGAAATCCACAGCTTACTCTGCAAGCAAAATTTAATTTAATTAATAAAAATTGCTCGACACATTTATCGCACAAATACGATTAATAATAGTAGAAGTAAAAAAATGTGGATTCTCATTTTCCCTCCCGCCCCAAAAGGAAGCCCAATTTCGTTGAAAGCTCTTCAAATATTGACCGCATAATGAATAGTTCGAGTTAAAAAGCCGATAACGTAAGCCCAAATAGAAAATCAGATCGTTTAATTATTAATTCATAATTCGATTACGGTTCGGGTTCTCGAAACACAATAATTTAGATCAACACGAGCAAAAGACTACGATTACATCTGTAAATATTTGATCGAATTATAAATGGGGATGTCATATCACGCAAATATAACCTTAAACGCGATCCACCAATAAAGATTTTCATTTGCCACCCCCGATCAAATATTTATTTAAGCGGAAAGGTTGTTTTTTTTTCTAATCGCGTCCTTTCTTTCACGGTAGTTCTTTTGATTGTCGTTAGGGCGCGTCGGTGTGTGTGTGTGTGTGTGTGTGCGAGATGCACAAAGGATAAAAGGCGGGAGGTTCGAATTCGAGCAACAAAGAATTTCGGGACAAAAGCCCTCGAAAAATAATGTTACTAATCACGCGTAGATCTTTATTCATAAAGTTGTATTAAAAGCATTCTCAGAGATCGTCCTTTTAGATTACGAGTGTTACAAAATGCCCGCCGTATTTATGTTTGATATAAGTTGATATTCAAATTATTCTTCCTAACACGCGAACAAACTGTTAACGGGCGTGTTGTTCAATTCGAATCAAAGAAGAATTTATTTAAATCCGTATAATAATTAGCCTAAGGCCAAAAGAATTGTTTCTAACGATCCCTGCCCCCCTAACCCCCCAGAAAAATAATTACGAAAATTATTGTGTGTGTGTGTGGGGCGATTTTTGGCTCTTTTACCCGACACGCAAATTCCGCTGATTATTTTGTTACGATCGAAAGTGGCTTTTTGGGGGCCCCCTCGGCCCGCCCCGGACCGCCGCCCTTGACGGCGAAATACACAAAGGAGTGTGAAATCAATCTATCAACAAAGGTTCGGGTTTAACCCTTTTGTACGAAAACTGACGTTAATCCAAACGTTCGAAACGAAATTCCCATTCAGGCTGCGGCCCCCCCATAGAAAACTAACACCTTTTCAATTAACGCCATCGAAATCCGAATTGCTAAACGCCCAAAGTGCTGACGTTTTTTTTTTACAAAAATTAATTCCGTCACTTCTTCAACTAAATATTCGAAAAAATTCATTTTAATTCGTTTCTGACTTTTTGAAAGTTGAAAAGAAGAAAAAGGGGGCCCGAATCGTCGAGCAATTTGTTCTCGTTGTCCCCGAAGGGTAGGTATTTATCGCACATCCGATCTCAACACATCCGGCCCCTCGACTATGCAGATTAATCCGACTAGGAAATGAGTTTCGTTGTAGATCTTAATCCCAACAAGTTGATCCCGAAGGCCAAAAGGGCTCCGTTTGTGAGAAAATTTCGAAAAGCGCGCGCGCCCCCCGTTCCGATTGACCACGTCTCCATGGTTACGCGAATTTATTGCGATTTCGACGTGTCGAGCCCGCGCAATTCGAATCGATTTTGCTTTTCGGGGGGAGGGGGGTGCGTTTTAATTAAATGGTGCATTTACGCTCAAAGTAAAACACATCCATTTTTATTTGGGGGTGGATTTGGGATTCGTAGGCGCACAAAGCGGGACGTGAAACGGTATTAGATTAGCATTCGGACGAGGGGGGTGGTGAACAGGGCGAAGTTGTTACGCGTTCGCGCCCCCCTCGCGGCGCTTTAATAGGGCAATTACATTATGAGAGCTTCGCGTGTCGCACGAGTCGTTTGGAGTGTTAGTTTTTGATCATTATGTGCTTTTTTTCGCAATTCTACGAGTCGCATATAAAGCCACAAAGATCCGCTATCCGATAAAATTCTCTTCTGTGTTACGTGCGTCCATTTTTATGGTCGCATTTTCCGAGGAACTGCTTTTTTAACCTTCCGTGCGCGAGGTGGGGGTATAACTGACGTGACCAATTTTTTTTAATTTTTTTGGCAAAACGGGACATTTGGTAATAGAGCTTAAAACCTTGTTCAAGGTGCAAGCTATCTCGATATCAAAATTTATCAAAATTGGTTCAGTGGTTTAGGCGTGAAAAGGTGACAGACAGACGGCCAGACAGACAGAGTTACTTTCGCTTTTATAATATTAGTTTGGATAATTAAATTTTTTAGAAAATAAATTAAGTATTGTGAATCGTGCTTAAAGTGGAGTGTGCACATTCGAGCTCAAAGTGGCACATTCCGATCTCGGGAAAATGAAGCGCGCCGCTCCGCGTCGCGCTTCATTTGCCTCCCTCGCTCGGAAATGTGCCACTTTTCGCTCGAATGCGCACATCTTCGTCTTTATTACATTAGTATAATGTACCGTGCGCTCCTTCAAACCAAAAATTCTAATTTAATTTAGTAAATATCGATTTTATATTCAAAAATGTATTAGCCATAGCAATGAGTGGAAGTGAGCGAAAAGATACGAGAATTTCGTAGGTGCGAGTGAGACAAAACACCTAAATTATTTATTTAATTTTTTTTCTAATTTATTACTCTAAATTTTGTGAATCGTGCATTGGAAAAAGGTATTTACCATAGCAATGGGTGGAAGGGAGCGAGAAGATACGATAATCTTGTCAATGCAAGAGAGAAGGAACGATTAAAAATTAAACAATTAATTTTTCATGTAATTGATTAATTAAGTTTTTTTATTTTTATTAATATGTCTTTATCGAAGAACAAATGTAACTAAATTAGAGGAAGGGCCTTCGATTTTTCTTAACAGTCCACCTCGTTTTATTGCTTTTGCTTTTTTCACGACTCACTCAAAATTTTTGAATGCGGTCCTGTTCGAATATTGGGCCGATCTTACTTTAGGCACAAAGGCGCGAGGATTGCATTTGGCAATGTACAACAATTCCATTTTTAATGATGTCCCTTCGAAGAATCGAATTATGATTTTTTTAAAGTTGGTATTATGTAAAAAAATTAGTAGTCGTCGAAACTTGGAGAAAACAACAATAAATCTAAGTGTGCGCTTCCTTTTACTAACGATCCTTTGTGTTTTTGTTGAAATAATAATTAATTAACGTCTAATTCGTTTTGTTTAATCTGACAGAAGCACATTATAAACGCATTGGCTCGCTTTTTTAATTGTTCCCAATTTGAATTTTGGAAAAACGCAAAAAGCGGCCAGACGGGAAGAAAGGTGGCGACCCTCGAGCTCGGAGGGTCAAAAAGATGTGTTAAAATTGTTGTACGAGGCACCCACAGGTTCTACAAAAGAACGGTCGGTGGTCTCAGTTGGGAAATCATTCACACCTTTAATGCCCTTATCTTGCCCATTCTAACCGGCGACCATGTACCATTTTCGAATCGATTTAAAATTAAAACCGTGTTCGAGATAAACATAAATGTGAGAATGGTATAAAAGCGTGTTCCCCTCCTAATTCTATGCTATCTTAACGCTTTGTTATCAAAACATTTATTTAAATTAAGTATTTTGCGGTGTCGCGCACCCACTCGAGATTCCTCCTACGTCTTTCTTTCTTACATTTTGTTGTGTTTAAGGAAATCTTTTGAAAAAGGCCCTCGTTTTACGTCGTCGTTTTTACTCCATGTCCTTTGCAACCCAACAAATTTCAAAATTAAAAACGAAATCAACATAAGGCAAGAGGGCCCAATATCGCAAGTGATCGGGTATTGGAAGAAGGAAATAAATAAATTGTTTTTAAACAATTAAATTAAATAGCCCATATACTAAGTTTAATTCATTTCCGTTAGGAAAAAATTGCAACGCATCGAATTGTTTATAAATTTTTTCCGGGCTTATTAGTGGAATTACAACAAATTGTTCTATACGTAAAGTGCTTCTAAAAGTCCCCATTAAACAGCCCTTGCGTCAGATTTAATTAATTTTGAAAAATAATTTTGTGCTATTTTTGAAATAAATTGCAACAGATCGAATTGTTTATAAATTTTTTCCGGGCTTATTAGTGGAGTTACAACAAATTGTTCTATATATAAAATGCTTCCGAAAGTCCCGGTTAAACAGCCCTTGCGTTAGATTTAATTAATTTTAAAAAATAATTTTTGCTCTTTTTGAAATAAATTGCAACAGATCGAATTGTTTATAATTTTTTTCCGGGCTTATTAATGGAGTTACAACAAATTGTTCTATATATAAAATGCTTCCGAAAGTCCCCATTAAACAGCCCTTGCGTTAGATTTAATTAATTTTGAAAAATAATTTTTGCTCTTTTTGAAATAAATTGCAACAGATCGAATTGTTTATAATTTTTTCCGGGCTTATTAGAGAAGTTACAACAAATTGTTCTATATATAAAATGCTTCCGAAAGTCCCGGTTAAACAGCCCTTGCGTTAGATTTAATTAATTTTAAAAATAATTTTGCTCTTTTTGAAATAAATTGCAACAGATCGAATTGTTTATAAATTTTTTCCGGGCTTATTAGTGGAGTTACAACAAATTGTTCTATATATAAAATGCTTCCGAAAGTCCCCATTAAACAGCCCTTGCGTTAGATTTAATTAATTTTGAAAAATAATTTTTGCTCTTTTTGAAATAAATTGCAACAGATCGAATTGTTTATAATTTTTTTCCGGGCTTATTAGAGAAGTTACAACAAATTGTTCTATATATAAAATGCTTCCGAAAGTCCCCATTAAACAGCCCTTGCGTTAGATTTAATTAATTTTGAAAAATAATTTTTGCTCTTTTTGAAATAAATTGCAACAGATCGAATTGTTTATAAATTTTTTCCGGGCTTATTAGTGGAGTTACAACAAATTGTTCTATATATAAAATGCTTCCAAAAGTCCCGGTTAAACAGCCCTTGCGTCAGATTTAATTAATTTTGAAAAATAATTTTTGCTCTTTTTGAAATAAATTGCAACAGATCGAATTGTTTATAAATTTTTTCCGGGCTTATTATGGAGTTACAACAAATTGTTCTATATATAAAATGCTTCCAAAGTCCCGGTTAAACAGCCCTTGCGTCAGATTTAATTAATTTTGAAAAATAATTTTGCTCTTTTGAAATAAATTGCAACAGATCGAATTGTTTATAATTTTTTTCCGGGCTTATTAATGGAGTTACAACAAATTGTTCTATATATAAAATGCTTCTAAAAGTCCCGGTTAAACAGCCCTTGCGTCAGATTTAATTAATTTTGAAAAATAATTTTTGCTCTTTTTGAAATAAATTGCAACAGATCGAATTGTTTATAAATTTTTTCCGGGCTTATTAGTGGAGTTACAACAAATTGTTCTATATATAAAATGCTTCCGAAAGTCCCGGTTAAACAGCCCTTGCGTTAGATTTAATTAATTTTAAAAAATAATTTTTGCTCTTTTTGAAATAAATTGCAACAGATCGAATTGTTTATAATTTTTTTCCGGGCTTATTAATGGAGTTACAACAAATTGTTCTATATATAAAATGCTTCCGAAAGTCCCCATTAAACAGCCCTTGCGTTAGATTTAATTAATTTTAAAAAATAATTTTTGCTCTTTTTGAAATAAATTGCAACAGATCGAATTGTTTATAAATTTTTTCCGGGCTTATTAGTGGAGTTACAACAAATTGTTCTATATATAAAATGCTTCCAAAAGTCCCGGTTAAACAGCCCTTGCGTTAGATTTAATTAATTTTGAAAAATAATTTTGCTCTTTTGAAATAAATTGCAACAGATCGAATTGTTTATAAATTTTTTCCGGGCTTATTAGTGAAGTTATAACAAATTGTTCTATATATAAAATGCTTCCGAAAATCCCCATTAAACAGCCCTTGCGTTAGATTTAATTAATTTTGAAAAATAATTTTTGCTCTTTTTGAAATAAATTGCAACAGATCGAATTGTTTATAAATTTTTTCCGGGCTTATTAGTGGAGTTACAACAAATTGTTCTATATATAAAATGCTTCCAAAAGTCCCGGTTAAACAGCCCTTGCGTCAGATTTAATTAATTTTGAAAAATAATTTTTGCTCTTTTTGAAATAAATTCCAACAGATCGAATTGTTTATAAATTTTTTCCGGGCTTATTAGTGGAGTTACAACAAATTGTTCTATATATAAAATGCTTCCGAAAGTCCCGGTTAAACAGCCCTTGCGTTAGATTTAATTAATTTTGAAAAATAATTTTTGCTCTTTTTGAAATAAATTGCAACAGATCGAATTGTTTATAAATTTTTTCCGGGCTTATTAGTGGAGTTACAACAAATTGTTCTATATATAAAATGCTTCCGAAAGTCCCCATTAAACAGCCCTTGCGTTAGATTTAATTAATTTTAAAAAACATTTTTTGCTCTTTTTGAAATAAATTGCAACAGATTGAATTGTTTATAAATTTTTTCCGGGCTTATTAGTAGAGTTACAACAAATTGTTCTATATATAAAATGCTTCCAAAAGTCCCGGTTAAACAGCCCTTGCGTCAGATTTAATTAATTTTGAAAAATAATTTTTGCTCTTTTTGAAATAAATTTCAACGGATCGAATTGTTTATAACTTTTTTCCGGACTTATTAAGAAGAAAAATTGTTCTATACATACAATGTCTTTTCCCGAAGTGCCTGGTTAAGCAGCCCTTGCGACAAATTTCAATAATTTGAAAACGAAATACATGTTTGGTCTCTTTACCCCTCAGAAATAAATTGGCGTCGAAACGGATCGAATTGTTAAAACTTTGAGAACTAATAAAACTAAGAAATCTGAAAACAACGCCTCATTTTGGTTTTTAGCATCGCATACGTTTTTCACCGAGTTGCGCTTTGCAAGGGAGCAAATTTCAAATTAAATCGACCGAAAACAATGTTTTCTACATTAAGCACCCCAAAGATAAATTAGGCGTGAAAGATTCGCAAGTTGACATAAAGGATATTGAGGAACATAAGGTCGCCCTAAACCTAACAAACTTTCTGAAACCCAATGCGCCTCACGTTTCCGTCGTATAAAGCATTTCTGCCCGAAATACGTTTTATATTCCGAGATTTTTCTTGTCTTGTTTTGGGGAAAAGGGGATGGCGATTTACTTCGAAATTAACGAGGCGCGAGGAATTAATTTTATCTTGCATTAAAGCGAAAAAAAGGAAAATTTAATTGTGGATGGAAGAAGAACGAGCCGAGTAGACAAAAGGATAATTAGGACGTGAAAGGAGTGTTCGCAAGTTGAGGTCCCGAGGGAAGGAGTTTGAGGAACATAAGGTCGCCCTAAACCTAACAAACTTTCTGAAACCCAATGCGCCTCACGTTTCCGTCGTATAAAGCATTTCTGCCCCGAAATACGTTTTATATTCCGAGATTTTTCTTGTCTTGTTTTGGGGAAAAGGGGGATGGCGATTTACTTCGAAATTAACGAGGCGCGAGGAATTAATTTTTATCTTGCATTAAAGCGAAAAAAAAAGGAAAATTTAATTGTGGATGGAAGAAGAACGAGCCGAGTAGACAAAAGGATAATTTGGGGGCTTATTCAAGGGCTTAAACTCTTGAAAATGGTGTAAACGACAGTTTTGGGGATGAATAGGGAAAGGGGCATTGTGTTTGGACGCATTGATCCCGGCCATTGTTTCAGGCGTCCCGACGGCGACGCGGCAGGGGATAGGACAACGAGACACCGGAAGCTGGAACCAATCAGAAAAGATACGCGGACGCGCATTTTATAAGCGCCGACGTCTTTTTGACCGACGCGTCGCTCGATAATTGCTTTAGACCCCTTTTTCCGAAAAAAAAATCACATAAATCACAAAATTAATTCTCGCGTCAGAAATTATATAAAATTAATTTAAGTTGTCAGCAATCAAAAAAGATAACTTGTTATTTGATTTTAAATGATGCATAAATAGTGCTAATTTTGATCGACGCAGCCTTGGGTTATAATTTTTGCACAGTTCTAATGTTATTTGATTTTTTTTTTAAATCTGAAACAGATCGATGATTTATCTGAAAATTGCTTCGGGGCCCGTTCATATTAAGCGCGCCTTTTGAAACTCTTCAAATCAATTTTTTTTTAATGAAAAACAATAAATTAATTTATTGTTGCTTCGGCAACTGTTGCCCAAATTTAAATTTGCTCCCACACCCCTTCGCCAAATAAATTTTGATATCGATTTACAGGCAAAAACAATTTTCTTTTAAAACTAATTTTCACTTATGATCTCCACTGGTTTTTTTAAAAAGTCATAGAATGCCCCTTTAGAACAAATTTGGATTAAAAAATACTCAATGCACTTGAACTTTGCAAAAGGTCGGATGGGAATTCTGTTATGGAAAAGGTCTCACCTGAATCAAAATCAAATTTCGATTTTGGATAACACGGCACTATTGTTTTAATTGTAATTATTATTAAAATTTAGCACTAATAGGAGCAACTACAAAGCGACTGCACTGCACAAACGTACACAAGGAATTGGCAAAATTTTCCTTTTTGTTCTAGAACAAAATTCTATACCTGCTCATTTGATAACGAAAAACTAACCATATTTACATAGGTCAGAAAGTTCAAAGTCGTATCAAATAATTTAATTCGGAAAAATTATCGCAAGTGCACTCGCGATAAGCGATAAACAAAACGATTTAAACGCAGCTGTTAAATAAATCAATATTTTAGTTTTAACAACAAATTAATAAAATACCTAATTATTGGAAAAAACGAAAAAACCCCTTTACCCCTTGGAAACAAGGGTGGGTTCCTGAGCGCAGCAAAATTGAATTTTGAAAAAATCGTAACTCCCGAACTTTTGGAATTTTACCAACGAAAATTTTGGGAATGGTCCTTTGAAGCCACCCCGATTTAATTACAACCTCCCTTTTTTAATACCAATTGTATTTGTACCGCAAATCGGGGGGCCACTTCGTTATTTAAAATGGGAGTCTGTTTGTTATATTTTTTTCTTAAATCAACAAGTTTATTTTATCTTATACTTTAAGCTTTAAGCAATTCTTGTATATATACAGGATGTCTCATTAATGCTAGCTCAAAATCTATATGATAAATTGTGAAAAAAGGTCCCTCTGTCTCAGTGTTTCCCAATGTGGGTCCCACGCCCCACACGGGGGCAATTTAAATATTTATGGGGACAATATCATAATTCAAGGGGACAATTTCGAAACTTGATTTATTATATGTTTTGCAAATTTGTTTATTGTTTTTTTCTTAATAATTTCTTGCGTCTTGAACAAGTGTTAATAAGACTTCATTTATGGAATAATTCAATTTTTAAATGTAAAATAAATAAACCGGTGTGCGTACTTATGTGCGCGCATTAGAAGTTATACTTCGTTGGTGCAAAGATGAAATTGAATAAATACGAGGATGTGCGCATTCGAGCGAAAAGTGGCACATTTCCGAGCGAGGGAGGCAAATGAAGCGCGACGCGGAGCGGCGCGCTTCATTTTCCCGAGAGCGCAATGTGCCACTTTGAGCTCGAATGTGCACACTCGGCTTTAAGCCTCATTCACAATGATTAATTTACTTTCTTAGAAGGCTATGGAATTTTCGTTAGGTGTGCGCGCGCCACATCCGTTGCCTGCTAATATTTTACTGTCAACGCGCCAAAAGAAGTATAGCTTCAACAATATTTATGTTACATAGGGGGTGCATCACAATTTTAGAACGACTCAAGTGGGGCATGTTAAAGAAAAGGTTGGGAAGCACTGCTCTATCTTTATCATGAGCAAAGTTACGTAATTTTGAAAATTATGCCCTTTTTGCCGATGGACTAAAAAATAAAATAACGCATCCTTACGCTTATTTTTTTTTTGCAGGACAAACGAGCGAGGAGTCGTTAAATTCCTCAAAAAATTCGAACGGTGCTTTAAGTAAAAAGCAGAGGAAAGCGCGGACGGCCTTTACGGATTTGCAGTTGCAAACTCTCGAAAAAAGCTTCGAAAGGCAAAAGTATTTGAGCGTACAGGACAGGATGGAATTGGCGGCGAAATTGAGTCTCACGGACACTCAAGTCAAAACTTGGTATCAAAATAGGAGGTGAGTCTTTTTTGTTTACTGTTTTTTTTTTTTTTTGAAAAGAAAAATCCAAAATCGCGAGAATTAATTTAAATCGCGCGCCCTTTTGATTATTACGTTTGTTCCTTGGCAACAAAGAAGTTGCTTAGTAACTATGACTCAAAAAAAAGCAAGATGGACGAACTAATTGGATTACTTCTTTACTTAAATAAAACGAACGATTAAAATTAACAAAAGCCCGCCATAAATAAAGGAGAAAATAAACGCGATAACCTTCGAGCTAGTTGATTGCCTTTTTACAGCATAAAAACGTAATTTTCGTGTACGAAGTAATTTAGAAGTAAAATTAACTCGTTCCATCATTTGAAAGGGTAATTTATTGTACTAATTACCGATAATTAATGAATAATTGAAAGCGTTCGCCGTAAAAGCAGATGCGAGGATTGCAATTTGTATTTTCTATTGTCGACTCGCATTTTTCAATGTGTGCAGAAAATTAATATTGCCTTTCGCAATATAAATAGTTCGCCGACGTCCCCCTTTCAAAAGTTTCAACGCTGCCCCTGGACAAAGGCGAATTTCGATTTTTGAAAAATAAAAACATTGTAACAATTTGCATAAATAACATTAATAAACGTAAGCCAATAATTACGGGCCATTAATCGATAACTAATAAACCGGTTAATTATCTCTTACAAAAGCTCATTAATTAGAGAATTAACAGCCTAATTAAAAATTTAGCACGCTCGATTAACGATGGCCGTTTTTGCAATTAGAAAAAAATTATTGTGAAATGGCTGGAGGGGGTGGCGCCGCGCCCTGAAATAATTTTTTTAAGGGGGCTGCGGTCATTTTTTTGGTTTTTCGGGGTTGCAGGTCGGTGGTCGTGATTGTGGGTGCGCCACTGGCGGAAGCTCCGCGAGCTTTGCTATTCTCCTCTCATTTTTTTTAGAAAAGAAGTTTAGGGATGTTTTTTGATTTTTTTTTTTAATTAAATACGTAACGTAAAAGGTCGAATGAATTATTATTCGGTTTCATGTTGTAATAAAAGCTTTTGTAAATTGTTCTGTAGAGCTGACGTTTATATCTTTCCATATTTCCGGTTATTATGGAGTCGGCATTGCGGTCTTTTGTTTAAATACTAACAGTAGTTTATCACGCCAAACTATTTGTTGCAATGGAACGTATTAATTTGCTTTTCGCAAACGCAAAAATTGGGGTCCGGGCCGCGTTTCCGATTGATTCGGGTGGTGCACTTTGGCCGTTTCGAAAAAAATTCGGTTCGAATCAATTCGGTCCTTCGATGATTTTTTTTCACCGAGTCCTCCCTTGGGGAAAACAATTTTTAATCAAATTATGTAAAGTTTTCGAAAATTCCTGGGTCCCGATTCGAAACCAAAACAAAAACGATTAATTTATTTTCAAAAAAAAAAATGTGGTTTAACATTTCGTGATTGTTCTTTGAAGGCATGATTTATTCATGTCCCCGGCATGGCTCATAAGTAATTACAGAATAAGGCAGATTTTCCGCTTTTCCTAAGGAAAAATTTCATACCACGCAATTCTCGACAATTACCGGTAATTTCCACGTGTATTTTGTTTGCTGCATACACTTTCCTGTCGTGCGAATAGCCAAAGAGCTAATTCTTTTCCCTAGACCTTTTTTTTCGAGAATTCTGGGTGGTTATTAATTTAAATTTAATAAAACCGCAAAGAGGTCGGGCTTGGAAGATGGCAAATTATTCAAATGCATTCTAATGGTGCATTCTTATGCATCGATGCACATTGCTAGCGCTAAATTTGCAGTAATTCTGGGTTCGTGAGCGAATGGAGAGGAAGGCGAACCCATGACTAATGTTCACGTCCGATTTTAGACTTTGAACAGATTTGGTTGACCTTTAACCCCTTCGTTATGATCAAATAGTCATTTTATAACACACACACACACAGTATTTTGGAAATATAAGGCCCATCAAAGAGCCACAAGAATTTTCATTAATTAAAATTAAATTTCAAATTTAGTACCTCAAATAATTGTAAAAACAAAAAAAAATGTATGCATAACGTAAAGGCACTAAACCAATAAATTATAAATAAAATTTTTCAAAGTGGAAATTTAGGAAAAAATATTTACCAGTCAGACTTTTCGAACCCGTTTTTCTCGAAAATTTCAAATAGTACGCCTATGGTTTTTTGAGCCTATCCGAAGCCAAAAAGTCTGGCAAATCCGAATTTGTATAGTTTTTAAAGATCCGTCCACAAATAACGGCGCTGCAATTTTTTAACTTCAAATTTCGTGCTACAAAAATGAACCTAAAACTAAACTAAAAGTCTCAGAATTTCGAATCCGGGTCGTTTTTAATGATCGGATCAAAAATGAGGGCGCTACGATCATTTTTGTGAGTCAAAGTGTATTTTTTTCGATATATTCAGCTTTCCCGAAAATTTTGAGGATTGAAGGGAGGAAAAGCGTCATACGATTAAATTTTTTAAGGGAGGCGCCGTTACATACAGTTTGGAAACCGCTGTTATAAATAAATTAAATGGAAAGTCTACTCTCGCTACAGGATTATCCTTTTTGTATTTTAAAACGTCGAAATTTTGATAAATGCATTCGGGGACTCGATTTCCAATGATGTCGCAGCGAAACAATACGTTTTAGCGTTGTTGTTTGATTTGATAAATAACAAAAAAAATTAGAAAGTGTAACAAATTAATAAGCTGTATTATGTTTGTTGAACTTTTGCTTTAAAAAAAAAGAGAAAAACGGGTTATTAACGAGCTTAGTTTTGTAATAATTATTATTATAAAACCTCTTAAGAATTTCACATAACAATATTAGAAATTTATTGCGTTCGTTTAAAACAATAATTATTCTTCTCGTAATTAATTAAGAATTTTAATAAAGGTGTATTATGATTTTTTTTCGCGGAAATTCGAAGCTTGGGAAAACTTTTCTCTCCGCGTTTCGTTTGCATATTTTTGTGATTTAAAAAAATTTTGTAAGAGCTTGTGCGCGCTTTGTTTTCGGAGTTATGGGAAGAAAATTAATTTTGTGAGCTGCGTGCGTTTTTGTTTTTTTGAAAAAACGAAAGCTTAATAAAGTACATGCAAAAATGTCCGTTTACCTTGATGGGGACTTTTGAATTAATAAATAATTTAAAGCCATACATGGAGAGGTAAATTTTTATAAAAATCTAAGGAAAAAAAGGCTTTATTTGTATTCTAATTTAAAATGGTTATTAACGGATTGGTCGCGCACGATTTAATCTTTTGGAAAAAAACGAAACGTCTAAAAACCAGTCCCGTCCTTTAAAACTTCACGGTTACCGTTTAAAAAGCGTAATTGTTTAACTCGGAACAATTAATTACTAAATTTCGTTCTTTATCAGTTGGACTTGTTAATTTAAATTCTGTAAGCTCGTAAGCAGGAAACGCATAAGCGTAATTTTTTTCCATCGTAAATTATTCTTTTGATAAACAACAAACGGCTGTTAAAATTTCACTATTGCATGTAACACAGTAAAAAAATTAAAAAATATGCAAACATCAGATACATTTAATTATGTTAATCAAATGTAGAACTCATTAAACGTAACACAATTACAGCTATTAATAAAATTTACATAATATTTGTAAAACTAAAACAATCCCATTGAATATTCATTTTTGTTGCTAAAGCCGAGGGCTTTCATTATTTATTTTCAGGAAATTCGTCGGAGGCCCTTTATTTATTTAATTTTTTTTTGCTAACTAAATTGTTGTTAAGGCACTTAACTAAAATTTTTGAAATCAAAAAATTTTGTTTATTTTCTAATACGGTTGAACTTCGATAAGTCGAAGTTGAAGGGAAGCTAAAAATAATTCGAGTTATCAAAAATTCGGCTTATCGAGGTTCGACTGTAGTTTCGACCAAAACTAGAAAAGGAGCCGACCATGTTTCGGTAGAACTAATTTTTAAGTTCTCAGAGACATCTCTCGAAATCGAAACAAAGCTCGCGTTTAATTTGTTCATTAAATTTTCCAAAAAAAAAGCGAAAAGTTGATTTTAAAAAACTTAAATTTTGTGATATAATTTAATAAGCAACGCACGTTAGTTTGTAGCTACATTTTACGACACCTGCATAATTAATATTTAATTGGAATTAAATAAATAAGTTATTTAGCATATTTAATTAAATCATTAGTCGACAAAATAGATCAAGGAAAACATTGTTAGAATATTACGAGCGTTTTATGGTTTGTAAATAATTTAATCTTAACGAGACTAGCGCATTTTATGGAAATTCTTGCAGCTCATAAAATCACCCCCTTTTTATTTTATTTATAAAAAACAAGAAAATTTGTAATGAAAACGCTCAACGAGCTAACCTACCTTATTTTTCGATGTTCGGCGGCTGAGGAAAACCATTAAATTTCATCCGAAGGGTCTCAAATCTGTAACAATAAAAGAAAAATTTAAATTAGGAATAGAAATCCAAAAAAAGAGATCGCATAACTAGTAATCTAAGTGTTTGCGTGTTAATTTACAATTTGGAAAGGCTCTGCAGTCCTTTTAGACTGCAGCAAAATTGAAAGTAGCCGTCGGAAGTATTTAAGGGTTGCTTATCTTTGATATGTTGTTATGCTAAACTACCCCTAAGTATTTTCCAACACCGTCAAGCAAATAACTAAAAGTCAAAAGCTCTCTAATTTAAAAAATTAATTCAAAGAACGCGCTTTTAATCAAATCCGAAGTATGACCAAAATTAAGCGCCGTTTTACTCAAAATTTAATTTAAAACTATAATTAAAAACAAAGATTTTAAAAATTTAAAAACAGTTTTTTTTTAAGAAGGACGAACATTAAATAAACAAATAATGAGACGTTTCCTTCAGTTATAATTTAGTTGTCGTAACAATAATACCAACAAAAAATTAAATAATGAATTAGAAAACAAGCAGGATTAAAGAGGAAAATTATAATATTATAAAACACGTAAAAAAGAGGCTTATTGTCAAAATAAATTAGGCGTTCGTGTGCTCTTTGAATGAATTTTGTAATCCGGAAATTCCACAAGCAATTAGTTAAAGCTAAACAAAACTAAAATCTCATTTCCGGTCGCGATTTCAAAATTATTAAAATGTTTATTGTTGCTATTATTTTTACTATTGCTATTGTCGTTGGCGTCGTTAAGTTTGTCCTTTTTTTAATGTCGTTGGTGTTGCTTTTTAAATATTAATAGAGTTCCTTCTTTATTATTAATGGAAAAAGGAAAATGCAAATGATAGAAAATATATAAACAATAAAAAGTTGTATAATTGTCGTATTATATTTTACACAATGATATGGCTTTCTGCATTCTTTTACGTAATAGAAAATTAGTTACACTCAGATAAATGGCTTAATTGTTCCCATATGTTATATAAATGGCATTATGCGTGCGTAAAGCAGCCATTATGTTCAATAGAAAAAATCTACCACCGTCTTATTAATTATTTAAAAAAAAATCAGTCCTCTGACTTCGTCTGACAACTGTCAGAAGTTTTTTAATTTATACGGCTCGAATTTTCTGTTTTGTTAGTTCAGAATTATTTTTGTACAACCGAATTCCCTTTTCTTTTATTTGGTGAAAACCGCTTTTCGATCGATGTTTTGGTTTTCCTATTATAAACAATTTCTTATGAACGTTTGCGTTGGGTTTCAAACTGTAAAGTAAGTAATTTTCCAAATTTGTCAAAAGGGCCGTTGTTATACCTTATAACTGTTTATTAGTAATTGCAATAAACCAGAAAAATAATCAAAAAATTCCCGGATAGCTATCACAGGAGGAAATGATGTTTTTCACAGCATATTTGTTGAGTTTTCAACAGTAAAATATCTGATTTTCAAAATTTGCCAAAACGGCCGTTCTAATACTTAATAATTGTTTATTATTAATTGCGATTAACCAGAAAAATAGTTAAAAAAATCCTGGATAGCTGTCAAAGCAGGAAATATTTTTTTTCATATCAAATTTGTTGAGTTTCAAACTATAAAATATGTAATTTTTAAAAATTGACAAAACAGCCGTTTTGGTGCTATATAATTGTTTATTAGTAGTTACTAACTACCGAAAAAATTATTTAAAAAATCTCTGATACCTATCAATGCAGGAAATAATAATTTCAATATCAGATCTGTTAAGTTTCAAAGCTGTAAAATATCTGATTTTCAAAATTTGCCAAAACGGCCGTTCTGCTGCAATATAATTATTTATTAATCATTACTAACTGTTTAAAAAACAATTAAAAAATTCCCGAATAACTGTGAAAGCAAGAAATACGTTTTTTAGTATTGAATTTGTTAAGTTTCAAACAATACAATGTCTAATTTTCAAAATTTTTTAAAACGGCCGTTCTAACGCTTAATAATTGTTTATTATTAATTGAAATTAATCACAAAAATAATTTAAAAAATCCTAGATAGCTATCAAATCAGGAAATAATTTTTTTCATATCAGATTTGTTGAGTTTCAAACTATAAAATATGTAATTTTTTAAAATTGACAAAACAACCAATTTGGCGCTATATAATTGTTTAATAGTAATTACTAACTACCGAAAAAATAATTAAAAAATTTCCAAATAACTAATAAAGTAGGAAATAATTTTTTTCATATTGAATTTGTTAAGGTTCAAACAGCAAAACCTCTAATTTTCAAAATTTGCCAAAACAGCCGTTCCGAAGCTTAATAATTGTTTATTGTTAATTAAAATTAATCACAAAAATAATTTAAAAAATCCTAGATAGCTATTAAATCAGGAAAGATTTTTTTTCATATCAGATTTGTTGACTTTCAAACTGCAAAATATATAATTTTCAAAATTTGCGAAAACAACCGTTTCGATGCTACATAATTGTTTATTATTAATCATTAAACACCCGAAAAATAATTAAAAAATTCCAGACTAACTTTATATGAAAAAAAAAATTATTTTCGAATTATATTTGCTTGGCTGAAAAGCCAAGAAAACATGAGATTTTCACATTTCTAATCTCAAAATAAAAGAAAAATGTATATTAAAAAAAACCAAAAAAGAAAACTTGCAAATTTGGGATCAAATTCCAAAGAGCTAATTTAAAGGTCCACAAAAAGCAACGAGCGTTCTAATGTGATTATAATAAATGTCTACCTATGTCGACATATGTTCTAATGTGTAATGCCATGTGAAATTATGTCTATTATTGCTTTTTAGTGTGTATGTTTATTGTTGAGGCCCCCTCCTTCCCGAGAACCCCTGCTTTTAATTCGTTTTTCGTGAGGGCCCCCAAATTAAGCTGTCTTATTTGAATTTTCTTATAAAACGTTTCCTCGATTAATTAAAATTAAAATTAAATTAAATCGAGTCGTAGAAACGCAATAAAAAGGCACTAAAAAAAATCAAAAATGCGAAGCAACTCAAGCAAAAATAGAGAAAGCGTCCCCTACAGCAAGGGACAATCAATTATCTCGAAACGCATTTACATTTTCAATGGGGCGAGCCATAAAATCATTAAACTATTGTTGATTTATGATGGTACATTTAAAATATAATTTATTTCGAGTACTGAAAGGGTAGAAGGGCTCTCTTCTGGGGACGAAGAAACGGTTGCACTTTTTCCTAATGATGGCGTGTTCGACTGCGGTTTCGCTCCCGAATTGTGTATATTTACAAGCTGTTCACGTTGCGGTTCTTTTCAAAAACGAAAAGGGGGAAATCTAATTGGTTCCCAAAATTATTTCGTTTGCTGTGATTATTCAAAATTAGTTAACACTAGAACCGCGGCAATTTTGAACGCGGTTGTCCGCGGTTACCGGTCAATTAGACTTTTAAGAAAAATTGGTCTTTTATAAATTAATTATTTATTGCAACACATTTAATGCTTTTGAGCAGTTTTTAAAAACAATAAAAAGATTCGTGTAAAAATCTAATAAATAAGAGGATGTGCGCGTTCGAGCGAAAAGTGGCACATTTCCGAGCGAGGGAGGCAAATGAAGCGCGACGCGGAGCGGCGCGCTTCATTTTCCCGAGATCGGAATGTGCCACTTTGAGCTCGAATGTGCACACTCGGTTTTAAGCACCATTCACAATTTTAAAATTATTTTCTACAAGTTTTTTAATTAAAAACTGGGGCGTCAAGTTCAAAAAAATTTTAAAAAAGTACCCTGTATATTTTTTCAAATTGTAAAAGTCCCATAAAGCTAAATTAACTTTTTTTTGTTTGAAAGAGAGAAAATTAATTTAGAAAATATAATTAATACGAGGATGTGCGCGTTCGAGCGAAAAGTGGCACATTTCCGAGCGAGGGAAGCAAATGAAGCGCGACGCGGAGCGGCGCGCTTCATTTTCCCGAGATCGGAATGTGCCACTTTGAGCTCGAATGTGCACACTCGGTTTTAAGCACCATTCACAATTTTAAAATTATTTTCTACAAGTTTTTTAATTAAAAACTGGGGCGTCAAGTTCAAAAAAATTTTAAAAAGTACCCTGTATATTTTTTCAAATTGTAAAAGTCCCATAAAGCTAAATTAATTTTTTTTTGTTTGAAAGAGAAAATTAATTTAGAAAATATAATTAATACAAGGATGTGCGCATTCGAGCGAAAAGTGGCACATTTCCGAGCGAGGGAGCAAATGAAGCGCGACGCGGGCGGCGCGCTTCATTCCGAGATCGGAATGTGCCACTTTGAGCTCGAATGTGCACACTCGGTTTTAAGCACCATTCACAATTTTAAAATTATTTTCTACAAGTTTTTAATTAAAACTGGGGCGTCAAGTTCAAAAAATTTTAAAAAGTACCCTGTATATTTTTTCAAATTGTAAAAGTCCCATAAAGCTAAATTAATTTTTTTGTTTGAAAGAGAGAAAATTAATTTAGAAAATATAATTAATACGAGGATGTGCGCGTTCGAGCGAAAAGTGGCACATTTCCGAGCGAGGAAGCAAATGAAGCGCGACGCGGGCGCGCGCTTCATTTTCCCGAGATCGGAATGTGCCACTTTGAGCTCGAACGTGCACACTCCACTTTAAGCACGAATACTTAATTTATTTTCTAAAAAATTTAATTATTCAAACTTATATTATAAAAGCGAAAGTAACTCTGTCTGTCTGTCCGTCTGTCTGTTACCTTTTCACGCCTAAACCACTGAACCGATTTTGATAAATTTTGATAAATATTATTTGGACGTTTGATCAAAAAGTTTTACTTTTATTTAGTTTTTGTTATAATAAGGCACTGTTTCCGATTCCTTTTTTCTATGTAATAAAGCATTTCTCTTCCGCTATAAATAATAATTATCGATATTTTTAAAAAAGCAATTTACGCTTTTAATTAATTAAAGCCCCAAATTGATCGGTACGAATGGTCAAAAAAAAAAAGCAACAAAAACCGAGGGTATCAACATTGATTTTCAATTAAACGATCCACTTCACTGATAGGCCTATAATTACAATACTTATCCCCAAATCTACGACTAATCAATTGTTATCACGAAAGCCCCCCAAAACCGAAGCCAGAGAGGTAGTAATTTAAATTTTGAGCTTAAAGCGTGAAATTTCTAAAATAATCATTCGAAATTGCTTGGTCATCGAGCCTCAATAAGAATCCCATAGCTCTTTCGTGTTTGCTTTTGCTCAAACGATCGCTGTGCTAAGTCGATTTTGCGCCTAATGTTTTTTTTTGGGCGGGAAAAAAAGGCGCAAAAAAAACTATTTACTTAGCGTTTGCGGTTTTCGAGAAGTCGGATTTTAAGCGTTCGTCGAAAAAAAGAGCCGATTCGAAGAAGATTTAAATGTTTTCTCAAGAACTAATCGAATGGAAGTGTCGATAACCTCTTTTATTATTCCGTATTACAAAACATCGGATTCTGGATAGAATTTCCGAGCCACTCTTGTTACCTGTGTGTGTACAAGACCTAACCGCAACGTTTTCTCATAATAAATTTTAAAAGACAAAATGAGTCAGCGAAGTCGACCTAACGAATTGTTCTTTTGAAAATTGAAATTCCAAAACGTTTAATCTTTTTTCTTGAGCATTCCTTCGCTGTTTGTTTTTAAATCAGACGTGTTTACACAACGATTTTTAAACAAAGGCGCCAAAAAAACGTATTAACATCGCATTCGGTGCCTTTTCGCTTAAATGCGGCGTTAAACGTTACCATGACAGCACGTATTATTTATTTACTCGTCGTCTACCAACTCGCGCGCACAAAAAACACTAAATCCGGAACGCACACACACCAACGTGCCCGATAGTCACTAAGCAGGCATGAGAATCCTGCCTTTTGTGCTCCAAATCCGCAAATCCGATCGATTTTACGATTTTTTGTGCTTCGTACGATTTTTTTTTCTTCTATATATAAATTAAAGGTACTTTGGGTCCCGAAAAGGACGAATCGCCACGTCCTTTAGTTGATTGTCGGTGGAAAAGGCTCAAAGTCGAAGAAAATGCTGACGTTGCACGGAGGCGCCGACAAGCAATTACCGAGCCTCCGATGGCGGCTTTTGGTTCTTCATTACCACAAACATAAGCCCTCAATTAACACGCTTGTAATATCTCTAAATACTTGTTAAATTATCGGTGGGTGAAAGCCGGCAACCGTAAATTAACAATCGTTTAAGACGACCCATCTTTTTGCTTTTTCATTGTGTTAAAGTGCCTTTAGTGTTTTTTTTTTTGTAAAGCACAATTCAAAGAAACCTTTCCCAAATTAAATCCCTCGAAAAATTACTTTAGCAAACACACACACCCACCCCCAAGTTATTATAAATAGATTATTAGATGTGAAATAGAATAGAATACAGTAGAACCCCACTAAACAGATTTTCGTTTGGTTTAAGGACGAAATGTGCCTTTAGTTTTTTTTTTTTTGTAAAGCACAATTCAAAAAAACCTTTCCCAAATTAAATCCTTCGAAAAATTACTTTAGCAAACACACACCCACCCCAAGTTATTATAAATAGATTATTAGATAAGAAATAGAATAAAATACAGTAGAACCCCACTAAAGAGATTTTCGTTTGGTTTCAGGACGAAATGTGCCTTTAGTTTTTTTTTTTTTGAAAAGCACAATTAAAAAAAACTTTCCTAAATTACATCCCTCGAAAAATTACTTTAGCAAACACACACACCCACCCCAAGTTATTATAAATAGATTATTAGATAAGAAATAGAATAAAATACAGTAGAACCCCACTAACGAGATTTTCGTTTGGTTTCAGGACGAAATGGAAGAGGCAAACGGCGGTCGGCTTAGAGCTCCTGGCCGAAGCCGGAAATTACGCAGCTTTCCAAAGACTATACGGAGCGCCCCCGTACAGCTGTTGGTACCCCCCGCAGTCGGGGCCCAGCGCCGCGGCGGCTCCAAGCGCGGCCGATTTGTACTACCGGCAGGCGGCGGCTGCGGCGGCGGCCACCCTACAAAAACCTCTTCCCTATCGACTGTACCCCCCAGGAATCGGTTTGGGGATGCCAGGACCCAGTGCCCATCTCGGCAATCTCGCGGCCAGCAGCTCCTTGAGCTCCCTCTCGAGTTACTACAGTCAAACGGCGGAGGCGCCTCCGCCGCGATCTCCTAGTCCCGAAACGCCTTTGGATCCGGGCTCGCCGGGCACCGCCGGACGACGCTCGCCCAGCGACGACGAAGACACCATTCACGTATAAAAAAAAAGACGTGTAGATAATTCTTTGTGATAATAAGTGTGTAAAAAGTAAGCTGACTTATTTATTTATCTCGCTTTTGAGTGTGTGTGTGTGAGTGAAGCGCCCCCGAAGAGACGGATGGGAACCCCATGAACTTATTTGCACGAGCACACGAGTTTAGGAACTTTTTTAAACTAGCCCCCATTATTGCTACTCGCGCGACGTGCAATTAGTGATGCGAGGGGTGTTTTTTTGGTTAATTGAAGGTGCCCAAAGTACCTTCGATTGTGTACATACGTACCTATGTATATTTTGGAGAAACGTCAGAATTTTTGTTAATTTTGATCGTTGCCATGGTGACACGTTTGCGATTCGAATGGCGCGCCATTCGAATCGGTCGCAGTTGTAAAAAGATAGCTGTTAATTTTTTTTTTAAATATTGATAAAATGTAATAATGTAATTATTTATCTATTAAAAAAAATAATTGGATAGTAAATGTAAAATATTGCATAGTACTTAATTAAAGCTGTAAGATGAAGGTGTGTTTTATTTTATTTTTTTTTAATTGTGTGTGGGGGTTGATTTGGGGTTTGTTTCAGCGCGGTGCGCGGGGAGGCTTCGGAGTTAATGACGGCGACGACAGAAAACCACAACTGTTCGAAAAAGGTTTCCCCATTGACCGCCGCCAAAACCACATCCTATAAAACGTAAAGCTTTGTATTTTACTCATGTTACAAATTCCGTTAACGTAATTGCTTCCTAACAATGCAAATTAATAAACGCGTTGAGGGCTAAGAATGGGTGCACCCAAGCGTGGAAGGTGCGCACCTGTCCCAGTTATTAATTAGGGAATTGCCACCGACTCTTTTTTTAGTTGCACACGTCGACAGGACCGTAATAAATAGAAAGGTACGTATTCTAAATCGCCAATTATGAAAAAATAAGCGAAGACCCAAAAAGAATTTTTAATTTAAATTACAAAATCGTTTTTATACCAAAAAACAAAACAAATATTTGATTTAAGCACAATTTTCATTTAAAACCCCTTCGCAAAAATTATTCTGGATGCGCCACTGCTAAATCTGCTTGTCCCGCGGTAAACGAGGCCCTACTGTACGGTTGCTACTTATGCACCCCTACGTGCACATTTCACATATGGAGAAATTCGCCGTATAGATTGTTCATCGTATAGAAGTTTTACTGTAATTAATTTCAGCGAGTTGTAGAGTGTTTCTTTTTAGATTTAAATTTTTTGGGAGACCATCCGATCATTTATTAAATTTAAATTTTAAATAAGAGAACTCTCGTTATTTATTTAAAGGCTGACAAGTGTAATTTGTTAATGTGTATTGTTTAGAATTTTAATAATTTTGTTCTTCGCACCATAAATAACTTAATTTTGTTTATTTTAATTTTTTTCTTAAAAGCAACTCGACGAGATTTAATTAGCAACTCGTTTGGATTAGTTAAAAATTCAAATGGGAGCCTCTTTCTAATTTTTCCTTCCGCTCCCTCGCTTCGTCCGACGAATGCTTTTATTAAATCAGCAAAAGCGCAATCTTTTAGGGGAACGCGCGCCAAAATTTAAACTGCGGGCTCGATTTTTTAAATAAAACGCCTTTGACTTATTAATAACATCAGCAGCTCGTCCGCTTATGCAAATGGCTGCATATTAATCCTCGGATTAGCATTCGTTTCCGCTAAAAGTTACTAAGGCTAATGAGAACCGAATCGCTATCAAATTATGCGCTACGCCAACTTTTTAACAGGGCCGTCTCCGGGGAGAGATCGAAAGCGGCCCCGTTCGCACGCCCAACGCGCCCCTTTCAAATTTTGCAAATTCCGAACGGAACTTAACCTTCCGTGCACGAGGCGGGGGGTATAACTAAAGTGACCGATTTTTTTCTTGTTAAAATGGGACGATTGGCATCCGTGCTTAAAACCGAGCGTGCGCATTCGAGCTCATGTCCTTGTTCAAGGTGCAAGCTATCTCTGTATCGAAATTTATCAAAATTGGTTCAGTCGTTTAGGCGTGAAAAGGTAACAGACAGACGGACAGACAGACGGACAGAAAGACACACACACAGACAGACAAGACAGACAGACAGACAGACAGACAGACAGACAGACAGACAGACAGACAGACAGACAGAGTTACTTTCGCTTTTATAATATTAGTTTGGATAATTATTTTTTTTTAGATAATAAATTAAGTATTGTGAATGGTGGATAAAGTGGAGTGTGCACATTCGAGCTCAAAGTGGCACATTCCGATCTCGGGAAAATGAAGCGCGCCGCTTCGCGTCGCGCTTCATTTGCTTCCCTCGCTCGAAAATGTGCCACTTTTCGCTCGAATGCGCACATCTTCGCATTAATTTTTTTTCCTATACTAATTTTTCCTTTTTTATTTAAAATAAATAATTTTAATTTCGTTTTGTAGAATTTTTAATTCGAAAAATAATATACAGGGTGATTTTTTAAATTTCTAGACATTTTGATTTAGGCGTCCCAATTTTTAATTAAAAACACTTCTAGAAATTAAATTTACTATTGTGGATCGTGCTTAAAACCGAGTGTGCACATTCGAGCTCAAAGTGGCACATTCCGATCTCGGGAAAATGAAGCGCGCCGCTCCGCGTCGCGCTTCATTTGCCTCCCTCGCTCGGAAATGTGCCACTTTTCGCTCGAATGCGCACATCCTCGTATTTATTACATTAATATAATTTACCGGGCGCTCCTTCAAATCAAAAATTTTCATTTAATTTAGTAAATATCGATTTTATATTCGAATAACGTATTTACCATAGCAATGAGTGGAAGGGAGCGAGAAGATACAATGTGTTTCACTTAAACCTATTCATTATTAATTATTAAAATATATTTCTTATCATTGAACTGTAATAAAATACAATTTTGTGGATTTTATTTTGTTTTTATTTTCGGGGTATGGCAAACCCCACCTAGTATGCGGAGGGTTAATTAAAAACGATTTCGCAAGCGCTCGCAATTCCTCGCATTATTTCTTAATTGGAATTAAATTAATATTAATCAATTACGAGCACAAATCAAAACTGACAGCTCTCTTTTTTTTCGAAATTCTAATCGCCCGTAAATAAACTAATTGCCGCGGTCTCGAGACGGAAAAAATTTAAAAATCGAGAAACCAAGTCCGCAATAAAATTAATACGGTTCTGAGCTTTGAATTTTTCAAAAAAAAATTATTACGGGGGGGCTCCCGGAGCTTTCTTCCGCGATGACTGTTAAAAATGGACAATAGACGGTGTCCGACTAAATAGAAAATAATTCGCTTTGAGGTGTTATTGGACGTCCGTGCTTCCTCCGGAAGCAACAATTAGTCGTCCCTAATTTGCTTTTTTATCGAAAGCTCGTTATTTTCGAAAAAAGAGCGCTTCTAAACAAATACAGGCCATATGCTGGGAAGTGGTGTAAATTTAATTCAAAATATGAAGGAACAGATGACGATTCGTTGTATGTAAAATTAAGGATCAATTAACTAATTGGATTTGGTTGTAAAATGAAAGTTGAAAAAACTAAAATAAGGGCGCAAAAATTAGAAAAATGGAATTGCGAAGAGGCGAAGGGATTAACATAAATGTTTATTTATGTGTTTATAAGTTGGTGTAAATCGTCTAATTGAAAATGGCATACCAATTTACGTTTTATAATATTGCAAAAGGATTTAATTGGCTCATTAGGGACGAGGAGAATGTTTTGCAACGACAGTTAGTTTATAATGTGGAGCAAGAGTTAAAATCCTTTTCTTAAGGATTAAAACCAGATATTCCTGATCGATGAGAACTGCCAGTTTTTAATTATTTTCGCATTGACATTGTATTTAGCTAAACCACTATGTTAATGGTTGCCTTTTATAGATTTGCAATTTAATAAATTTATTTTTAGAATCCATCATAACGAGTCGACTTTTGGGACACACTGTATACTTTTAGAAAGCCGCAATCGAGGGAGGAAAATGAAAATTTTATTCAAATATCTAAAGCAGAATGGCAGAACTAATTAACGTCTGCCTCTTCCTCTATTTGCCTAAATTAATTAATTATCGGCCAATTTTTGAAGCTATTAATCAATGAAAGTTTTACTTTTAAGTAAAAAGTGGTGTAAAAACGCTTTCCTGTATTATTATTACTTAATCTCTTCGTTTTACAATTTAAATTTCTCACATTAATTTTTAAATAAAATTATTAATGATTGCTATGGTTCCAATCAGATTTAATTATTTAAAGCGCCCTTTGGTGGTTTTCAAATTTCTGCAGATTCAATTAAATTATACCAATTGTATATCGCATATTAAAAAAAAATATTAAAGTTCAAAAGAACACGTTTCTAAGGCCTTCTCATGGGGTTTTCGTGTTGCACAAAAAATAATTTTACTTCTAATGATTTTGGGGCGAAAAAGTCATTAATTCGAAATCAAATTAAGCTACCTGTTGTCGTTTTTTGTATTTTTTTTTTCGTATTTCCATTTTTCATCAATGAGTGCCGCTAATTAATATCGAGAAATTCTCTCACACACCACCGCTTTATGTATTTTTTTTTGTAGGGGTAGAAATGATTAGTTTTCGCGCATGTTTTGTAAGCGACGATAGAATTAACTTTTGCAAATAAAAAGTAACAAGCAGCAATGGTGGAAAGAAATTTCAAAATAGAAAAGTTGGATCCGAAACAAATTGCAGAGCAATAACTGTAATTTAATACGAGGGGCCGTATAATCGACTTGAATTTATTTTCGCTTGGGAAACCCTAAGTTGAATGGCTTTAAGGGTCGGTTTCCTTTGAAGACTTCTTACGTTTCACCTCACGTTCTAAATCGAACTTTGCTTCAAAACAGATGCTTATAATGTTTTCTGTAAGCGAAGCGATTTTATTGGAATATTTGTAGAAACGATATAAAAAAAATAGCCCCACCCCCGATTAAAAAATTTTCAAGAATTAAAAAAGAATTTTTGTCGATGTTTTGAGTGCTTGAACAGTTTGAATGGTGAAAGATGTTTTTAGAAAATTTGTGGGTTGCTTTGACTAAGCGGTAAAAACCTCAAAAAGGCCGCTAATTATCCTAAAGGCCTCCCCCGAAGAGTTGGGGTCAAAAGTGGTCACCAAAACCATTTATCTGCTTCAGTGCTCGTTTTCTAATGGTTCTCGTCAAATTCTCAAAGAGAAAACAACCCTAATTTTTGCAAAGAGATTAATTGCGTTACAAATTTCTCATAAAATAATTTTCTTGCTCAATCAAGCTTTGAACATGTGATAAATAAATATGATACGTCAACAAACGTTACGCTTTAACTAACATCCAGATATTAAATAACCTGTGGTCACGCACAGTAAGACTTCCCCTTATAGAGTGGTGCACCCAGAATTATTTTTTCTTCACGGAGTTGCAATTATTTTTCATAAATTTCCAAAATTAATTAAATCTGACGCAAGGGCTGTTTAATGGGGACTTTCAGACGCACTTTACCTATAGAACAATTTGTTGTAACTCTCCTAATAAACCCAGAAAAAATTAATAAACAAATCGATCTGTTCTAAATTATTTCAAAAAGGACAAAAATTATTTTTCAAAATTAATTAAATCTGACGCAAGGGCTATTTAATAGGGACTTTCTGAAGCACTTTACATATAGAACAATTTGTTGTAACTCCCCTAATAAGCCCGGAAAAAATTTATAAACAATTCGATCCGTTGCAATTTATTTCAAAAAGGACAAAAAATATTTTTCAAAATTAATTAAATCTGACGCAAGGGCTGTTTAATGGGGACTTTCGGAAGCATTTTATATATAGAACAATTTGTTGTAACTCCATTAATAAGCCCGGAAAAAATTTATAAACAATTCGATCCGTTGCAATTTATTTCAAAAAGGACAAAAAATATTTTTCAAAATTAATTAAATCTGACGCAAGGGCTGTTTAACTGGGACATTCGGAAGCATTTTATATATAGAACAATTTGTTGTAACTCCATTAATAAGCCCGGAAAAAATTATAAACAATTCGATCCGTTGCAATTTATTTCAAAAGGACAAAAATATTTTTCAAAATTAATTAAATCTGACGCAAGGGCTGTTTAATGGGGACTTTCGGAAGCATTTTATATATAGAACAATTTGTTGTAACTCCATTAATAAGCCCGGAAAAAATTTATAAACAATTCGATCCGTTGCAATTTATTTCAAAAGGACAAAAATATTTTTCAAAATTAATTAAATCTGACGCAAGGGCTGTTTAACTGGGACTTTCGGAAGCATTTTATCTATAGAACAATTTGTTGTAACTCCACTAATAAGCCCGGAAAAAATTATAAACAATTCGATCCGTTGCAATTTATTTCAAAAAGACAAAAATTATTTTTCAAAATTAATTAAATCTGACGCAAGGGCTGTTTAATGGGACTTTCGGAAGCATTTTATATATAGAACAATTTGTTGTAACTCCATTAATAAGCCCGGAAAAAATTTATAAACAATTCGATCTGTTGCAATTTATTTCAAAAGGACAAAAATATTTTTCAAAATTAATTAAATCTGACGCAAGGGCTGTTTAATGGGACTTTCGGAAGCATTTTATATAGAACAATTTGTTGTAACTCCATTAATAAGCCCGGAAAAAATTATAAACAATTCGATCCGTTGCAATTTATTTCAAAAGGACAAAAATATTTTTCAAAATTAATTAAATCTGACGCAAGGGCTGTTTAACCGGGACTTTCGGAAGCATTTTATATATAGAACAATTTGTTGTAACTCCACTAATAAGCCCGGAAAAAAATTATAAACAATTCGATCCGTTGCAATTTATTTCAAAAGGACAAAAATATTTTTCAAAATTAATTAAATCTGACGCAAGGGCTGTTTAACCGGGACTTTCGGAAGCATTTTATATATAGAACAATTTGTTGTAACTCCACTAATAAGCCCGGAAAAAATTTATAAACAATTCGATCCGTTGCAATTTATTTCAAAAAGACAAAAAATATTTTTCAAAATTAATTAAATCTGACGCAAGGGCTGTTTAATGGGACTTTCGGAAGCATTTTATATATAGAACAATTTGTTGTAACTCCATTAATAAGCCCGGAAAAAATTATAAACAATTCGATCCGTTGCAATTTATTTCAAAAAGGACAAAAATAATTTTTCAAAATTAATTAAATCTGACGCAAGGGCTGTTTAACCGGGACTTTCGGAAGCATTTTATATATAGAACAATTTGTTGTAACTCCATTAATAAGCCCGGAAAAAAATTATAAACAATTCGATCTGTTGCAATTTATTTCAAAAAGGACAAAAATAATTTTTCAAAATTAATTAAATCTGACGCAAGGGCTGTTTAACCGGGACTTTCGGAAGCATTTTATATATAGAACAATTTGTTGTAACTCCATTAATAAGCCCGGAAAAAAATTATAAACAATTCGATCTGTTGCAATTTATTTCAAAAAGGACAAAAATAATTTTTCAAAATTTATTAAATCTGACGCAAGGACTGTTTAACCGGGACTTTCGGAAGCATTTTATATATAAAACAATTTGTTGTAACTCCATTAATAAGCCCGGAAAAAAATTATAAACAATTCGATCTGTTGCAATTTATTTCAAAAAGGACAAAAATAATTTTTCAAAATTAATTAAATCTGACGCAAGGGCTGTTTAACGGAGACTTTCGGAAGCATTTTATATATAGAACAATTTGTTGTAACTCCATTAATAAGCCCGGAAAAAAATTATAAACAATTCGATCTGTTGCAATTTATTTCAAAAAGGACAAAAATAATTTTTCAAAATTAATTAAATCTGACGCAAGGGCTGTTTAACCGGGACTTTCGGAAGCATTTTATATATAGAACAATTTGTTGTAACTCCATTAATAAGCCCGGAAAAAAATTATAAACAATTCGATCTGTTGCAATTTATTTCAAAAGAGCAAAAATAATTTTTCAAAATTAATTAAATCTGACGCAAGGGCTGTTTAACCGGGACTTTCGGAAGCATTTTATATATAGAACAATTTGTTGTAACTCCATTAATAAGCCCGGAAAAAAATTATAAACAATTCGATCTGTTGCAATTTATTTCAAAAGGACAAAAATAATTTTTCAAAATTAATTAAATCTGACGCAAGGGCTGTTTAACCGGGACTTTCGGAAGCATTTTATATATAGAACAATTTGTTGTAACTCCATTAATAAGCCCGGAAAAAAATTATAAACAATTCGATCTGTTGCAATTTATTTCAAAAAGGACAAAAATAATTTTTCAAAATTAATTAAATCTGACGCAAGGGCTGTTTAACGGGACTTTCGGAAGCATTTTATATATAGAACAATTTGTTGTAACTCCATTAATAAGCCCGGAAAAAATTATAAACAATTCGATCTGTTGCAATTTATTTCAAAAGGACAAAAATAATTTTTCAAAATTAATTAAATCTGACGCAAGGGCTGTTTAACTGGGACTTTCGGAAGCATTTTATATATAGAACAATTTGTTGTAACTCCATTAATAAGCCCGGAAAAAATTATAAACAATTCGATCTGTTGCAATTTATTTCAAAAGGACAAAATAATTTTTCAAAATTAATTAAATCTGACGCAAGGGCTGTTTAACCGGGACTTTCGGAAGCATTTTATATATAGAACAATTTATTGTAACTCCATTAATAACCCCGGAAAAAATTATAAACAATTCGATCTGTTGGAATTTATTTCAAAAGGACAAAAATAATTTTTCAAAATTAATTAAATCTGACGCAAGGGCTGTTTAACGGGACTTTCGGAAGCATTTTATATATAGAACAATTTGTTGTAACTCCATTAATAAGCCCGGAAAAAATTATAAACAATTCGATCTGTTGCAATTTATTTCAAAAGGACAAAAATAATTTTTCAAAATTAATTAAATCTGACGCAAGGGCTGTTTAAGGGACTTTCGGAAGCATTTTATATATAGAACAATTTGTTGTAACCATTAATAAGCCCGGAAAAAAATTATAAACAATTCGATCTGTTGCAATTTATTTCAAAAAGGACAAAAATTATTTTTCAAAATTAATTAAATCTGACGCAAGGGCTGTTTAACCGGGACTTTCGGAAGCATTTTATATATAGAACAATTTGTTGTAACTCCATTAATAAGCCCGGAAAAAAATTATAAACAATTCGATCTGTTGCAATTTATTTCAAAAAGGAAAAAAATAATTTTTCAAAATTTATTAAATCTGACGCAAGGACTGTTTAACCGGGACTTTCGGAAGCATTTTATATATAAAACAATTTGTTGTAACTCCATTAATAAGCCCGGAAAAAAATTATAAACAATTCGATCTGTTGCAATTTATTTCAA